>JACEGR010000098.1:0-432786 GCA_014170235.1 Listronotus bonariensis | reverse complement strand
TTTCGGGTATCGGACTAGGCGAGTTACGTATTCTGGGGTTACAAAGTGCTCGTCAGGAGCTTTAAAATAGTGTGCGACAAATGTATGTCATGTCGTCCTAAAGTCCTCAAATTTTAATGCAAAAATATCGAACAATTCAAAAGTTAAGAGAAGGTCCTAATTTTAGACAGGCAGTATATATTTAATGCTGCTTAAACATTTTTTAGGCAAATAATTTAAATTCTACATATTTCTTTAATTATAAAGCTTTTACAAAATTTTAAGTATTACAAGGCATTTATAAGCCTATTGTGTTATCTTTTTTTTATACTTCTCGAAATTCATTAAATACGAATTAGGTATATTAGTTGCCAGTGTTTGTTTTGTAAAATAAAAACAAATTTAATTATTTAAAAAGCAATTTAAGAACAATATTCAACACCAACAATAAAAATTACATAATCATATTCACTAATTACTGAATTTTTTAAAAATTTAAATCTTGAATTTTTCCATTTATACCTATTTATTGTTTTAAAATTATTTGTGTTTAGTTAAATATATGTAGTTGGTTTTTAATTGGAGACAAAACTTTTTAAATAATTGCATATAAATTATTTTTTTTATTTTGCTTTATGTAATTGGTTACTAAATTAAAAATTAACCTGTTTTTTCTGTTTACTCTAAAGCTTCCAGCAAAGAGCGAGCGCGTTGTCATATGACATTAGGCCAGATGAATATAAAAAGCAAATGCTTACGTTAAACGTTTAAAGAAAGTTGAGCATTTGCTTACAAGTGCGAGTATTTACTTATAGAAAAGTCACGAAAAGTGACTACTAGCACTTGCAAGCAAATGCTCGAATTTATTCATACATTTAAAGAAAATCACCTATACCTTCTACTTATAAGTAAAAGCATTTGCATTTTTTATTAATATGGCCCATTGACGCGCTGCTGTCACGTCGTGCTTTAGTTTTTGATAGGTAACGGGCATGAATACTTTAATAGTACTATCGGCACCGTTGCCAGATTTCACAGTTTTATGCCTTGCGTATCATTTTTGCTTTTTTTTTTTTAATGGAAAACCTCATTTCATTTTATTGCAATAAATTGCGCCGGCCAAATTTAATAAGTCCATAATTTTTCTAAATTACATTTTTACTAACTGCAAAGATATGGCAACACCACATTTTGGGTAAAAAGTTAAGATGCGCTTAAATATGTCTAAAACCGCTTTGGCTACGTTTAGAAATTTCGGTATTTAATGGTTTCTATTACTTATTAATTAAAATGCAGCATTAAAAAAAATAGTTTGTTTAATACTACTAAAATTAGGTTTAATCAAATATAGGTAACTTATATCCAAAAAAAAAATATTTATTTAAAATACAGACATTAGTTTAGTTTAGTTTTTAAAATGTCGTTCATAAAATATTTGATTGCTTTGACTTAGCCACTAATGCATCCCGGCTAAGTCATGCGCTAAACGTGTCTTTCCTAAAAGTGCTTATTTAATTCACTTACATAATCAGCATACATATCATCCACAATACTTTTCTTATAGTGACTGTGAGGTAGTAAATTGGCATACAGTCCATCCATTGGCTTCACTTTATATGTCTCCGCAGACCCTTTAGGTTCTTCCTTTCGGTAGTGTTCCGACGCCACTGTGTAAGGGATTTCTTTGGGAACCACGTCATCCCAATATTGGTCTTTTAAAAGTTCAGGATGTTCTTCGTGCATTTCGTCAACAATAATGTAGGCAGCCTAAAAACATGACAATAGAGTGAACCCATATTTATCTTTTAACAACTTTGCTGTTCTTAAAAAATTAAGTAAATAATATAATCACCAAAAAAATTATTGCATAACCTCGAGTTTTTCTAAATGCTTATATTTCTTTTTATAAATAACGTATCAACACAATTAGGTAAAGAAAACCTTAGGAATGAGCGGGGGTATAATCACAATGTGATTTCTCCATTTTAGCAGCATGTTTTGGAAACATTAAATAATTATGTTTTCGTTATAGGTTGATCTTTTATTTATATTTTCTTCTATTTTTAAATAAATTTCAATTAAGGCGTTGTTGTATTAAAGCTAATGAAAACCACCTAGCTCAAGTTTTAATAAAAACTGTGATCAACATCACATTTTTTTACTGAAGTAAGGTGTTTTTATGAATAATTAATTCTCTTATTTCGTCTCTGGCGTATCATAAAACATGTAACGCGTGGCGTAGTCGTCGGGTTGAATATTTTTTGCTGCAATAAATCATTGTTCACAAAAGGGTCTATTTGCTTTATCATTTTTTGTGTACTTGGCGGCATTGCTTTCAGAATGAAATAAATATGGGTCTAACTTATACTTTTGTATTTTCTATACTTTGGGTACTATTAAAATTCACGTATGAAATACCGTACTGACCCAAATTATATAATAACTAAAAAATATAGAATAATGTGTAAAATCCATAACAACACAAACAAGAAAAAAACATTGCATACATTAGATTTATTGACATTTAAATTGCTGATTAGAATTGTTAAAGAATATTGATTTTACCCTTTATTTATGTCAAGGAAAGAGTGATGAATGTTTTTAAAAGAGGATCATTGGCATTATGTGAGGTGACATATAACGCTGTGATTCCGTGGTTCTTGTGTTTTCACGAAGATTATAAACAAATTTATAATGACATAAAAGGTTTGATTTACAAAAGTAATTTTATACATATTTTAGAGCAGCTCTGAATTATACATGGTGGAAATGGTCCAATTTGGAATACATACAAAGTAGATATAATAAAATGGAATACTTTCTGGCTCAAAAAAAAGATTGGGGATTTTTTAGTGGTGCTGTGGCTTTGGTTATAATATGGTATAGTCTATTTAAAGTTTTATGCTATGTCGGTATGATCTACTAATAAAATAAACCCTTAAAGATAGGAATATACCTTGCAATAAAATAATTAACGGTGGTCGGGAGGGCACGGTCATATTGTGAAGGTATAATATGACCCTGCTCTCCCGACTACCGTTTATCGTTTTATTGTAGGCAATCGACTTTTTAAAAAGTTATTTTTTTAGTATATCATGCCGACGGAGCTTATTAGGGCGAAAAACTATGTCCAGTAACGTAATTTTTTAAAGTTACACTTACAAGTGTAAATATTATTAATACATTAGGCACTTTAAATAAAAAAAAACACCTGAACAAACAATGTATTATTGGTTTAAAAAGTCAGTAATCCCAGTAAGCACAATAAAAAATGTAATTTTATTGGCTTAAAAAACAGTAATCATACTAACTAGGTTTTCTCAATATAAAGTGCCAAAAGTGTAGGTCTGCATAACTTGGCGGCTCATAAGTTAACAGACAAGTATTCCAATATTTTTTTAACACATATTATCCAATATAAATTTCTATTTTTCTATGCTCTTAAATCTAAATTATTTAAAGATCTGTACAAAATGCTACCACAAATTTCTTGGACCAAAATACAATGATTTAACGTAATTTACGTTAGTTAAAAAATTGTGCGAAACAAAAATAGTTTATGTTATATTTTTTAACACCTATTATTCAATATAAAGTTCTAGTTTTCTATGCTTTCTTGTCTAAATTAATAAAAGGTCTGTACAAAATGCTACCACAAATTTCTTGGACCAAAATACAATTATCAAACGTAATTTACGTTAGTTAAAAAATTATGCGAAACAAAAATATTTTATGTTATATTTTTTTAACACATATTATCCAATATAAAGTTTTAGTTTTCTATGCTTTCTTATCTAAATTAATAAAAAGTCTGTACAAAATGATACCACAAATTTCTTGGACCAAAATACAATGATCTAACGCAATTTACGTTAGTTAAAAAATTATGCGAAACAAAAATATTTTATGTTATATTTTTTTAACACATATTATCCAATATAAAGTTCTAGTTTTCTATGCTTTCTTATCTAAATTAATAAAAAGTCTGTACAAAATGATACCACAAATTTCTTGGACCAAAATACAATGATCTAACGCAATTTACGTTAGTTAAAAAATTATTCGAAACAAAAATATTTTATGTTATATTTTTTTAACACATATTATCCAATATAAAGTTTTAGTTTTCTATGCTTTCTTATCTAAATTAATAAAAAGTCTGTACAAAATGATACCACAAATTTCTTGGACCAAAATACAATGATCCAACGCAATTTACGTTAGTTAAAAAATTATGCGAAACAAAAATATTTTATGTTATATTTTTTTAACACATATTATCCAATATAAAGTTTTAGTTTTCTATGCTTTCTTATCTAAATTAATAAAAAGTCTGTACAAAATGATACCACAAATTTCTTGGACCAAAATACAATGATCTAACGCAATTTACGTTAGTTAAAAAATTATGCGAAACAAAAATATTTTATGTTATATTTTTTAACACATATTATCCAATATAAAGTTTAAGTTTTCTATGCTTTCTTATCTAAATTATTAAAAAGTCTGTACAAAATGATACTACAAATTTCTTGGACCAAAATACAATGATCTAACGCAATTTACGTTAGTTAAAAAATTATGCGAAACAAAAATATTTTATGTTATATTTTTTTAACACATATTATCCAATATAAAGTTCTAGTTTTCTATGCTTTCTTATCTAAATTAATAAAAAGTCTGTACAAAATGATACCACAAATTTCTTGGACCAAAATACAATGATCTAACGCAATTTACGTTAGTTAAAAAATTATGCGAAACAAAAATATTTTATGTTATATTTTTTTAACACATATTATCCAATATAAAGTTCTAGTTTTCTATGCTTTCTTATCTAAATTAATAAAAAGTCTGTACAAAATGCTACCACAAATTTCTTGGACCAAAATACAATGATCTAATGCAATTTACGTTAGTTAAAAAATTGTGCGAAACAAAAATATTTTATGTGAAATATAACGTTTAATCTAAAATATCTCAGAAACGGTTTCTCGTGGTGATATTTATCAAGTATACCTTTTTTGTGCAAATAATATTATAAAGTTTCAGAAATGTATTTAGATTAGAGAATTATAGAGAGTTAGGATCATTTAATTTGGATTTTTTATTTATTTAAATAATTTACTTTAATTTTTTCAAGTTCTTTCATCACTTTCAAAGGTTTCCGAAAACGCCCGAATTATCCATTGAGAACTTTAATCTATCCTGTACTATGTAATATATGCGATATTTCTCCAAAATTCTAGATCATTCTTCACTCTTCCACCATACTATAAAAGGGCGATGGAAAAGCTTGGAGCAGTTAGTATAGATTCGACTTTTGTGGTGTAAACTTCGAGACATTGACAAGTTAAGATTTGTCGTTATTTTAACCATAGTTACGTTCGATTGTTAATAAAAGGTATAAAAACGAAAACACGTGTTTTGAATTATCTATTAGAATCATAATATACCGAAGCAAGAAAAGTAATGTCACTTTGAACAGAAGCAAAGGACTGCAGATGGCTTCCTCTACATTTACCAACAAAAATATAAGTACATTTGAATTTTCTACTTCAAAAATCCCCCAAAGTCAAATTTTGTAAAACAAATTAATAATATTTAAAACATTTAAAAATAGCTAAAATATAATGAACACTTTGACATCCTGTATCTCGCAAACAAATAACTTTTTGACTAAGGTTACTAAGGAATATTGGGTTAGATCGTTATATCTTGGCCCAAGGAGCCTATGGTAGCATTTTGTAGACACCTTTTAGAGCCACCCTGTATAATATTCATCCCTAAATTTCAAAAATGTCCCCGGCTTTATTAATGAAATTGGCGAATCAAAGGGGGGTAAAATATATTAATACTGTCATGTAAAATATAAAACTAAAAATTTACAATATTAGGCATATAGTTAACAAAACTATGAATAGAATTGATTGTTGAAAAGAATCCTTACGTGGAGTTTGTTAGTGCTAGTACTGAGCCATGAACTACCTTTACAGTAAGTGAGGAAAACTAGAATAGAATTAAAATAAAACCTATGAAAAAAGTTTGTTTTAAAAAACTCAAAAAGGCATTTACTAAAAAGCGCATTATGCTAGAACTAGTCAAAAGTCTTTGATATGTCAAAACCAACGCCAAAGGACTAGAAACTTGGTTCGTCGAATAAATAAAAAACTATGCCGTGGATCTTTTGTAATAGAATACACATATAGATTTTACATATATAAAAAAATATACTTGCGGAAATATTTATGAGAGCAATACCCGCTGCTTTCACATTAAATAGAATTAAAATTCCTTTACTTATTATACCGAAGAAATACTTAAGCATCAAAAAGGCAAGAAGACGCTCATTCAATGCTTGTAAATGCTTTCTATTTCTTAACCATGTATATACCACTTAAATACTATCTAACTACCGGCTACTAATTGTTTTAATTTGAGATACTAGCACACTATTACTTGTCTAAAGGTAAAACAATTACACAATATTTTTTTCTTGTAATAGAAAGCCTAAAGACTACAAAAATAATTTGACCTACAATTTTGGTTTCAAAAATTATTAAATAGACATTATTATTATAATTATTTGTTTTAAAATTATTTTGATGGATGGACTCCTTTATTTCTTACTTAAAGCATGTCGACTTATGGGCTAAGATTTTTGGAAAACCCATTTTAGAAATCACTGTATGTAAAAAGAAATCACGCGCGCTTTTTTAATTAGCTGATAGTGACAATCATAATTATAAAAAAATATACCTTTTATTTTGATGTTCCGACATATTCCGTTTTTTTTCTATTTACTACTACTATAAAACCGTTTTTGATTCTCTTTTTATAAAGTACGGGTTTACTTAAACTCTTTTATTGGCTGTGTATTGTTTAAACCTAATACATAATTACCTGAGGAGCTTTCCAGTGACGAAAATTTTTGTGCGTCACGCTCCAGGGCTTGAAGCTCTTGATCTGCTAAAAAAGTTAGTCACTGGAACGCATCCTTAGTCAAGGAAAAAAGATCCCCTAAAGAAATTTTAAAATTTAGTTTTTTTAACCTTTCTTAGCTTTATAATAATAATCTCTATTTAATATCTAATTCCATTTTAAACAAATAATTTTAAAAATCCATCCTTAACCATAAAAAACACGTTTGGAGCACAAAAACCCAAAGAGGGGTTGGTGCATGAGGAGCAAGGGGAAAGAAAAACGAAGTAGTTAAGGTGCATAACACTTTCCGTCACTGGAACGCCATAAAGTAGAACGAAATGCCCCTGAGCTACTCGGGAGCGCTCTATACGCGTCACTGGAAAACTACACTGATGTTTACGAATCTATTAGACAAGCTATTACTCCTAGAGTAGTCAACATATCAAAATGAGACTTAGTATAGGTAAATAGTATTAGAGGAGGAGAGTATTCGCATACTTTTCACTTTTCGATTGCTTCCAGTTTAACCGGAAATGTTTCCAATTTTAAAACTTTAAATGGAAAATCCTGTATATTTTACCATTTTTAAATTCCTGAAACCATTTTAAATAAAAATTTGACATTTTTAAAAGCTTTTACTTCTTTTTAATTTTGTTAGAGCCATTTGTAGTATTGGTTAGTTGATATCGACGGATTTGTCAAAAAAACTATTTTTGGAAGCGAAATTTAAAAGAAACTAAAAGTTTTCTAAAAATATTATTTATAAATTTGCTTCCTCGCGCCGAAGTTTTAAGTGTAAATTATGCATAATTTGTAAAAATTTGACAGAAACATTGTTTTTACTTAAATGCTTATATTAAAATTTTGTCATAAAATTTAATTTTTTACAACATTTAGGTATTTGTACAATTTTGTTATATTCTAAAAATAAAAGTATTCATTTTTCTCTAGGGCATTTTTATTACAACTCGCCCTGTATAACATTAATTGAAGTAAAATTTTGAATATATTAGTTTTGGTTGGAGATCATAGAACTAGTTTTTCCAAACTGCCGTCCTAAAATTTTTTGTCTATTTTTTGGCTTTGGGGGCTAAGCTTCCCCTAGACCCCCCAAATTGCGCCTATGTTGGATAATTTTAAAGCACAAGTTATAGTAACCTATTTAATATAAGCATTACCTTGATATGCCTGTCAATTAACCAGTTCAACTCAATGTCATCATCATCTTCCCCGAAAGGATTTATTAGGACCTCTGCAACTTTTAACCATCCAATATAGAAACAAAACTAAAATGCAAAAAAAAATTGGAAATAACGCAAATATTTTATTAATTTATACGAGGGCTTCAGGAAATATTTAAATTGTTAGTAAAACTTTAAATTTTAATCAATAGTGTACAGGGTGGCGCCTTTTCGTTGACGTTGCACGGTAAAGCAAAAACTAAAATCTATCCGATTACACAATCTCGATTTTAATTTTTGAAACAAATATAATAAAATTATGGCTAACTTAATTTTTTTTGGAGACGAAGAGTATCTTTTAAATTTTGTCATTTTAAGCAGGCACTTGTAACTCGCTTAAATTAAAGATGGGAAAAAAAGTTAATAAAAAAGTGTTAGGGATTTTTACGCATTCAGTGGCGTATCTATATTTTTTCATTGACTTTTAATTTAAAGTTATAACACAAAGTTGTATTTTTTTAAATGGAACACCCTGTATATTTTATTATCAGTTAAAAGGTCTTCTTCAGAGCAATAAGAAATACCACATTTGAAATAAATATTTTTAAAAGTTTCGGAAATATGGCCATCCTCAGATCTTTTTTTTAACGAAACACCCTGTATACTGTATTATCGTTGCATAGATATTGTAAAGAGGTTTAACAAAATACCACATTTGATATATTTATCTTCCAAACTTTTAGACAAATGCCTATATAAATCTAATAAATATGGATATATGTACTACGACTAAAAATTGGAAGTTCATATTTCCGTTAAAAAAAAATTAAATGTGGTAAATTCTAAAAGGTTTTTAAAATGTCTTTTTAATGGTGTTTTACTTAAAAATGCCATTTTATTATCGAACTCCTAATGATGGCTAGGTTTCCACAACTATGACAAATTAAATATTTCAACTATGTTTTTTTTTACGGCTTTTTCTATTGGTAATAAAACAAACAGGGTGTTTCGTTAAAAAAACTTTGTGTTATAAGTTTTAAATTAAAGCTAAAAGAAAAAATATAGGTACGCCACTAAATTCAAGGTAAAAGTCTTTAAAACTTTTTTATTTACATTTTTGCTATCTCCAATATTAAGCGAGTTACTAAAAATTTGAAAAACACTCTGTATCTAAATCAAGTTAGTCATGATTTAGTTTTACCTCTGAATTTGTTTCAAGAATCGAAATCGAGATTGTGGAGTCAGATTTGTTCTATCTCTTTTTGCTATACCCTGTAAGGTCAACGAAAAGGTGCCACTCTACAAATGAGTAAAAAATAACTTACTATAAACTACCGAATTCAGAAGTACTCAGCCTTCTAAACCACTGGGTAAGCGGAATGTCAAAACTGTCAAGATAAAGCCATCCTATTGGTTTAATTTGACAGTTTTGACACTAAGCTTACCCAGCGGCTAAACGGCTGAGTACTCCTGAATGCGCCAAATATTAAATGCCACTTGGTTTATTATGACAAAATAATTACCTAAAAAAATGTACAGGGTGTCCCGATTTAGTTGAAATTGCAATATATCTTGGTTATTAATAGTTATAGAGACTTGCGGTTTTCGCGAATTGTTGCTACTTTCTGATTAAACGAAAGATGACACCAAAAGTGTTTTCATGGCACTCTTTGTTTTTGACATACAGGGCAAAATACATTTTTTCCATTTTGGGACCCCCATATTTCAGTTACCTTAATAAAATGATATTTTTATTCTTTTATTATAGAGTCAAAATAATTAGTACTATTGTGTAAGGGTTTATCCGGCCCTGGCGAACTAAGGAAGGCAAATGTTTTAAAAGGATACCATTTAAGAGAGTCCTAACTGGTATTTATCATATATAAAAATTATTTTATTATACCAAGTGATATAAAAGTTATTTAAGAAAAACCGATTTTCAGTGGCGTCCTTTAAGGGCACATATCTCAGTAAAGAGGGACTTAAGGAAAATATTTTATATGAACTTCTCACATAATTTTTATGTAATCTGTATGAATCCGAGAGATTGCCCACATATTTTTGGACACCTAGTAAAAAAATCAATAATAATTTTGGTGCCAGTTACATACATGGTTTTCTACTATTCTGTTTTCATCGAATGTTTTTACATTCGTATTTTGGCCGCTACAACTTAATAAAAAAATATATACAGGATGTTCCATAAGAAAAATCATGTTTGGTTCAAGTCTCAAAAAATATAAAAATTAAAAAAAAATCTAACTACCGCACTGAATTCTACGTAAAAATATCTATCAACGTCATTTTTTCCTCTTGTTTTAAGTTACAAGATAATTGAAATACGAGTGGGGTCCCAAAATGGAAAAAATAATTATTTTTCCCTGTATTTCAGAAACGAAGAGTGCCATTAAAAAACTTTTAGTGTCATCTTTTGTTTTATCAAAAAGTAAACAGAGTTTGGGAAAACCGTGAGTCTCTATCTTTATTAAAAACTGAAAGACCCTACGATTTCAATGAAATCGGGACACTCTGTATATACTTGACCAATAATGTTTGTATCTGCGTTCAGTGTAAATAAATAAAAGGGTTCTTTTTTAAATTCTATACAATCGATTTAGTCACAAACTCTATTCGCGCCTTTAGTTCTGACGTCACGACGCAGGCAAGGAATCCAAACAATAGATTTTTATTATGGAAATTCGTGACCAAAGTTAAAATAACGCGATTTATCTAAGTTTCTTGTGTGTTTTAAAGTGTTTCTGACTAGTGCCAGCTATTTGTGACACTGTCACTCTAAATTTTCGTGATTATTTGTGATATTTATTTACTTAACCTAACTATGTGAACAAAAGTATAATTTTTACGAACTTCAATCGATGATATTAATGCTGAATGGTTCCTCGTAATTAATTTTGATAAAACCAATATAAAATATCTTAAATACCCAGCAAACACTATTTGCCGGCAATATACATTTTTCATATTGGCGCTGATGGTAAAGCATTGGCAATTGGTGGCAATATTATGCCAACATCTAATACGCATTAAAAATTTATTCCTAAATAAACACTCAATTGCCAATAAATTTTTCATGCCGGCGAATTGCCGGCAATCATACAAAAATGGCGGCATACCAATCCTGATTAAATAAAGCATGCTTTTTTGTTGCAGGCAAATAAATATTGGATTTTTGAAGGTAAGGATTTTTTGAACTGTTTTATTTATAATGGCAGCTAAACAACATTATTTTATGTTTTTTACATAATTTAAAGAAAATGGCCTTTTCATAACATTTTATTGTTACAAATCATGCAAATAAAAATTAAGTCAAACAAAATGTTTATTATGCATGTATTTTTGAGATGATTCATATTTCCCGCTTAGCCGAATTACAAGATTTGACGATTTTGACAGATGAAGCAAACTTGCAACCTGCAACACTTGCAATTGTTTTCTACGTGGTTTTCTAGCATTTTAGTTTTTTTTTAAAGAAAAGAGTTTAATGGACATAATTAAGTTTATTCATTACCTGATAAGTGTGTGTTGTGTGATTAATTGGTGATGGCTAGTCGAGAAGGCGAGTTATTCAAGTAGACTGTTAGGAGCTGTAAACATTTTGTTTAAAACCTTTTAAGTTTGTAGTTACTTTAAAAAATTATATGAAATTGAAAAGTTGCCTTTTTAAGGACATGTTATTAAAAAATATTATATATATTTAATAGTTTTTTTTTTTACATTTAACTCCTTTAAAATATTTCTCTCTATGTTTTGGATCTGAGAATTGAGTGAAAGTGTCCCTTGAATACTTCCTATTTTAAAGTGTTTTCTTTTGATTTACTATTTTTTTAAAATTTTATTACATACTTTTAATTTTTTATGGTTTATTGTTACTGTATAAAAATTTATAACATGTAATTTTTTTAATGATAAAGTTTTCCTGCCTTTTTTCTTATTTTTTTCGATTACAAAATATGTTATTTTACTTTTGGGACATTCAACTTATAAAACTTGCAATACTTATTTAATGGTTAATGGCTTTATCCTAAACGCATTTTTTTATCATAACTTTATTAATGATGGATGCCATCACATTATCGCCAACACGTGGCCCAATAACAGCCAATTACCCACTTTCGTGTCTTTTTGTTATCTTTTTGCCAATAATTTATTAATGATGGATGCCATCATCCTAAACGCAATTTTTTGGCATAACTTATTAATGATGAATGCTATCATCCTAAAAGCATTTTTTCATCATAACTTATTAATGACGGATACCAACACATTATCTGCAAGACGTGGCCTAATAACGGCCAATTGCCCACTTTCGCGTCTTTTTGATACCTTTTTGCCAATGCCTTGCCATTAATGAGTGTTGGCAATGCCAGTAAATTAAATGTACATGGCCGGCAAAAAATGTTATATGGGTAGTGCCACTAAATGTAACAAATTTGAAAAATAAAGTATATTTTCCATAGAAATCTTTGTTTGTTTTATGGTGAGGTGAGGGGGTAGAGGGGTTTGTTTGGATTCCATTCAAAGCCCTAAAAATAAAAATATACCTCCAGAGTCAGCCTTTATGACAATGTGAAAAAGCGCATGATAAAGAAATATAACAAAAGTATGATTTATTGCTTTTTGTCCTGCTGACCACTATGATTATGTAGAGATACAGTTTATTGCTTTTTTAGCATGCGATTGTTTGCACAGTTAAGCGGCAAGACTGCATCTAATAGGTATGTTCTTGAGGATAGAAAAACGTCAACGTCGTGTGACGTCACACTAAATGCGCGTATTTAGTGTATTCCTTTTACCTTGTAGAACCGTTCTCTGAGATAAAAAAATGTCAAAAAATTGTAAAAGGAACACTTCTTATGGTGTCGTTCCGGGCGGTTCTGGAGCATAAAAGGAATACAGCAATTGCAGAAACCATAATCAGATGACTGACTACATTCTATTTACCTACCTGTAATGCAGTGAAAACCGGAAAATAAATATCGGCATCTTCAAAAGATCCCTTCATATTATCTGGTGTGGCATTTGGCACAAATTGTCTTCCTAAGAGAGCGGCGATAAAGTATATGTAGAGTGCAAGTGATACAACCTAAAAATATACAGGATGTTATATGAAAAAAAAATTTTTAGATTAAGCAAATCGAAATACAGCTCGTATATTTCCTAATCTATTTTCGTATCTTGTTTAGTTTAAGAAAAAAAATACACTTAATTACATTTTAGATCATAAAACAAGCAATGCGAAAACTGTTTTTTTAATTATGTTTTATTATTTTTTAATTAGGAATTATGTAACAACAACAATAAAAACTTATTTAGGTAAGGTTAATATCCACTTTAACATTTTTTTATAAAATAGGTGATTTCGAAAATGTTCAGTTTTTAAAAATTTTAATATCCAGAATTTTGAAAACGAAAAATTTGCAAACCTATGTTTATATGATCATTTTTTTTAAACTTTCTAATATAAAATCTGTCCTTAAATTTTCTTTACAGCATTCTACGACACCCTGTCTATAAAAACTTATAGTTAGCTTATTCTAAGTAGGTTTATACAAGGGGCTCACCCTATTTCATACATTTCGGGAACATATAGGGGTCGTTTAAGTCCACAGTATGAAAACTATTTAAGACCATACAGGGCGTCCACAAAAGTGTGTATGTGACACCCTGTATTTTAGGCCAGTTTCAGATTCTACATAAAAATCACTCAAGTTTACTATTTGAACCAAGTATTAAATTTTATTCGTTTTTAAGATATTTGGTTTTTTAAAATGCAAAGGTGCAATTAAATAAACTTTAAAATTATTAACTTTTTAAACCTTAAAATTCATAGAACATTATAAGAAGTCAACCATATTCTGTGTAGGTCACATCGAGAATAAATATTGTACCGAGTGTTTAAAAAGTAATGTTACTTTTGTAGAGATTTCGAATAGCAATATCCCAAGCAGCAAGCTGAAGTCTTATTAACGTCTCTTTTAGTCATTTTTGGTCACATTTGGTCAGCAAAGACGTCATAAGATGACGAAAAACTGACGTTAAACTGACCTTCCTAAGTCACAGACAAAAGACGTCCCGTTAACGACGTCATAATGACGTCTTTAAGATGACAAAAAATTGACGCATATACTTTTTTTTAAAAGCTAAAATGATACGATATTTTATTTGAAAATTAAAATAGGAAAAAACTCCTTACTGCTTGCAATTGCCTTGCACTTCAAGGTGGCATCTCTCAGGACACTGTCCAACCTGGAGATGCAGATTTTTACACTAGCCCAAGATATTTCTTTCAAAGCTAATTGAGATCACCAACCGCAGACCGGTCTCGGACTATTTTGGTTTCATCGGCACGGTGTAGGCGATAAAAAGCAAAGATATTGAATAAACGTAGTAGTTTATTGTCCATTACGCCATCTATCGGTAGAGTGTTGTCCTATTTCAATTTTGTAAAATTATTAGTCTTATTTTTCTGTCATATGATATTTCGGTTGGATTTTGACTCGAATCATATAATGTCACAAAATTTTTCCGGCGGGTTTTCTAAACATGACGTCATTAGATTTTTATGAGCTAGTATGACGAAAAAAGACGTCGAAAAGACGTCACTTCAACGACGTCAAAAATACGTCATTAATATGACGTCATAATTTTGGTCTGATGACGTCCTATGGCCAAAAATGACTTAAAAATGAATTAAAAATGACCTCATAATGACGTCAGTTTGCTGCTTGGGATGTTTGTTTTATATTCAATAACCTTTCTTTTAACCATATTTTATTATTTTTATTTTTGTACATACATACTTTTTTACATTACTTTAGTTAAACAATATTAAACAAGCGTAATAAAATCCTGATGTATTTGACTTAACTTGATACACTTTTAACAAAGAAAGGTGTAAACAAAACCAAAACAAAGAGTAATTAAGGAGAAAAATCCTTGACGACGCAATACTGCACATGCTATCATTTGAACAAAAACTAGTTGCAATACCCAATAAATTATGGGATTACCACAGTAATTCATGCAAACACACCTACTATGCGGGTTTTTACTGACTTTAATTTGTATGTATCTGCTATAGAAGTTTACCTTGTGTATTTACAAATATATAAGACGTTCCTTAAAATATTCTTAAGTGCATTGACAGCTTGGACGAATTTTTTTTATTGCAGGTGTGACAATTATTATAGAATGAGTATACCGGGTGGCAACGAATCTATTAGACAAACCATAACTTACTTAAAATGAGACTTGGTATAGGTAAATGGTATGGGAAAAGGGAAGTTTTCGCATATTTCTAATTATTGGTTACTTGGCTCCAACTTTAAATTTTTAGATAAAACACCCTGTATATTTTAATATGTTTGGTTTCTCAAGACAATAATAAATAGGAATCTAACATTTTTAAAAGTTCTTACGCCTACTTGATATTTTAAAAGCCATTTATAGAATTACATCTAGATGGCCATGATCCTTTATTTATGTCCTTACTTTTATTCCTATCGCAAATAAATTGATATCGTTAAATTTATCTTATTAAATATGTTTTTTTAAAGAGCTTTTCTAAAAAGGGTTGCCATTTGAAAAATAATGGTTATACACGAAAATTTCAAGTTGTCAAATTGTTTTATTCTTATCTTTCACACTAGTCACCAAAACCTTGCGTTTGTGTTTTTGTATTATCACCTGGGGTTCTTAGATTAATATGCGCCCAGTTAGGGCCAACTAGATGCAATAGTAAATATGGGTTCAAAAAAATTAAGTAGACTTAAAAACTTTTTATTTGTTACATTCTGATTTAATTATATATTAATATAATTTTCAAAATATTCGTGGCCGAGAAAAAATTTCCCGGAATAATTTAAACACGTGTGGTATTCAGTAGGAAAATTTCACACCAAGTTTGTGTTAAATAATATTCTTTTAAATTAATATTTGTAACTTTGACACGAGCTTTAAAATTTTACTATAAAATAAATATTTTTCATTGTAGTTGCAAACATGTGTAATTTTAGAGCTTATTATTGTTTATTCTTTTATATTATACAGGGTGGCCCACCATATTCGACACGGTCTGTAGCTGAATAACCATGGGGTTTTAAAAAAGTAAATACTGAAACATATACAGGTCAGATAAGGCCACAGTATAAAAATTATTTTACTCTATACAGGATGTCTCAAAAAAGTGTGACGTATCAAAGTTATATTTTTTAAATGGAACACCCTATATTTTATGACGGTTTTAGATTCTACATAAAAAATAATTTAGGTTTGTTCATAGTACCAAGTGTCTAATTTTATTCGTTTTTGTGATATTTGATTTTTTTTCAAAATGCAGGGGTGCAATTAAATTAATTTTATTTTAACAATATAAACTCCTTAAACTTTAAAATTAGGAAAAGTCTGCCTTATCATACGTAGGTCATATCGAAATCATAGAATATACAGGGTGATCAGAAAATAATTTCAATTTTTTAGAAAATGTCTATTTAAATGTAACTAGCTTGTGATATAGCTATGTCTATTTACTAAGCCGTTATTGCAAAATATAAATTTGTTGAAAAAAGGACAAAATTAAAAGATTTTGTATTATCTGCCACTCTTTTTAAAATTCACAGAAAAAAAATCATTAGTTGCTTATAATGCTACATCCAATAACACTTATTTCAGCTGAATGTGGTAATGATAAAACTTGTGTTTTTAAACAATCCTAATAACGCTTCTGGTCAGTTATGACGACATTCTGTGACCTATAACTCGTTTCTTCCATTATCCATAATCACTGTGTCAAATTTTTTAAAGCAACAGGTTATCAGATGGTTTCTCCTGGAATATTTTTAGGATTAACTATAGACTATATCATCTTGTTGTTGTAGAAGAAGGGTTTTTATTTAAAATCATTGAAATTTCTTTTAAACTGACTAAAACACTAGTAATCAATAAATGGTCGTTGTTATTTTCTTAAGAAAAATATTAATGGCTGCTATGTCACAGCCAACTTTAATTTAAATAAACATTTGAACTAAAAATTTGTAAAAACAGATTGTACTAAAAAGCACAAAAGATAGGTATGGGCAATCTATACACCATTTGAAAGAGTATTTTATTTGTCATCATGTGACGTAAAAAATACAGGGTGTTCCATTTAAAATAAGAGAGTTAAAAAATTGAAATTATTTTTTGATCACCCTGTACAATATTTGATCTTAATTTGACCTACGTATGATATGTCAGACTTTTTCTAATTTTGTTACACATTTTAAAGTTTAAAGTGTTAAAAGTGTTAAAGTAAAATCAATTTAATTTTACCTCTGCATTTTTCAAAAAAATCAAATATCACAAAAACGAATAAAATTAGACACTTAGTACTATAAACAAACTTAAATTATTTTTTAAAGTAGAATTTAAAACCGTCATAAAATATAGGGTGTTCCATTTACAAAAATATAATTTGATACGTCACACTTTTTTGAGACACCCTGTATAGACTAAAATAATTTTATACTGTGGTCTTATCCGACCTTTATATTTTCCAGTTTTTAATTTTTTTTTAAATCCCACTCAAGTAAGTTCTTTTATTAATTTTTTTTCTTTTTTTTGAACAATCCACGAAGGTTGAACCCCTAAATTCTAACGTACTGTAGAAGCAGCTGCTAGAGCCCCAAAATGTAAGTTCAACATGGTTTACCTGAGTGTAGACAAGTGGAACACACACAGTATCATATCCAATAAGAGATCCTAACCTTCTCCTGATATCTGATAATTCCGTCAAAATAGTTTGTACGATATGATCACTAGTTGTCAGTTCTTCTTTTCTCGCCCTGTTTATAAGATTTGTAGCCCATACTAACGGCATCCAGTATTTTGACATTGGAGTTTTCTGATCCATTAGGTCAAATATCTTTTCTCACTTTCCATCATTATACCTGCAACAAGTAATAATGTTTTTTAATAACAACAGCGAGGTAATTGTGTTGTTACATACAGGGTGTTTTAAAATTACTACAGATATTTGGGGGCATTTTTAAAGTCAAAATAGCACATTTATTTTTATAAACATATACAGGGTGTCCCACCTGGAACTGCTGTGATTTCGGTTTCTCGAAAAGTAGACTTTGGAAAATTTTGACTTAATATTGGTAACAATATTAAGTCAGTGGGGAAATACAAAAACATATTTTGACAGCTCTACCACTTCTGGTTATACCGGCAAGTAATGT
Organism: Listronotus bonariensis; assembly: GCA_014170235.1. Taxonomy (NCBI): domain Eukaryota; kingdom Metazoa; phylum Arthropoda; class Insecta; order Coleoptera; family Curculionidae; genus Listronotus; species Listronotus bonariensis. The sequence continues at coordinate 414,461 of JACEGR010000098.1, read as the reverse complement.
CTACTTCCCTATTTTAAATGGATTCTAAACGGCATATTATTAGGCATATAAAACCTCAACTTTCTTCTCATTTAACCGACTTCGTATCTCTTACCATTTCCAAGATGCCCATACTGGCCCTCCTTGTCTTGGACACGTTGTATAGTGTTCTTTACCTAAGTTGAACCGTTTTTGAATTATTTCAAATTTTATGTCAAAAATGACGTTTGCAAGCAATTACATAACAATAATTTTTTTAAACCAAAAGCATTTAATATGAGTTGGACTCGAAATGCGGTGCCATAGCCAACTAACGTTACCAACTACCCATACTTAAAAACATTGTTGTAATAGATAAATATTGAATTGTTAATATTTCAAAAACTATAGATCTTTGGAATGAACATCCTTTTAAAAACTAACCCTAATTTTTGATGCTTAATAGATTAAAATAAAAAAAATGGGGTTTCCATTAAAAGAAATTACTTTTAAGGTTTTTGTTGTTTGAATTTTTAACTATTATTTCTGACCACTCTGTATTTATTTATTGTAAAAATTTCAATACAGTCTACTAAAGTATTTCTTTTACTACTAGGAACCCAACCTCAACTTATATTAAAGGCTTTTGGTGGAAAAAAAATATGGTTATGTGATTGCTTGCAAACGTCATTTTGACATTAAATTTAAAATAAGTCAAAAACGCTTAAACTTAGGTATAGAACACTACGTATAAAATATGTTTATAATTTTACGCAGAATCTAAAAAATAAATAATATACAGGGTGTTCCATTTAAAATAAGGAAGTTGACATTAACTACCGGTACATCTGGAAGCGGCGAAACTATCAAAATATTTTAGTTGTATGTCCCCTACTGACTTTATATTATTACCAAATTTTTAAAATTTTTCAAAGCCTATTTTTCGAGAAATCGATTGCGGCAGTTCCCGGTGGGACACCCTGTATGTCTATACTTTCGCTTTAGATCTTACAAAAGTTTGCACACTTTTTCTTAAATTATTGTATTTTTTGTTGGTCCCAAGAATGATAAGAGCCCAATTTTGTATTAAGAGGAGTAAATACCGATAATCACGTGAACAATATTTATTTATTAAGCTTAATTAAAATTAAAAATTAAAGAAAACACATTAGGTAGTAGACTGTGGCTACTTGTTTTAAAAAATTTTATTTACGATGTTAATTATTATATGTTAAATAACCATTAAGGTGAGCCCAAGGTGAGTTAAAAAAATCGATTTTTATTTCGACTTCTGACACTGAGGAATTGTCCTTAGGCACATCCAGAGAATGTTCGGAAACGATAACCTCTTAAGCGGAAGATCCGCCTCATAACGCTTTTGCATATTTTTTCACATTTATAAATCTAACCATTAAAAGATTAAAGAATAATTAAAAAATAATAACTAATAATAAATATTTAGCATTGAATTATTTCTGTAGAAAAGTAAACGCTTTACAAAAAGATATTTAATGCTATTTTGATTATACTTAGCAGAAAAGCATATTTAAAGTAAAAAATTGAATAATATTAGGTAATATAACTTTTTGTTTTAAATTGTCTTACTTAGATAAAAGATATAAAAGATCTTTTTGTACAACGTTTTATTTATGATAAAAATAGTAGAAACTGAATTGTCATTACTAATTTTTCAATTAGTCACAAAATTCAAAAAAATATTTTTAATTTTTAAGCTCTAAAGATTCTTTTATTGGTTGGATCTGTCAAAAAAATATAATAGACGTAATTTTCTACCCAAAAAATGTTTAAGTGTTATTCTGTTTAATTAACAAATGATGAAATATAAATTCTCTTGTATGGCACTGAGAAAAATATGCAAAACTGTAATGAGGCGGATGTTCCTATTAAAATTAAGGCCTCATCGTTGTCGAGCATTTTCTGAGGGTGTATAGCAATATAATTTTTTCAGTAATGAGGTCAAAATAAAAATAGTCGATTTTTACCCACCTTAATAATCATGTTTTTTCATTATTGTCAATTTTTAGGAAATAGTTATTTCTAATTTATGAAATAAAAAAAAGATAAAAATAAATATTTTTCTACCCATGTGCACAAAGTAGTTACTTGGCGCACCCGTTTGCGTGCCCAAGGTTCAACTTTGGGCACACAATCTTACGTTAAAAAATGATCGTAGTTGGTTATAAGAGTAACAACAGATAAACGTCAAAAGTGAGAGGCATCCTCAAACCTTAAGTAGAAATAGGGGTCAAGTAATATATTATTTTAAAGATCTCTTAACCTTGATTACAACTGCCGGGTTTGAAGTATCTGTCATTATTTTCGGAGGTAATTACAAAAGTGCATCAAAATTATCGATAATTTTGCTTAAAAGCATATTGCCTACAAACTACTCCTACTTCGGAGTCGGGTTCTTTCGCCAAAATGTGAAAATGAACGAGTAGTTTTTAAAGGGCAAAACACTTGAAAGCTAAATTATCTGATTATTTTGATGCACGAGTGTAATTTAGGGAGAAAATTACTAGAAGAAAGTAAAACTATCAAATGAAGGAATATTACTAATAATAAACAACTTCACACATTTGTTGTTAGAATTGTTAGAAAAATGTTGGCAAAATTTATGAAATGTCAAACTGACATATTAAATAAACAAAGCTGTTGTTAGAATGTGGTTATCAAATTCAACAATTAAAAACATGACAGTCAATTTCTAGTATGCAAATATTACTGTAATCAAGCGATAATTGTCGAGTTGACAAATGGGGAGTGTAATTTCCGTTAATATGACAGCTTTTCAAAATTTTGGTTTTTGATTTTTTAATGTATAATATTAATTTACTTGTAAGGGCAAGCTACTTAAAACTTAGGGGATTTTATAAGGGTTAAATGATATTTAAAATAAAATATCAATTAAAGAGTGTGATTCACCCTTAAGTTTGAGGGGAAAATCACACCCCCGCAAGCAAGAATAATTAATATCTCTTTTTAAAGATCCTTTAATCCTTATCATATTTCCTTAGTTTAAAGTAGCTTGCTTTTACGTGTTATTCAATATTATATATTACAAAAATAAAAATAAAAATTTTGACAAGCTGTCATATCAACGAAAATAATAGCAGATATTTCAAACTTAGTAGTTGTCATAAGGGTTGAAAGAAATTCGTATCATATTTCCTTAGTTTAAAGTAGCTTGCTTTTACGTGTTATTCAATATTATGTATTACAAAAATAAAAATCACAATTTTGACAAGCTGTCATATCAACGAAAATAATAGCAGATATTTCAAACTTGGTAGTTGTCATAAGGGTTGAAAAACCTTAAGACCTTTAAAATACCGTATCACTCGACCCCTCCTTTAATTTAAGGTTTTGGGGGTGAGTCACACCTACACTAAAGTGTTGCAATTCAGGGGTATGGGCAAAACAACGTTTCCCCATAGAATCAAAAATTTAAGTTTCCAAGCGTTTCTTCCTATATGACTTGAAGTGCCTAAAATGATCTCTGTTTCGGTATTAAATAGCCACCCTGTATAAACAACTTTGTTATTCGACGGTAAGATGAAAATTTTACCGTTGATATTGTACTAGAGTCCGCCCGTTAAGTAAAGAAGCCACCGTCATCATTATCTGCGCGAAATCTCCTGTTACTCCTTTAACCTGCATTAAGAATGTTATTTATTTTTTTAAATCAAAACTTTAGAATGCCCACTTTCATAGTAACGATGCGAAGCGCACGAAGCCGCGATTGAAAGTGAGATACAGGAGATTTGGCGCAGATAATGATGACGTCGGTGGCTTCTTCACTAAACAGGGGGACTCTAAAATCATGCATCAGAAATCAGGATCGGGTTTTATCGGGTGTCGGCAAATAAGAATATATTAAAAAATAAATAGAAATAATTTTTCTACTGTTGTGATAATATATGAAAAAAATCCCTTTTCGACAATTAGGAAAAAACTTTTGCTTCTCATGTCATTCCCCTGTATACAGTGACTAGTTTCGCCTGCCTCACAGGACTTATCAAGGTGACTGTTAACTGAATGATGCTTTTTACTACGGCATCAACAGTGGGATTGTATCGCGATTTTAAAAACTATTTAAAATGTATTTTTAAAAACTGAAAAAGTATGCTATGCCATTTGTTTTTGGTATTTAGTTATTGTTAGTCCAAGTGGCGACCATTTTTTTGAAACACATGATAAACTGATGTCTAAAGTGATAGCTTTACTCGTCTTAATTTGCTATTGCCTTTTAGGTTATTTCTAGATTGGCGATTCTTCTCAATGAATTTTGTAATACACACAACTATATTTACGCGGTAGCATTAACGTTTTATACAAATATGACAGTTTTGCATGCCGTTTGTACCCCAATAAAGAAATGGTACGTTTACATTTTTCTGTAATTAAGTTTTTATTTTGGAAACTAAATAAATACCAAAAACACACCGTTACCTAATAATCACGAGAGTTTGATATTGACCTTCGTAGTCCCTGATGTTAAATTAACTGAATCAAAGAGTTTTTTGGGTTTTTTCTACTTCTTGATGTAAAACAAAATCTTATATTTAATTCTTATTTACCGTGAATCCGGATAGAATTTTTAAAATACAAAATTCGCAGAAAATCTTTGTCATGCTTAGTACCCAGCTACCTCATTTTAGTTAATTATTATTACATCTCATTTGTTTTTTGCTATTGTTACATAAAGCGGAATTTATTGTAACTAAATTTAAAATTAACTCATTAATCAGCATGTTCATTTGTATTGCAAAACAGGCTTGTTTCCTGACGGTAATGCATATTTATTTGAAATTCTAATTAATAAATAAAATTACGGATCTTGTTTATTTTTATTTTTTTGCTTAAATCTTCAATTAGCATCTAAGCAATTGCCTGGCGAATAAATAAATAGAGTCCAGTCAACAAGTTTAAAAAACGTGTTAAATAGAAATAAAGCTCCCAAAAATATGTACGAAAGCTCATTCGATTTGAAATGGCTCCTAGAAAAATGTTTTTTTAAGGGCACATAAAAATTGCAATTGTTGTTAACAAAATAAGACAGAAAAAAAGTGCTCAGTTTTTTTGTTAATAACTTAAAAAATACTGACGTTTAAGAAATTATAAAAATCCTAGAAAAGGGGGATGTTTTCAGTAAAACAGTCCCAACTTTCCCGGAACTCTGTCTCGTTTTTTACGCTAAAAATGAGACTTCGCGATGTCATTTCGACATAGACGCGTGATAGTATTAAATAACAATATTAAAATTTTAAAAAATTATGTGGTAATTTAGACACTTGAACGAAAAAAACCTAGATGAAATTAATTTTTTTCAGTCTTTGTTTAATATTAAAAAAAAATTATATAATAAATTAATACACTAAATTTTTTTGCAAAAAAATAACTAACTCGATATTAGAGAATTATTGCAAGTTACCTTATTAAGCTCGGGAATTAATAATACCGACCTTATTTAAATAGTGCAAAATATTTTTCCGAAACACCTCGTATAAAAACACGTGTCTTCGTTTTTATACCTTTATTAACAATGGAACGTAACTATGGTTACAACAACGACAAAATCTTCACTTGTCAATGTCTCGAAGTTTACAGCACAAAAGTCGAATCTATACTAATCGATCGGAGGTTTCCCGTCGCCCTTTTATAGTATGGTGGAAGAGTAAAGAATGATCTAGAATTTTCGAGAAATATTGCGAAAATTCCATAATACACGATGGCATAAAAGTTCTTAATGGATATTTCGGGCGTTTTCGGAAACCTTCGAAAGTGATGAAAGAACTTGGAAGAATTAAGGTAAATTATTTAAATAAATTAAGGAACTAAATTAAATGATCCTAACTCTTTAAAATTCTCTAACCTAAACACATCTTTGAAAGTCTGTATTAATATGTTGACAATACCATTAACCTAAAAAAGGGGAACAAATTTTTGATAGTTTTTCTTTATTGTTTTGTGTTGTAGGGTTTTTATAACACAATTACTGAAGTACATTTGAAAAAGCAAGGTTTTAGGTATTTTTACTTCTAAAAACTTTTCCATTTCGTGATCGGCAGCCGTTCGGTTTGACGAAGAATTTTGAAGTTAAAATAAGGCCAAAATAAGACACGACCTAAAACCGACATAAATAAAGCCGGGCACTATACTTATTAAGGAGTCCTTATCCTAACATGCATCTGCGCAAGCTCAGATGTCAAAATAAGGCCGTTATTATTAATGCCTGACCTTATTTCTCTGTGTCAATAATTCTGTATTAACTGGTAAACCTTAAACGCTCCCGCTAGGGCTAAACGTTAAAAATGGTCCGATTAATAGCATTGTTCGCGGGTCTAGTAATGAATTGATTCTGAACCAGAACCGAACTGGTTTAGAATTGTTTTAAAGCGCATGTCTAGTTATTTATTAGTTCGGAATTTTTATTTACCGCGAATAATTTTCTATACAGCTGAGGTTGTATTCTAACCTAGCCTAGTATGTGTATTTAACTAAGGATAAAATTCAAACAACAAGAAATGGTAGAATCTTGTAATATTGTCTATATTTTTTATTTAAATCTTTATTTATTTTATTGCATACATACATTCATACGGAATACAATAAAAATCCTTTGTTTATATATGCTTAAAATCACAAAAATATAAAAAAATATTCAATAGGTATATTAACCCGCATAAAAAGTGACAGAAACAAATAAACAGCCAACCATGTCGACAATGCGCATGAAATTCCTAACTGAACTTTTAGTTCCAACAAAAATCCCAGGACTACTAATCAGGTTACGAACTGATTCCATTGTAACCCGCGAACACAGAACTGTTACTAAAAATTCAGGATTTTACTAACTGCGAACGCTGCTTTTTCACTGCGCATGCGAATAGTCCCAGAACCGGTCCAGAATCGAACCCGCGAACAAAGCTAATACTCTCTTTTCTTCAATAGCTTTATCAGGCATTTGTAATGACTCATAATATGTTTGTTATAAATAGTTTACGGTTGCTTAGTCAGAAAAAATATTAAAAATCTCAATAAAAATTAGTACCGTAACGTTTTAAACTTTGTAAAACACCCCGTTTAATCCTAAATCTATTTTTTTTTATTTTAATGTTTATTTAAATCAATGTAATACAAATTAAAATGGGCTTATTAATATTTATGTAAAGCTAATTAAATTTTTATTCAGAATTTTTTGTTTAATATTTGTGTCCATGTTTCTTTTATTCTGCCACACCCAGTTTTCGCTGTGAGAAAAAAATTGTAATTTATTTATTTAAATCACTTAGTACAATTTATTTATATCCACCCTATTCTATTTAGTTTTAATTTACAACGTCTGTTCTTACTTGCAATATAATGATTATTAACAGTTAAAAACATGTACCAATAAAATTATTCTAAATTAAACTCGTTGTTTGATAAATTTTTGTAAACTGTCTTCTTACTTTTGATAAATTAATAGTACCTCTTTATGTACACAGGCAAAATTTCTTGTAGATTTATTAACTCCTTCATATGACGTTTGAAGTTGACGTTTCACTGAACTTTTTACATTGAAAGGCAAAAATATAGAATTTTGTTTTATAAGATCATCTTATACCTACACGAAAAAAATCGGAAGGTGTTGTGTGCGATAAGAGTGTAGCGCAAAAATTTTGTTAAATATGTTTATTATAGACGTATAATTTGTGTCATTAATTTTCTGTTATGAAAATCAAACAGTAACCATGTATGAATCTTACCCCGTTCACCCCGAGCAGAACACCGCGTGCTGTTGCCCAAAACCGACAACGCCGGTCACCCATCCAAGTTATGGGCGCGCACTTCACTGCTTAACTCCGGAGATCGACGCTGCCGATACAACCGGAGCAGCCACAAGCGCGCCTGGGGCCTATAGTACTACACATTGTAAATGTGTAGCTTACAACTGAATGAATATTTACCAGATTTTTTTTCCGTGTATTTAATTAGGTAAAAGCCCTAAAGATCATATTGGGAATTGTCCAATTACCACTAATTTAATTAATCGGAAATATTTGAAACATCTAATCGGTATTGGTGATACTTCAGTTTCAACAAGAAGCTAAGAAATAAGGTCATTCCAATACTTCGGCATACAGCACACCCTCATACACAGATTAAAAAACCGTGGCACAAACTGATAAATTAAAATTTAAATTAATAAAGTATCCGCCCAATTTCCCAGAATATTTCCCCCTTACATTTGTCTATTTTCACATCTCGAAATGCATATACGATTTTCCTTAAAACAAGAAGTACTAGCAGCCATGGGTGCATATTTGTACAATCTTTCAGATTCTTACTTCAGAAATCGAATGCATTTATTTGAAAAGACCCAAATCCAACGTATTAAACTTTAGAAAGTAAATATTAAATAATAAAATTTGTTTAAATCTTGACTGTATGTCGTTTCGAAACTTATAAAAGTAAATAATTAGTAAATACTATAATTTTTATATCTTAGAAATTAAGGCAATAAATAATGTCTTAAACTTTAAAGCATGACATTACAGAAATATTGAACTGTAAAATAAGGCCAGGCACTAATAATACCGGCCTTATTTTGACATCTGAGCTTGCGCAGATACATGATGGGATAAGGACTCGCTTAATAAGGATAGTGCCTGGTTTTATTTATGTCGGTTTTGGATCGTGCCTTATTTTGGTCTTATTTTAACTTCGGAACTGTTCGTGTAAATCGAACGGCTGCCGAGCACAAAATCGAAAAGTTTTAGAAGTAAAAACCTTGCTTTTTCAAATGTATTTCTTTAATTGTGTAACACAAAACAATAAAGAAAATCAACTTAAAATTTTTCCCCATTTTTTAGGTTAATGGCACTGTCAACATGATTTGTAATAACTCTAAATTATGGGTACATTTAAATAAGGCAGGTATTAATATTTCCCGAGCTTTATAAGGCAACTTGCAATAATTCTTTATTATCTTAATTCGAAAAGCTCGTACCTCCATAACCAAAAATTTTACAGGAGATAAAAAAACTTTTTCTTTAGCCTATTTCTTTTAAATATTAATATGTTTCAATAATTGTTACTAAATAGTTATAATATTATGACTAGAGGTATAAGGTTTTCGGGTAACGTACATTCATTATCAAGTTAGGAAATGGTGCAAAAATCTTGATTTCTATCAATTCTTAAGTTTGCGGATTAGGGTGACTATTTAAGTTCTTGATTTTTTTAATAAATTCAAACAAACTATAAATATTTAATATACCTTTTACTTTCAAGATTGATTAATAACTATTATAAAACAAGTGGATGTTAATGATGACCTCGACATTACAGGTAATGGGCCAATTGTATCATAGTGATATTTATTATTAAAGCAAAAAGTTTTAAACCTTGTAAAATTTTAGTAGTACCTTCCAATTTTAAAATAGGTGTTCAATAAATACTTAAAATTAAATATCCGTTTAATTATTAATACTTTACATTATTAAACATTTCACATCTTACATCTGGGGCATGGCGTCCCCCACAACCCTAAGCATTCTTGATTCTATTCAAAGAAAAGCTATTTGTCTCATTAATGATCCTTTACTTACAGAAAGGCTTCCCTCTCTTGTCCATCGTCGGGCTGTGAGGTATTTATTGCTTTTTTATAGGTACTTTCATGGCTTCTGCTCTGAAGAATTGTCCAGTATAGTTCCTCCACTTACGGTTCCCAACAGAGAAACTTGTGGTTCCGCGTGTATGCATCCCTATACTGTCCAACTGGACAGGACCCGAACTTCTCACTTTGTTCGTTTTTTTATCCCTAGAGTTTCTAGATTGTGGAACTTGCTGCCCGCAGAGGTCTTTCCTTACCCCCAAAATCTTCAAGTCTTTATGTCCCGTGTCAACAAACTCCCTCTTACCTCGCTTAAGACACCCACGGTACGTTAGTATTTAGGCCTTTAGCCTTCGTGGTTTGTCCAAAGATAAAAAAAAATAATAATGAACCTGCGCAATGATCGCATAAAGTCTTCATGTCAGCATACTTAAAAGTCTAAAAATACTTCAACACAAAAATACCCACAAACAAAAACATACCACCACTTTACATGAAAGAAAAAAAAGAATCAGACCCAAAACCGTTTTATTCATCATCTGTGATTACCTTTGCTTCATCATCATTTAGAAACTTGTTAAAAAAAAAGTGTCACAGTTACTAGTTTTATATTTTTTTTTTAAAGTTGGATTTTTAGTCAGTTTTATAAACAAAATGTAAAATTTCATGTCCGCGGCAGATGCCCGGTGGACCACTCACCAAAGTAAAGTGGCTTAAGACTCCAAAGTAATAAAAATTATTAATAACAAAATATGCATGTAAAAATATATTTAATAGATTTTTTATCCGTACTTAAGGTCTGAAGTATATTAAAAAAAAAAAGATAAAAAAACATATTTACAGTAAGAGAAAATAATTTTTTAATGAAAACAATATTTTAACAATAAAAAATAGTTTATTTTTGCATAAAAATTGCATTGTTTTTTTGGTAAACCAGAGGTAAGATGCAATTATTTTAAATCTGCTCAGATAAAATTACCCATAATTTATTTGAACAATTATTAAGGCCAAACTTTATTTTGAAAAATGCAATAACTATTATTACAGCTACATAAATACTTGATTTATACCACTTTAAAGTTTAAAAAAATATAAATTGTTTATGAAATATTAAATTTTATTCAATCATAAATGTTAGTTTTTATTGCACAAATACATAAATATTTTAAAATTGTACAAGGTGTATAAAAAAGACTATGGGGATTTTTAAAACTGTAAGACACAAAAAACGGCAATTTTAATGGGATCTCTTTAATGCTTAAAAAAATTAAAACTCTGAAAATACATGAGAAAAATGTGTTAGTTTTGGTTAGTTTAAGAGCGTTTTTATTTTGTTTTAGGGTTATTTAAAACGCTATTAAAAAATAAAAGTACTATTTGGAATGCAACAAATAAAAAAATATAAATGTAAAAATATATTTAATAGAATTTTTATCCGTACTTAAGGTCTGCAGTATATTAAAAAAAAGATAAAAACGATATTTACATTAAAAGTATCTATTTTTTTATGAAAACAATATTTTAACAATAATAAATAATTTATTTTTGCATAAAAATTGCATTGTTTTTTTTTGTAAACTAGAGGTAGGTAAGATGGAATCATCCTAAATCTGCTCAGTTAAAATTACCAAGAATTTCTTTAAACAATTATTAATGCCAAACCCTATTTTTAAAAATGAAATATCTATTATTATAGCTGCAGAAATACTCGATTTATACTACTTTAAAGTTTAAAAAAAAATGTTTAAGAAAAATTTTAATTTTATTTAACCATAAATGTTAGTTTCCATTGCAAAAATACATAAATATTTTAAAATTGTACAATCTGTATTAAAAAAAAGACTATAGGGATTTTTAAAACTGTAAAAGACACAAAAACAGCAAGTTTAAATGGGATCTCTTTAATGTTTAAAAATTTTAAAACTCTGAAAATACATGAGAAAAAATGTGTTAGTTTTGGTTAGTTTAGGAGCGTTTTTATTTTGTTTTAAGATTATTTAAAACGCTATTAAAAAATAAAAGTACTGAGTTCTAAGAGATTTCGGCTGCAGATTTAGAATGCAACTTTTTATCTAGGAGAAGTGAACTTTGTTTTATTTTTGTGTGAAACGATAAAATAAAAAACTTTATAATTAATAAAGCCGTTCAGGGGAATTAAATAGCGAATAACATTATAAAAAAATTAAAACCAAATTAAAAATATTTGGTCTTTTACCATTTTTTTTTGTTTTAATTTTGGAAGTTCTTAGATTTAAAATAAAACATTGAAGAGCTTCTAATTACGCCATTTCGCTTTAATTTCAACGACTTTGTATCTCTTAGGGTGCGTCCAGATTTAAACCAACTGCAACCGCGAACCACTATGGGAGCCCTGTCTAGATTTGTATAAAACGACCTGCAACCGTACATATCTGGACGTCGCGTCGCGTAAAAGCGAACGCAGTAGCGAAGTGTTTCTTTTGATGTTAGTTTACCGACAAGCTGTGGATCGTGACAAACAAAAGCTGCGACACTTATCTGGTCTCCAATCACGTTCGCTCCGACGTCCAGATATGTATAAATGGCTCCACATTTAATTCATTCTGAAATTAATACCGCAAAGTACCCAAAAAATGATAAAGTAAATAAACCCTTTTGTGAACAATGATTTGTTGCAGCAGAAAATATTCAACCCGACGAATGTCTAGTTCCACGCCACGTGCCACTAATTTTATGGCAAGACAGAGGCTAAATAAGAGGATGTTTTTAAGTACGTGACACGTGTTTTAGCAGTTTTTTATGTATCTAAAAATAGGAAATCAGGCTCTGTCAGCGCTATGTGCCTTCAAAAGGTTTGTTTACTTTATCATTTTTTGTGTACTTGGCGGTATTGCTTTCAGAATAAAATAAATGTGGACCCATCTAAACCAGTTCCAGGTCGTTGTATACAAATCTAACGAGCTGTCGTAGTACTTCGCGAAAGGTTGCGTGGTGTACCTTTAAATTAGCGCCATTTTGAAATTCTGCTCAGTGGGCGAAACGGTGCACCACTGTTTTCACGTATTAGTTAAAATATATGGGGACAAACCAAGGACAAAAATAAACTTGGGTCTCGGACAATACCCTACTGTGTTCCAGGCCGAAGTTGTAGCCATAGAACAATGTGCTAGGGAAATCATCAGAAGGAGCTATGAGGATAAAACCATAGTAAATTATTCGGACAGCCAGGCAGCCATCAGGGCACTCAGTTCATGCAAAATCAGCTCTAAGCTGGTGCGGGACTGCGTAATTGCCCTGGAAGAGGTGGGTGCGTCCAACAAGCTAACCATTGCCTGGGTACCAGGACACGAAGGCCACGAAGGCAATGAAGAAGCTGATAAATTGGCAAAGGAGGGGCTGGCAGGACAATGGTAGGTCCCCAGCCCTACTGTGGTATTCCATCATGCCAGGTAAGGTCATCCATTAGATCATGGATTATGAGGGAATCACAAGACTGGTGGATGAGAACACCAGGACAGCGTCAGGCGAAAGTGTTCATCAAGGCTTACTCGCCAGAATTTACAAAAGACCTTCTGAATTATAACCGGAAGGCAGTAAGAATAATAGTGGGTCAACTGACAGGTCATTGCAGACTGAATAAACACCTGGAAACTATGGGCCTGGCAGAAGAAAACCTATGTAGGTTCTGCCAGGAGGAGTAAGAAACCGCAGAACACGTATGGTGCTACTGCGAAGCCCTTTGTCGTCTGCGGTTTGCAAGGCTGGGTGAAGAAAAACCTAAAGCGGCAAAATATACCAAGGGGCCAGTTTCAAGCTTGTGGAGTCTGATTAAACAGACCGGCTTGGATAGCGTGCTCTAACCTATGGACGGAGGACACACAATAAACCTGAGCAGGTTGCAGTGCTAGAGGATATGCAATCCACCTCCCAATCTAATCTAATCTAATATAATCTAGTTAAAATTGCCCATAAAAGTTTTGAAGTATATAAAAGAGTGTATAACCTATGAAATGAATTCTACTTTCTTATTTTCTCAATAAGCAATAAAAAACTAATTCATAAACTTTAACAAGGAAACATAATACAAAGAAAACGTACGTATGTATATAAAACGATAATAAATTTTACTAACCTTCAGACTGGACCGAAAACAATGCCTGCAAAAATTACGTAATGACCTTTAGAAAGCATGAAAGCATTACAAATCGGTTCTTAAAATTATTGCAGTTTGTTTTAGAGAACTTTTATCTCAATGAGTTTATAGTATCCGTGTTAGCATTACCTTGGCTTTTGGATCCCTAATATAGGGGAAAGTGGGGAGGCTTCATACAGTTTTTATATTTTGCTTTGTGGAATGCCATGTTTTCAGTAAATCGCTTTTAATTTATGACATACTGATAGCTTAACTATTTTATATTGTAGTAGAACTTTAATATTATTGAAAATCCACATGCGCGAGTTTTCATAAGACAACAAAAAAGCAAAATGTATGGATGTACCCCATTAGTGGGGTACATTCATACAACCGGAGGGGTGCATTAAACATCATTATTTATTCGTCATAATTAGTGTTTTTAAACATAATTTAAAAAACACAAACATAATTTTTAACATACAAAACAAATAGTAAAATTCCTAATTAAAAAACAGTTTTCATCTAAATCTGTTAATGCCTATTTTAATTTATATATGAATATGAACATAAGTAACGATTAGTGAGAGAGAGTCTAATTAAACGCTCTTTACGTTACATGTATAGTTATCTACCAAAGACACTTATTACCATTCTTTGTTTTAGTCAGTTATAATTTATTAAAACTAACAATCTCAAAATGTAAAAGAAAATATTGCTTATACATTATAATTATACCAAATAAAAAACTTTAGTTAACACAAAGACACCTTAACTTATAAAACCCAAAATTAATATGACTATGTTTTTAACAGATTATGACCTAAGATCTGTGGTAATATCATCGCTAAGGCTGATAAATCAACTGATCCTTTATTTTTGACATCTAAAAACCAAAAGTTCATAAAGCACCCTATTTTTTTCTATAAAAATGAAACCTTTACTTTAGTTAAACTACTTTATACACTGTGTGCAAAAAGTCCCGGAACCCTTAATAATTCGCAAATGGGCTCATTTATCGAAAACTCTTCCAAATAAAGTTTATAGATATATTTTAGATCTATTTCATAAAAATATGTTTACATGTACAGGGGGCATCACAACGAAGATATAGACATAAGTTACCTACCTTTTTTAAATGGAATGGTGTATATTTTATTGGATTTTGAATTCTCCACAAAATGTTAACATGACTTTGTGTAACATATGCTATACCTAAACTCACTAGTTTAAAAGATACAAGGGTTTAAAAAATATAATGTAAATATTTATTAACTTTTAAAATATGAAAACACTTATTAATAAAAACGGAATTGACACAAAAATAACTTGTAAACACTTAACCTATTTAATTAAATGTTGGAAGTGACCTCCTTGAACGGCTTGAAAGTGCCATGACTAGTTATTTTAAATAGTTTTCCTAACAACTGCTCAATAATTACCAAACGTCACTTATACATGTCATACATACCCAAAAATGTTACTATGTAAATGTAACTAGGTAAATATTGCAACAGGTGAAAATAAAAAATATCGATAAAATACTTTTTTAAACCCTTGTATCTTTTAAACAAGTGAGTTTAGGTATAGCATATGTTACACAAAGTCATGTTAAAATTTTATGGAGAATTTAAAAATCCAATAAAATATACACCATTCCTTTTAAAAAAAGGTAACTTGTGTCTATATCTTCATTGTGATGCCCCCTGTACATGTAAACATATTTTTTATAAAATAGATCTAAAATATATCTATAAACTTTATTTGGAAGACTTTTCGATAAATGAGCGCATTTGCGAATTATTAAGGGGTTCCGGGACTTTTGCACACAGTGTATAATATTCATAACTATGTACGCCTATGTAACAAAAAATAGTAATTTAAAAATATTAATAAAGGGTTAGGGGTACATTTATACAGTATGACTGTGCCCCATATACTTGTGTATGAATCTGCCCCATCACATGCTAATTAATAAAAAATATGCCATAGAAAAACGTCTTCATCTACAATAATGTATACTTTAAATCAGTGCCTCTTTATTATTATGATTAGAATTAAATAAGCAATAATGAATCCAAAAACAGTATCTTGTCACAAAATATGTCCAAAGTTACGTTATGAAATTCCGTAAGGCAAAAACACGTTTCGTGTTGTGCACACGCTCCTACCTCACCAAAATTTTGAAACTTCACTAGTCTGTAAACACACATAAAAACTGTACACACCCACTTACGTTACTATTTGACTTCGTGTCTAACTTTACATAAACTTAGTGTATGTAGGTGCTCTAAAAGGTGCGGCAAAATGGCAACTACAAGTTTCTAAGACAAAATATGACAACTAACCGTAGTCCAAAAGATGATGAAAATCTCTAAGATACAGGGTGACAAAAATTCTGATTTTAGTTTTTTTAAACAGTTGTAATAGTGGTATGTGTATTGTTACTTCATTTGGCTAAAAGGTTTTGGGAAGTAAGAGATTAAAATATGCTACATATTTTATTCAAAACTTTAAAGGGTGCCGTCTGCGATATATTCCACAAATTTACAACGAAATTCCTCTTTTAATCCATCTTATATGCAACTTTTAGATAAAAATTCTTATTCCTTAATAAATTTTACATAAAAAGGTATACCCGGAAAAAGTTGAGTTAAGCAGTCATTTTCGGGATACAGTAGAGGTTATACAAATCGGACAACCGGTAAACCGGACACTCCAGTCAATCGGACACCTTTACAGTCCAAACACTCTTCAAAAGACACGACAAATCACGAATTTTTGCGAAAAAGTAAACAAAGCATATACATGCGTCGGCTCGTAGAATCTAGTTTTTTCAGCGTCGAACATATGACCACGTGTAAATTATGGCAGGAATTACAGGAAATACTGATTTTCAAGCGAGTTTAAGATGACTCGACAAATTAAAGTTTAGACATGGTATTCGTTTTCTAAAAGTGTGTGGAAAACGTGTTTCAAGTAACGTTGAAGCAGTTGCTCCTGCTTAACTTAAACGTTAAGATTCGATTAAAAGCATGCAATTAACTTAAGACTAATTCTACAATGCCGATAAATCCACACTTTCCTTGGGTATTTTGCCAAACACAGCGTGGGTACATAAAGATGAAAAATCAGCACCAGGATGGAAAGTTTCAAAAGACCATGTAACTTTTATACCATGCTCAAATGTATTAGGCACATATAAGTTGCCGTTACTTGTATTAGGTAAATCTAAGAATCCCGAGTCTTCAAAAACACATTTAAATACCAGGCAAGTATTAAAGGATGGATGGCCCAAAACATATTCACCAAGTGCTTTAAAACAACCTTATTTTCTAAAGGGAAGCAATATCTGAGTAACGCCAATAAGCCACGAACATTGATTCTAATTGAAAATGCGCCTTCACACTCGTCCGAAGAAGAGCTGAATACGAATCAAAGTCATTATTAGTACTACTTCGGTAATCCGGAAAGTTCGCTAATTCGACAAATACCTAAACTATATCTGTCCGGATTACCGAAGTTCTCCGGTATCTAAATTAACAAAAATGTATATATTTCTGCATGGCTATACAGAGTGTATAGCCATATCAGTATTAGATACAAATCTTTTAGAGTGTGAATCCTTAGATGATAATAAAAAGAAAAGTTTAAATAAATGAATGTCTTATATGGCTTAATTTTTGAGATACAGGGTGCTAAATTTTTATAAAAATAAGCTTTTGTTATCTCAAAAGGTAAGACATGTACGCCATAGATAGGTAGTTTTTTTCACACCTCCCAAGACCCTTTTTTTTTTCACCCTTTCGGGGTCTTCCCACCAAGGTCCGACGACCGCCCCCTAGGTGGTGCACTGCAGCCTGAAGGCTTATTGTACCTTGACCCCTACTCCTTCTCATTCACACACCATTCATTCCATAACTTGGATGGTTGTTGCTCGGTCCGCTTCCCCGAGCAGAAACACCGTGTGCCGCTGCCCCAAAACACCAACTACTTCTGCTTCTCCAGTTTAAAAAAATATATTCTACTAACTTTGTAGTTGAATACAAATGCCATTTAGGGACTTAAAACCGTGTACATTTTTTCACAATATGGTACTTTTAAGATGCTACATAAAGCTGGTAGAAAATAACATTTTTTTTTTTTTATTCTGTAGCTAATAAAAAGTGGAAGAAAATAAATTTTAATAAAGTACAATGTCCGATGTAATATTTATTACTTTTTTTTATATTTAATTCCTGTTTGTAAATAATAATTAATAATAATGATAAACATGCTTAAAAACAATGATAACATAATATTATATCAGGTTATTTTTCATGATTGATGTTGCTTTTTAATTTTGTTGGTTTTTCAAAGCTTTTTCATATGTTATGTTGTAGCGACCGACAGAACGATAAACCATAAACAAAATATATCGCACCTCCGCTTAAATGGTATCAAAACAAAAACCGCTTTAAATTTAGAATAAGATTTAGAATACTATACAGATTGTTTCACAACTTATCCGACAAATTTTCAGGGATAATTCTACATTAAAAAATATGAAACAAACTTCATATAAACAATGTCCTAAACGTCTTAGTTTTTGAACTACAGGGTGTTAAAAATGTTTTTTTTCGTAATAACTTTTATACCAATTGAGATATTTTTAAAAAACTTAGGAGACGCTTTTTATGCACCAAAACACATTTTTCGGCATACAAGAAAAATGAATTATTTTTAGTGTCGTCCATGAGAGGTTTTAAGGTTAATATTTTTAATAAAAAAATGTTAAGCCACTGCATTTTTCTAAAAATAAAAATATTTTTTAAACTTTTCATTAGATTTCGAATAAATTTGACCTTTTGACTTTTCTTTATTTGATGTACGGTTTTCGCGTAAATAAATAAAAACCAATTCTCGGCATGGTCATTTCGTATCGATACGATCAAATTCTTGAGTAAAAAAAAATCACTTCTTTTATTTTTAAATTTTGTTTAAAAAAATGGAAAAATTTGTTCTAAACGTCTTAGTTTTCGAACTAGAGGGTGTTAATTTTTTTAACACCCTGTAGTTTAAAAACTAAGACGTTTAGAACACATTTTTATAAAGTTTTTTTCATATTTTTTAATGTAGAATTAGCCCTAAAAGTTTGTCGGATAAGTTGTGAAACACCCTGTATAAAATAGATAGTCTATTTTGTCCTCTAGTAACACTGCTGCTATTAAAACATTGGCAAATAATAATTAAATTCTATTCTACAAACATGAAAGAGGAAAAAACACCTTACTTGCACTGCAAGGTCGCATCTATCGAACACTGTACGATCTGGAGATGCAGATTTTCATACTAGCAGAAGGTATTTCTTTTAGAGCTAATTCAAATCACCAATCGCAGAGCGGTTTCGAGATATTTTGGTTTTTATTAGTACGGTGTAGGCGATACAAAAAACCTTAATAAAATATTCCTTAAGAAGCGGAAATATCGAGTAAACGTAGTATTTTACCGTCCATTACGCCCTCTGTCAGCAGTGTAAAAAACTAAGCGAACCTAGTTACATAAACTACTTAACAAAAAGTATTCTTAACAAGCAGTCGAAAATTATTTTTAAAAAATAAAGAGGAAAAGACGCCTTAAGCCGGTTGTCCATGAGAGCGGTTTTCCGCTCGCGGATGATAATTAAGCGTTGTGATTGGTTAGTGCAAATTTAAAATGTTTTTCCCGCCATTTTCGCCGCGGATCCGCAAAAGCTGAAATGAAGTTAACTTTCTTGCGTTTTCCACTAGATTGTGCGGATTTTTTAAATTAATAACCAGGAACTATAACCTTGAACTAGTTGATGAGCTTGATGAGTTGTTGCTTGAAGATAAGACAAGACGCTTAAGATTCATTTTAAATAAAAGACGTGTTATAGACGACATTAACTACAACTTATTTTAATTATTTACTTCAGTATAATATTTTGCAAAAAAAAAAGTATATTTATCCTACTTTCAATACGACCAAAAAGACAAAAAGGAGGCACAGGTCGATGTAAGAAATTATTTTTAAAATGAAAAGTTCATAGCCAATATTATACTTTATTAAGGGAGTTAAGACAACAAGATGATGAAAAACACTTCAATTATTTAAAAATGTCAAAGGAGCATTTTTACAAATTGTTATAGAAGGTTGAGTCAACTATTAGCAAGTCCTACACAGTTCGTGAGCCAATAACTGCAGGCGAGCGTCTAGCTGTACACTCAAGGTAAATAGGTAACAAAAAAGTGTATGTGGTAAATAAAAGACTAAGACAAGCTAATAACCAAAGTTGACCAATTTTTACATAATAAAAATTAAAATTGTTTATTATTATCCATTATCCATTTCCATTTTTCATTTATCAACCAAAGAAAATTCACATAAAATCACCATATTTAAAACAAAACGCTTTCATATTTTCCCGCTACAATGGACGTGTCAGCGGATCTTTCTGCGCGTATTAAAAATACGCGGGCGGAAAACCGCTTTCATGGACAGCCGGCTTTACTTCCTGTAAATTCCTTACACTCCAAAGCCGCATCTGTCAAACACTTTATGATCTGGTGCAAGGAAATTAAAAGGATTAAGGAGTTTTTTTCCTTTTACATTTTTGGAGAATAAATTCGACTGCTTGTTACAAATATACATTTTCGTTAAGTATTAATTAAAACTAATCTACATCCTGTTTTCTCGTTAATGCTTTTTTTTAATCATAACAATTTTTTAACGAAGGTTTAATATGGTGTTTTAGGTAAAATGTGTTAGTGTGTCTTAATAGTGGGTTAGTATTGCAATTGCTGCATATCAATAAAAAATAAAATAACATTTTTCTAGCATTATGAATAAAGTAACTTTATTTTTATATTTCTAAAATAGCAGTAACAACTAGCGGGCATTATTATTAGAAAAAATATATAAAAAACCAATTGGTTTTACCAAATAAAATAAACTTACCCGAGTCAACTAGGTGTTGCCAGGTAGGAAATCGTTTTTTGACTCTTAAGGACACCCTCATCAGAGTTACCACATATGATAATATGGCATACCGAACTATGTTCCTTCTCATCAGTCTTTGCCTCTCACCCTTAAACAAAGAAATTAATGTTAGGTAACTGGTATAAGGTAGGTGCGGCTAATAAGGCCTAGCTTAAGGAGATTGAAAATAATATAAAAAAATACATTAAATGCAACAAATTTTGTTGTAATCAACTTTATATATACTAATTACCAAAACTTATGAATAAAAAGTTAAGGATTTGCCGTTATACAAAAATAAAATTATTTATTTAAAAAAAAAACTTGTCCATGAGGTCTTATTATACTATGGTAGGGGTAATAAGACCTATGATTAATTATAATATGCCTTAAAAATTCAAAATACAGTGTGGGCCAAATTAAACTTTCACATTTTTTAACTAATAATAACTTTTTATCTATTGCGCCCATCTTTTTATTTTTAAGAGACTAATAGGCAGATATCTTTTCTCTAAGTTTGCCAATTTTGGTCAAATAGATTTAAACAGGACCGGACTTACGGGACTTTTTTCCGAAGTGATGCATTAAACTTCGTTGCAAAAAAAATAATTTTTTCTACAATTAGGCTCATACGTTTATTTTTAATCAATTTACTGGTAAGTTTGGTCAGCATTCAACTCAGGTAACCATCATAACCTCACATTTTTATTTTTACAGGACACAAGAAAAAAGGTTCTTTGTGAAATCGAGAGAAAGAGTTCACGTAAGTCCAGTCCTGTCTAAATCTATTTGACCAAAACTGGGCTAACCTAGAGAAAAATATCTACCTATTAGTAATAGGAATGCCTTGTATACACTTAAATTTTTAAAAATAACAAAGAAATTTTTCTTTCTAATGATTTTTCAACTATAGTTGAAAGTAGAGGTGACCATCAACAGTATATTTACATAGTTTTTTTTTCTTTGTCGGGTCTAAAAGCTTAGCTTTTATTCTTGATATGTTTAAATTTATTTCCGATAATGGCTTTAACCAGTATTTCTCAAGGATGCAAGCCTGTCAGTTAAAGCTACGGTTAATGATATTCTTTACAAATTTATAGACCAGGCGTCGTACAATCCTTGGTAAAATCCTACTTTAGCAAACTTCACAATTCTGTTCAAAAAATCGGTTTTCTAATCCTCCTTCAGGTAAGGATAAAAAAAAAAGATAATATTTTTTAACCTTTCACGCTTCACTAAAAATGGCGTCAGATAAGCGACAGCGAACAAGCTAACGAGCGACTACAAGGCCTAAATCACCATCTGTGAGTGTTGTCTATATGTGAATGAGGCCTTGAGGAACACCGTTTATTTTAAATTGGATTTTTTGTCAATTAGGGCTTATTACCCGACAGGCCTTATTAGCCAGCTTATATTAAGATCACATTTTTTTCCATGTTCAAACAAAGAGTTTTTTACAAAATATTTTCCCAATTTAAGGTTTTTACACTGGTGTATCTGTGATGTACCTTACTAGGTTTAAAACCAAAAAAGATTTATACAAATAAAATATATCTTCTCTTCGTTTATCTTTGAGAATAAATCACATAATTATTAGGTGATTATTTAGGATAAACTGTAAAACAAATAGAATTAGTAAAAGTGCAAATACATTTATAATATAATAAACATTTAGGACAAATTATTTTTATTTAAAACAAGCCCATTTTAACAATTTCAAATTAAATGGTTAAACAACCATGTATACCAACCATCTTTATAAACATGGTTTCCCAGAAAATAAATTAACTTTTAGGTAAGTAATTGTGGAGCTATGTAATTTTTTTTACAAACTTTTTTTCTGCCAGGCCGTAGACCCCATGATTTTTGTAGGAAAAGTATTCATAAAATTTAACTACCTTTTAACTATCCTTTTAGGAAAAATCATCCACTTATTCATAATTATCTAAATATTATAAATTCAACTTGTTAACGGTGTGGGTCTGGCAAAATGCGCCAAATTGTTGTAGGTCAATGTACGTTTTGACGTTGCCATTATAGTTCAAAAAAATAAACGTAGTTATACTTGTAAATTTTATACACTTTTAAACTTACATGTTTAGCGCGTGCTAAAAAAAAATAAATCATTTATTCAGAATTTTTGCATGTTGTAGATCACGCCAAAACTAGTATATTTACAAAGTTTCAAGGAGAATTTAAATCATATCGCTTATCCAGAAGGAAAGTGTCATAACTCAAAAACAACTTTTTTAAGAGGATCAAACAAAGATTTATTAGATTAGAATTTAGCTGTTACTTTTAAATGGTAAATTTTAACATTTCGAAAATTTTAAACAAAGAACATGAGTCAATAACTATTATTAATTTGTAAGTAGCAAAAGCAAAAAAACTATGATATCAGATTTAACAAAAAAGATTAACATTTTGAGTTCTTTAAAGGTGGTAGACAATATTACGTTTTTAATAATACTACTTTCTTGGACATCAATTGTCTTTATTTTTTAACTGATACTCGACGTTTCGGATGGTATCTAACTCCAAGCCGTTTTCAAGTGATAACTAAAATTACTTTTAATAAATTACGACTTATATTCTATGCGTTGTTAACTGAAGCTTAACCGATTTTTTACGGTTCAGTAACGGCTGCTAAATATATAGTATGTCGATGCTAGACTTGCTAAATACATTTTTATTGTTTAAATTAACAGCAGCTTCTTTAAGTTTCCTCTATTGCCAGTGATCTGGAAAATTTTGGCCACCGACCACTGTATGTAGTGCTGTTTTTGACTATGCATGTTCGGCTCATTCCTGATCTCGAGCCCATTTTCACCTCGTTTCGTATGTTTTTTGTGTTGGTTTTTTTTTGTTTTTTGAAGTATACGCAGGAAAACAAAGACCACTAGAAGTTAGAGTTAAAGAACACAAAAAACATACGGAACGAGAGGTGAAACGTCGAAGCACCGCCTTACAGTGGTCGAGGGCTAAAAATTGTTTATAAAAGAAAATAACTGGAAAAAGAGGTAACCTAAAAAGAAGCTGCTGTGATTTTTTAAAAACACAAAATGTATTTAGTCAACCTAGCATCGACATACTAAATATCTTGGCAGCCGTTGCTGGACTCGTGAAAAATCCAGTCCCAGCTCGGAGTGATCGGGGGGAGCAGCGCGGGATGAAGTACGTTGAAAATTATGCTCCTCAATTTTTTTGGGCTGTCTTTTTTTTAAGGATCTGTCACTTTTAGTTGTACCGTTAGAGATAGATACCATTCGAAACGTCGTGTATGAGCTAAAAATAAAGACAATGGATGTTCAAGAAAGTAGTTTTATTGACCTATACTTATGTCACTTTTTATTCAACATAATGGTCTTTTTTTAAAAATATGACACTTACTTTTCCTTAAAAACATCAAAAAACAACTGTGGACTTTTTAAAATAGAACGGTTTTCCTGATAAGTAACGATCTTTTCTCTTCGAATGTTAGAGCATAAGTGAGAAGTGACATTGTTCTAGAATAAAGATATGTATTTCACCGCCAAATAAATAATGACACTATCGCCATATGCAAAAAATAAAAGTAAACATCTATGCGAAAATTTTCTGGTAAGAGAATAGAATTTTTGGACCAATTTAACAACATAACTAAAATTATGAGTTTTTTTAGATGTCGTGTCACTTTTTCTTCTGGATGAACGATTACCGCTCATCCGGAAGAAAAGTATATTTAAAACCTTATAAGGTTGTAAAAAATTATGTTTAGATTTTTAATTAGTTGTTATTTTGCTTTAAATACTTAATTTATTTAAATTATGCTCGACTTAAACCATATAAGCTAGATGATGTAATTAACAAATTGACATACAATACCGTAACAAGGCAATTGTTGATTCATCAGGAATCAGTCCAATACTCCCATTTTGTTGAGGTTATTGTTTCAAAATCGGTATTCGTGACGTGCATTTGAAACGCTTTTTACAAAAACATTGTCATTCGTTTGTAAAAGCGCTTATATAAAATTGTTTTCGACCTATTTATTTAACGTACATGATATGTTTTCATTTATGAAAAAAATAACTGAATATTTATTATTGAGTGTCGTGTTAATTAGTAGTCGAATTCTCGCAAATATGCAATTTAATTGGTAATTGAGGAAATCCAAAGTTTACTTTGCAATTATTTATATTTTTGCGAACTGGTAAGCGTAACAACAATTTTAGTTTTAAAACTAGAGAAAGGATGAATCTCACTTTTTAACTACACGATATATCAGGGTTACGTTCATAAATCATTACAAAGTACACATTTCTTACATTTCTGTTACAGAGGTCGTTTTTAAATGTATTATTTATTACACTACTTTCTGTCTTACAGGCGTTCAAAAATAGTCTGGAAATGTAACTCTGTATTACATTCTTTACCGTGCTCACGAGCGCGGTAACAATTTGCCGATATTGCGCATTTTATATTTGTCTAATAGGAAATAATAGGAAACAAACGGAATTTTTATAATTTTTAGATTTAAAAGTTTTTAAAAAGAAACAAGAAAAAATTGCTGATGCTATTATGGTTGTCAGAACAACTTTGTTCATTTTTAGGCTCTTTTTATTTAACTACTAATTTTTCTCCAAACCACAAAATACCTACAAACTTTTTCAAATTCAAAATAAGAATATCTTTATATAAACACGAACATACAGGTTTTTAATGTATTGCATTAATAAGTATTGATTTGTTAATAAATTTATTTATAGTATATAAAAATTGTAATTTATATTAGTTTATAAATAAATAAATAAACATCTTAAATTATTTTCCGTTACATGCCAGGTTCAAAAATTGCTTTTACAATGTAATACATTTCAAATGTCATTTTGATTTCATTACAGAGTACAAGGATTACTTTACATTTTATTTATGAACGCACTCCAGCTGATATCTATGGATTGTGGTGACCATTGTAATGGTATTTCGAAAAGTATAATACCGGCGCCACACGTTGACCGATTTTTTCGCCGAACTATTTGTCGAAACATTTGGCCAATTGGCAAATTGACAAAAACAAAATATCGTCAATTTAGTATAGTAGTGTTTTTTCAAACCTTAAAAAATTAAGAGAAAGCGATAAAACAAAACGTTGCTACAGCGACAAAAGGGCTTGCTCTACTGGCATGTTACCCGAATGGGCATTAAAAAAAAGACAAACCCCTGTAATTGTATGTGTGAGTTTCCGTATAAGAGAAATGCCGGTCTTCCATATTAGAGATACTATTTCATATTTGGCCATTTTCCTCTATCATTCGGTCAGATAATCAGTTTTTAACTGGTCACTTGACATATTTGTAAAATTTGATTGGCGCGGACTAGCTTGTAATTTTTCTGATAATAAAACCAAAATTTTCCAAAAGTCGGTCCATTTTTTAAATATATTTCATACTTTTCGAGATCTCATTTCAATGACCACTAACCAATTATCTTACTCCTTGTTAGGGTATAAGCCAACATGACATATAGTTTTCTAATAGAACAACTTTGGTTCTGTTTATGGGGCATATAGGCTGTCTAGAGTTTTCACGAGAACAAATAAATTAAAAATTAAATTTTTCAAAAAATGTGATTCTTATTTTTTTCTCTGGTAAAGACAATACTCGTATGACTTAAAAAATGGTGTCTTTTTATTAAAAACTACAAAAATAAACTAGGAATTAAATTTTTCTCTAAGAGTTAACTTCTCCATTTTTTATTTGAATTTTATTTTTATTTTTTTTAATAGCATTAACGGTTAAAACGAATACCTTATCAATGATAATTTCTTTTACAGGAGGGTTTAGGGTTTTTCATATTTAATAATAAACAAAATATATTTTTATAAATGACTATTTAAACACCTTTTTCTATTTTATCTATATTCAACCCGTTTTTTCAGCTGTAAACGGATATATTTAAAGCGTTTTTGCATTTTTAAATAAATTGTACAGTTTAATAAAATTAGGTGTAAATATTTTTTAAGTGTTTGCAGAACCCCAAACACAAAAACATTTTTTATATTAAATCATTGTTTTAGCAAGCCAACAGGACCGGGTTTAGAGGCCCTAGGGCAATGAGCCTGTGGAGAGCCCTTAAAAGTGAAAGTAAATGGAATTTTGTGCACAAAAAAATTGATGATCAAAAAAAAAAAAACAAAAATAAACGTCCTCATCAATACATATTTAACTTTTCGTCACTTTTTTTAAACGTGGAGACCCACAAATTCGTTGTGGGGCTACTGCCCTGCCTGCCCCTTTCTTAAATCCAGCCCTGCAAGCTAATTTTTTTTAATTTAAAAAGCCATATATTGGAAGATGATATTTCTTTGTCCATTTGTATTTTTGTAACACTCAGTAGAAACTGATTAAACTATTGACCGCTATGAATTTTAAGATCTCTGAAACAAAATTAAAAACCCAAAAACAACTCAAAATCTGTACGTTTTAAAAATATTTGGTTCTTGAATTCGCATTTAGACTGCTCTAAACTTTCCCTGTCCCCATACAAACGTAATATTAAAAGATCGGTCGTCAGACTAGTATAGTACCTAATTTTTGTAAAGCAAAGTCCGATATTTGAATTTATTATTTACTAAATAACTAACAAAAGTTAAAGTTCCATAAAGTTTTTATTTATAATTTGATCATTGTTTTTCTTTAAATTTAAAATATTTTTCTTTGTTAAGCAACCATTAATAAAGTAATAGTTTCATATTATATCGTATAAGAATAACTGTAAATGTTGTTATACCTTATAGCACAACTGAAAAATTATCTACAAAATTAAAAAAATCTACCAGGTTTACTAGCAGCTGGAAACAAACCTTAAAAAACTCAGGTAATCTGTACTTAGCAGAAACTAAAGATTATTATTAGGTTGCTCACTGAAATAAAACATTACAAAGTATGTAACCTCTGGTTTGTAATTATCTGGTTCCATTATGGTTAATTACTGTTTACGACAGTCAAATTTTATGTAATTTGCGTAACCAAAACACAGAACTATTTTTTTATATTTATAAATAGTTAAGTCAATGAAGCTGGCAATCGCTAAAAGTTCAGATCATTATATTATTTTTATTTGTCTATATTCTTTAAAATCAGAAACCTCTTAAAGGGGCAAATAATTATCTCTATTATTTAAACAATATATTTGGTATTTATACAGGATGTCTAAAAAATCTTCTAACAAATCCTAAGGGCGTTTCTTCATCCAAAATAAGAAAAAACTTTATACGAACATATATCCTTAAACTCTCACTTTCGGAACTACAGAGTTTTAAAATTAAAAAAAAATAATACTTCTTTTTTATTACAACTTTTATACCAGTTCAGATATTTTTAAAACATTTTATAGAGGTCTCCTACGAATTAAACAAAAATGTTTTTTATTTATTTACTCGGAGACCGTAAATGAAATATAAAAAAATAATCAAGAGATTGGTTTTTTTTTAACTAAACAAAAATTTAGTAAACTATTTTTTATTTTAGGAAGATGCTGTGTCATTCAAGTTTTTTCTAAAAAAATATTTATCGTGTATATCTACCTTACGGACGACACGGTAAAAATTATTGTTTTTTATAGGTTTTTTTTTAATGCTTAAAAGGCCTACCAATATTTTTTTTAAATCTGAACTGGAATAAAAGTTATAATAAAATCGATTATTTATTTTTAAATTTTAACACCCTGTAGTTCTGACAGTAGGACTTTTAGGACATATATGCCCTTTAAGGATACCACTAAAAATCGGTTTTTCTTAAATAAGTTTTGCATCACTTGGTATAATAAAATAATTTTCTAATATGATAAATACCAGTTACGATTCCTTTAAATGGTATCCTTGTAAAACATTTGCCTTCGTTAGTTCACCAGGGAAAGACTAACCCTTACACAATAGTACTAATTACTTTTACACCCTAACACAACAAAATAAAGGAATAAAAATATCATTTCCAAATAGCCTAAACCCTTAGCTAAAAAAAGGTACTCCTCTCCGATATCGATAAAGTGAAGAGTTTTCGAGAAAAACCACATTTTGGTTAAATAGGGTTGTATTTAAATATTTTGTTTGTTGGTTCAACACAGGTTCCCTCCTATTTTTATGCATTGTCTAGATTTAATTATCAATGATTATGGGACCCTTCATAATGCTGCAACATTAGTTTTTAGTTTTCTGAAAATAAAAAATCTTTTTTTTTTGTACTATTGGCAACAGAATAACTTAATATTTTTAGATGTTGCCACTAAACAAAAACTTGTTTTTATCAAAAACGCTTTAATTTATCGACTTCTAACAAAAAATCTTATTTTAGCTAAGGATTTAAGCTTCCCAAAAATAAATATTTTAATTCTTTATTATACAGGGTGTAAAAATAATTAACAATATTGTGTAAGAATTAGTCTGTCCCTGGCGAAGTAATAAAGCCAAATATTTTACAAGGATACTATTTCAAAGAGTCCTTACTGTATTCATCATATTAAAAATTATTTTATTATACCAAGTAGGTACTATAAAAGTTATTCAAGAAAAACTGATTTCTAGCGGTTTATTTAAGGGCACATATCTCTGTAAAGAGGAGCTTTAGGAAAAGAAATTATAAGAGCTTGTAACATTATTTTCACGCGTTCTATATGAATCCGAAAGATTGCCCACATATTCGTGGATACCCTGTATGTTGTTTAAACAAAACATATAATTATTTAATTCCTTTAAAAGGTTTCTGATTTAACATAGTATCAATGATATATTTTATTTAAATAAAATAGATCGTTGATAGTATAATAAAAAGTTAATTTTTTTTAATTAAAATCGGAGCTGTTATTGTGGGCTATCATCGAAAAGTCTTCATTGACACGACTAAAGGTACGACACGTTTATCAATTAATTTTTGTGTGATTGGCAAGAAAATGTTGCCGTCCAAGCTATGTGTGACGTTTTGTAAGTACCGTATATTACCGAACAATAATGATATTTGTAGTAACTGCATTTTCCGCATTAAAATTAGTACTTTTTAAGAATCACCTGTTTCCTCGAGTAAGCAGTCAAGGACATTAATACAAAAATATACAGTATAAAAAGTAGAGATGTGTTTATGATGCAATTTGCCAAACAATTAATGGTCCCTGTGCCAGTAATGAAATGGACTTTATAATAATAATACTTTTAAAACCATTTTAGGGGTGTTCCTTTTAACAAGTCTACCACGAATATTCATACCGCCATATACTGGAAGCGGCGCTTTAACTCCTTCTGTCAATGTCAAATGTTACGGGTGTCGGACTAGTCGGACGCGTTATTTTTTTGTCGAACAAGTTTATCACAATGTTTTATATGCAATTTTTAAACATTGTGCCAAAAATGGTAAGGGTTACAATCATGAAACCATAAGGCTCAAACACATGATCAGGTATCGGGCTAGATAGCCTTCCCTCTTTTGCCCATCGTCGGGCCGTGGGGAATTTATCGCTTTTAAATAGGTACTTTTATGGCTTTTGCTTTAAAGAATTGTCCATTATAATTCTTTCACTCACGGTTCCCAACAAAAAACCTGTGGTGCAGTACGTATCCAATCCAAATACGGTCCAACTGGACAGACCCCGAACTTTACACTTTGTTCGTTCTTTTATCCCTAGAGTTTTTAGAATGTGGAACCTGCTGCCCGTGGAGGTCTTTCCTTTCCCCCAAATCTTCAACTATTTAAGCCCCGTGTCAACAAACTTTCTCTTACCTCGCTTAAGACACCTTCGGTACGTTAGTATTTATGCTTTTAGCTTTCGTGGATTATCCAAAGAAATTAAAAATAATTAATAGTTTAAAAAACTAAAAAACACGCTTTTATATGCAACCGAACTAAAAATTAGAAAATAATTTTTCATTAAAAAAATATTGTCATTTCATAGTAAAAAGCGTGGGGTGCATTTTACTATTTTTTCATAACTTTTCCATCATAGATATTTGCAAATATAATAATTATAACATTTAATATATTTATCACCCCACGCTTTTACTATGAAATGACAATATTTTTTTAATGAAAAATTATTTTCTAATTTTTAGTTCGGTTGCATATAAAAGCGTGTTTTTTAGTTTTTTTAAACTATTAATTATTTTTCATTTTTTAGTTTCTGCTACTCTGGTGCAACTAACCCTATATTTTTATTGTTCATAAAAATTGAACACCAATGGTGCAACTAACCAAATTGTGTAAAAACTAAAAAATTTCTTCTTCATTTAATAGCAAGGTTTGAAATGTTGCCAACAGATGGCATCCTAGGTGTTGTTTTTATAATATAATGGAATTTTTTTTCCTAGCGATTCAAAAAGAGATAACGGGATACTGTTTTTAAATTATTGCATCTTCATCGGTCCTTGACACGTGTGCAAAGTTTCAAAGAAATCGAATAGCTGGAAGTTGGTTAAAATTAGGCTCAAAGATTCCGTTACATAGATAGACAGATGGATAGATTGTTACAACCCAAGTTAATAAAAGCGTGTTAAAAAAAAACTTACTACAGAAGAAAAGAGAATTGCTGATCAAATTTTGTCACCACAACTTTGATGGATGACATTGCTTCCTGCTCGGAAATATTTTACCAAAGTAAATTTGTAAGAGCCACCAATGAGATTTTACTGTATAAGTTTAAACAAAATATGTATTAGCTTTTCCTCAGAATAAATTTAAGAAATTAAACTTTTAAAATAATAATGAAGAGGTATTCTGCGCTTGCAATAATGTAATAATAATAAAAAGAGTATATTTAAAAGAAATAAATTAATAATAAATTTTTTAGATATTACATATTTATTTTAAAATAAATGCCAAAAAATAATTTGTTCTCTACCCTCTATTTTGTCAAGTAGAATCACCCCTTAAGTCTCGTGATCGATTTTTGAATCACCCTGTATATGAATCAGATTGTGAATTTTATTTTATGTTCTATAGATCCCAGTCAACCACCCGCACCAGTCTTAGTAGGAGCTAATACTGTACAAACTAACACAAATAAAAATGAAGAAAAGTTTTATTTCTCTATAAGAAACCTACATACAATGTCTCCAATGTACATTGAGGCACTACATAAAAAAGCCATGCTAGTGATGAGGATGTTGGAACATAGAATTGGTTTGGAATTGTTGTTACAGGTACTAAATAGATATTTACACAGCTCTTGTATAAAAAAATGTTAAAATCTGGGTTTTTCTTTATTTTAGTAGATTAAATTTTTAATCATACATGTTTAAGAAGTATTTTTCTTATTTAGGACAAATTATTACCAGCATAGGTAGTTCTGAATTCATTGACTAATATCACAGAAAAATATCTTTATATACAGGGTGTCCCATAATTAATTGGACATTGATCAATGTAGGATACCTGACATGAAAATAAAGTTTTTGTGCTAGTCGGACGCGTTATTTTTTTGTCGAACAAGTTTATCACAATGTTTTATATGCAATTTTTAAACATTGTGCCAAAAATGGTAAGGGTTACAATCATGAAACCATAAGGCTCAAACACATGATCAGGTATCGGGCTAGATAGCCTTCCCTCTTTTGCCCATCGTCGGTCCGTGGGGAATTTATCGCTTTTAAATAGGTACTTTTATGGCTTTTGCTTTAAAGAATTGTCCATTATAATTCTTTCACTCACGGTTCCCAACAAAAAACCTGTGGTGCAGTACGTATCCAATCCAAATACGGTCCAACTGGACAGACCCCGAACTTTACACTTTGTTCGTTCTTTTATCCCTAAAGTTTTTAGAATGTGGAACCTGCTGCCCGCGGAGGTCTTTCCTTCCCCCAAATCTTCAACTATTTAAGCCCCGTGTCAATAAACGTTCTCTTACCTCGCTTAGGACACCTTCGGTACGTTAGTATTTATGCTTTTAGCCTTCGTGGATTATCCAAAGAAATAAAAAAAAACTCACTACAGAAGAAAAAGAGAATTGCTGATCAAATTTTGTCACCAAAACTTTGATGGATGACATTGCTTCCTGCTCGGAAATATTTTACCAAAGTAAATTTGTAAGAGCCACCAATGAGATTTTACTGTATAAGTTTAAACAAAATATGTATTAGCTTTTCTTCAGAATAAATTTAAGAAATTAAACTTTTAATATAATTATGAAGAGCTATTCTGCGCTTGCAATAATGTAATAATAATAAAAAGAGTATATTTAAAACAAATAAATTAATATTAAATTTTTTGATATTACATATTTATTTTAAAATATATGCCAAATAATAATTTGTTTAAATTTATGTTTCCAGAAATTAAAATAAAAACTTAATATAAGTTTGTATAAAGAAAATGGGTATATGTTGTGTAATAATTAAAATAAAAAGTTAACAAGTTAGAGAAAGAAGTAAAAAGGCAATACGTACTTACCGCACCAGGAATCCCAGCATTGAGAAAAAGAGCCAATGTATCAGGCCACGGAAGAAGTCTGTATTGCTCCCACCATCTCTTTACAACAAGAGACACGTAAAATCCTAATACGAAAGACATCGGTATCGTTTCACTTTGCTGACTGAAGTACACTCGTATTCGTTCAAATATCCTGTAAAGTAATTAAATTTGTACTAGTGCTGCCAGAGCGTGGGTAAATCGTACCCCTTCCCTAGTATCGTGCCTGTATCCCACAAAGCAACGTGATTGGTCGCGAAGCATGTCGGCTGGCAAATCGAGGGAAAATTATTTACCTGCCACACACAATTCAGGCCTTTTTAAATATTCATCATGGGTTAACCCGATCCTTAAAACCCATTTAAAAAGGATCGACCCGTGTTTGTCGGGTTAGTCGGGTTAGTCGGGTTAGTCGGGTTAGACCGAAGTGTCAAAATGTTTCGTTTTTTGGGTTTTAAATGATTTATCTTGTGTTTATTACAAGTGGAAAAAGTTTAAAAAACAATAATTTGATATTTATAAATAATTTACAGCTTAAATATTGTGACAGTCTTTAAAAATAACTGCACGACCAAAACAAAGTAAAAGGGTTATGTTTTGTATAGACACAATCTTAAAAAAGGTGATTGGATCTACCGAACCCATCGGATCAATATTTGAAAAGGCCTTTCGTTTGTGTTAAGTCATCGCGTCGCTTGGCTGGGGAATAATTTCCCCTCGTTTTGCCAGCCAAGCTGCTTCGCAACCAATCGCGACACTCTCAGCAATTTTAGGCGTTCAACCAATTATAACCCTGGAAATAATTGAACAACTTTGACGTATAATACATTGTTTAAACGTCAACATAACCGATTGGTGTGCCAAATTTTCCCATTCTTCAAGGATTTATTAATAAGTAGAATTGCCGCATTGGGGCAAATTAGATTCTAAGAATAATTGTTGAAAAGCCGATGCATCCACAGAAAGTGACTGTTTTGTGGACTTTCTTGGTTATTCTTCAAAAATATTGTAAGTTAAGAAGATACTATGATTTTTAAGGCCAGAAATTAAGAATATGGATCTTGACGATATGTGGTTTCAATAGGATAGTACCCAACGAAACAATGGTTTTTTTCCTCGAGAAATTCAATGGCCGTGTCATCTCATGTTGTAACGATGTTAATTTGCCACCATGAATATGTGTTTTGACACCATTGAACTTTTTTAAAGAATATTAAAAAAAAGTGTATGTCAATAAGCCAAAAACAACTCAAGACCATAAGAATGAGATAATTTGGCACATTAAGGGCATTGAACGCTAATTATGTCTCAGAGTCATTGAAAATATGTACCTTCGGATAGAGATATGCCACCGCAACCGTGGAGAACATTTGGCCAAAATTTTGTTTAACACATAATTGTCATACTTCCTTTAACATAAACAGATGTGTCCCTTTAACGTTACACTAAAAACTGATACCACCCTTATTTTAAATTTTTACCTTTAATTCTGTAGGTAGTGTATAAATATGACTTATTGGAAAAATTATTCCCAAAGTATTAATATTTTTTAATTTAATAAAAATGCCATAAAAAAATTCTTCTTGTGATAGTTCAGAAAAATAAATGCCTTAATACCAAAGTACCGTGGGTGCCGGGTTATTAAATGTTTAACCCCCTGTTCCGTCAGCGTTGCCCAAGTACCGAAATATGCAGTTTTTTGCATTTTACAATACCCTTTAGATTAGATTAGGAGGTGGATTGTATATCCTCTATCACTGCAACCTGGTCAAGTTTATTGTGTGTCTTCCGTCCATAGGTTAGAGTACGCTGTCCAAGCCAGTCTTTTTAATCAGACTCCACAAGCTTGAAACCGGCTCATTTGTAAATCTTGCCGCTTTAGGTTTTTCTTCACCCAGCTTTGCAAACCGCAGACGACAAAGGGCTTCACAGAAGCACCATACATGTTCTGCGGTTTCTTCCTCCTCCTAGCAGAACCTGCATAGGTTTCCTTCTACCAGGCCCATGATTTCCAGGTGTTTATTTAGTCTACAATGACCTGTTAATTGACCCACTATTATTCTTACTGCCTTTCGTAATTCAGAAGGTCTTTCGTAAATTCCGGCGAGTAAGCCTTGATGAATACTTTCGCTTCACGCTGTCCTCTGGTGTTCTTGTCCACCAGTCTTGGGATTCCCTCATAATCTATGATCTCATAGATGACCTTACTTGGCATGACGGAATACCGCAGTAGGGCTCGGGACCTACCATCGTCCTGCCAGCCCCCTCCTTTGCCAATTTATCAGCAGCCTTCGTGGCTTTCGTGTCCTGGTCCTCAGGCAATGGTTAGCTTGTTGGACGCACCCACCTCTTCTAGGGCAACTACACAGTCCCGCCCAAGCTTAGAGCTGATTTTGCATGACCTGATCGCCCTGATGGCTGCCTGGCTGTCCGAGTAAATTACTATGGTTTTATCCACATAATTCCCTAGCACATTGTTCTATGGCTACAATTTCAGCCTGGAACACAGTAGGGTGTTGTCCGAGACCCAAGTTTATTTTGGTCCTTGGTTTGTCCACATATATGCCTGTTCCAACTCCTTGGTCTGTTTTGGAGCCGTCTGTGTACCTGATTAGGTCGGCATCTCACACAGTGAGTTGACTTCTTGGTCA
Organism: Listronotus bonariensis; assembly: GCA_014170235.1. Classification (NCBI taxonomy): domain Eukaryota; kingdom Metazoa; phylum Arthropoda; class Insecta; order Coleoptera; family Curculionidae; genus Listronotus; species Listronotus bonariensis. Next base: position 378,713 of record JACEGR010000098.1, on the reverse strand, counting down.
AACCCAGACAATCTGGTTTGAAAATCAAAGATTCCGTTTACTACGCTATTGGGAGACACGTCGTGCCAGCTTGATACGTTAAAATTTACTTTCTGTGTGTAGAACACTATCAGGTTAGGACTGGATAAATGATTCTTGCATGTATATATTTTTAATAAGCGGTCAAGCTTTATTGTTGCTTTAGCCAGTCTTCTTTGACGCATTTGCAAAAATTTTCTTTATCTTTAAACCCTTTAAGGAGTATTATACATGGGGCGCCATCACTTGAAGCCTCATGTATAATACAAAAAGTATCATAAATAAAAAGTGAAGAGCAAAACAAGAACAAATCAGATCACAAAGGCCAGAGCTTACCGTTCACTACACGTCAGCCATGCTTAAATTTGCCGCCCCTTGAAGGTGTCACCCGGGGCAGACACCCCGGTCCTTGGACGGGGCAGGCCTCCCCAGGAAAATGTGCCTATATGGTATTATAACGTATTAACAGCGTCTAGGCACCTTCCAGGGAATTGCCAAGCCCCCCTAGGCCCCCCTAGGCCCCCTCCAGGATCAATAGCTAGTTACGCCTAGATCCGGGCCTGGGTTAAACAAAAATTATACAAGTCGTATATCGCAATTTAGGAGTCACAAAGATCTTTCATATTTTCTTCTTAAGTTTCACTGGGCTTTTATGTTCTCTCTGCATACTATATGTTGAAAGGACTAAAGTCATGGGCGCCGGAAGGATGACCTCTAGGGGGTGCAAAATATAATAAAATATTTTTTTCGACAAAAACATTTTCCACATGTTTTTAATCCGACAAACAATTGAAGAACCAAATGATATTTTTTTGCTCTTAAAAAAAAAAGTCCTTCGACTCTTCGTCATTACACCATCATGCTTTCAGAGGGGTGCAAAACATTTCAAAATACCTAAAATTAATACTTGCAAGTGCACCCCCTTGCACCCCCACCCGGCACCCAATGTGAAATTTTACATTAAAATGTTTGATGATAATATACAAAATAATTTAAGATGTTTTTTTTTGTAAGGATACATGTAGTAGATTTGCCACGTAAAAAGTTAAATGGCCCCATACTTTTTACAAAATTTGAGAAATGGATATGTCTGGTTTTACATCTAAAGCCTTACTTGGTCTCTACTAAAATGTGAGTAAAATAACAATAAAAATACAGAAGAATATCAAAACATGCATATAAGAAATGTAATTTTAAAGTCAACTTTACTCCTGCTACAGTATTGAAAATTATTAACGTAATATTATTATTATTTAGTCATACATATAAATAGTTTCCTAAATACGTGCTGATAATTTAAAAGATGGTTTCAAAAACATTTTAAATATTTTTTTCCGTGACAAAAAAATACATTTTAGTTATGTTGACAGGTACTAAAATGTAACTTTTATGAAATTACTTTTATCCCCGGAAAGTAAATGTAAATAGTATATTTTATTTTAGATTGTTTTATTACACAGAAGTTAAATTTTCTTTGCATCAAAAATGTATTAAGACATTTGATAACTTTAAAATATTTGAAATAACTACTAAACAACCACATTAATTTTTAAATTCTTTAGTTAAATCCGTCAAATCATAGATTTCCATTGACAGATATTTAATAATTTCTTTAAAGGTTTCTATAGCAACGCAGGTCTAAGTCCCGTTACACATGAGACGTACCAACGTCTTACGCCCTACGCCTGACTGAAAAGTTTTGCTTTGAAAGTAATGTAAACCTACGCGTAAGCGACGCGCCGCTATGTGAAAGGTTACATTATTTCAGGGCGTAGACCTTTCGTACGTCTCGTGCGTAACGAGACTAAAGCCATTTTTTGTTGTTATTACGGTTCAAAACATTTTAAAAACATTACATTTTCTTGTTAAACGGTCAGGGGCGGTCATATCGACTTTCTAAGGGAGGGTCATAGGCCGACAAAAAGTGTGTAAGGTGCCAAACAAAAATCTTGGCGCCCCTAGAAAGAAACAAAATTTCTCAAAAATTTGAAGAGCAAAAAAATAATAAAAATAGGTTCACTCACCTTTTTTTATTGTTGTTCTTTTATTATTTCATTTAAAAATTTAAAAAATAAACTCCCACGTAGTATTTCAAAAACAAAAAAATTAGGTCCTTACTTCTCACTTTTCAATTCCATGATCACCCTCACACCTCGGACCAGCCCTGAGGAGGGGCCATATCATCACCCCCTATGACCGCCCCTGTAAACGGTGACGTCATGTACGTCGCATATTTAACCGTCTTTGAATACATTAGGGACAATGGTTTAAAAACAATATATATATATATATCTTTGTCGGGAGGGCAAATGCATCGTACTCATTAAAATTTTTGTTTCAGTCATTTGTTGTAAACTTTTTACGTGGCTGTATATGTGGCAAGTAAAAAAAATATATTTCGTTTAACTTAAGTACATTTAAACCATAAAAAATAAAAATCATAAATATAACCTAAAAGTGTATTGGGCTATGACCCAACGGTTTGAAAACATACATTTTCTTGCTTCTTATGGTTATATCGTCATTTTCTAATACGGTTTTAACCACCGAAATGAATACGGTTAGCACGAAAATTTTACTTAAATGTCGTTTTACAATCATTAATTTTTCGACTTTATTAAATTGTAGATGTTATATCGATATTTAAAAATGCATACTGCGCTAGCGTCTGGTTACCATGCGCGAATATTATTTTGTGCCACGTTATCAAAACGGCTTTGGCTTTCTCCCCACCCATCTTCCATTAACTTAAAGGGTACTTATTAAGGATTCCTTGTTATTACAAAAGAAAGTTAATGAAGAAGGTGTACATACCTTTGTTGATATTCATTTAGTCCATATCGATAAAGTAAATTTATTGAATAATATAAACACAAGTAGGCTACAAGTTCTCTCCACACTAGTTTGTACACACTTCCTCTCCATCTGAAACAAAACAAAAAATACATGTTTTTTATATTAAAACATTCGACCGAAACTTAATCCTACCATAGGTGTCGTAAATTGCGTAAGAATTAATTTATAAGGAAAAATTTGAAGCTTTATTTAAAGAAATACGTGCATCAAGTGAGTAAAGGCAAGAGATTTGTTCCAAACTAAATGGGATTTAAAAAAATATATTTTTATTTAAGAAAAATGCAGTGGCGTACTATTTTTTATTAAAAAATATTTACCCTAAACCTCTTATGGGCGACACTGGTAAAAATTATTGTCTCGTACGCCAAAAATGTCTTTTGGTGCCTAGGAGGCGTCCCCTAATTTTTTTTTTTATAAATGTTTAAATTGTTATCAAAAGTTACTTCAAAAAAACATTTTTTTAATTTTTAACACCCTGTAATTTAAAGACTTAAACATTTAGGACATAGGTTTATATAAAGTTTTTTCTTATTTTGTATTGTAGAATGAGCCCTTAAAGGTTGTCGAATAAGTTGTGAAACACCCTGTAATATAAATTTTATTGTTTTTTTATAACCACAAAAAAATTGTGTTTACAGCTTTAAAAATATGATGTTTTAAAAAGAACTTCTTTGTTATTCTGTTAAACTTGTCCTATTATTTTTATGTTTTCCATTACTTTACAAAGAACTGAGAGAATTGAAAAGTAATGGAAAAACTAACTAATTCACAAATTCTTAAGTACTTAGAAAAACACAAAATTTTGCATGACAGGCAGTATGGATTTCGCCACAAAACTACAGCAGATCTTCTTTCCTTCGTATCACACTGCTGGAATAAGTCTCTTGAGTTTCTAGGTGAGTCCCAGATCGTTGCTCTTGATATATCCAAAGCTTTTGACCAGGTCTGGCATGCCGCACTTCTTAATAAACTTCCCTCCTATGGTCTTTCAACTAAACTCTGTACTTGGCTCTCTAGTTATCTATCTGATCGTCGTATATCAGTTATTGTGGACGGCCATTCTTCATGCTTTCACCAAGTAAATGCTGGAGTCCCTCAGGGCTCAGTTCTGGCACCAACATTGTTTCTTCTTCACATCAACGACCTTCTCTCGTCCACAACTAATTCCATTCATAGTTTCGCCGACGATAGTACCCTTCACTCCAGTTTTCAGTTTCCTAAACCCATTACTAAACCTGACTTGGAAAACAAACGCAGAGCGATGCAGATATCCCTTTCGCAGGATCTTTATTTAATATTGGATTGGGGCGCTAAAAATATCGTCCATTTTAATGCATCCAAAACACAATCATGTTCCTTGTCGCGAAAAGAGTCATCAAATACTTATCCTCTACTTATGAGCGGCCAAGTTTTACAGAGCAAAGACACCTTTAATCTTGTGGGCGTCACATTTGAAAGTAACCTTAACTGGCATAAACACATTGTATCTATAGCCACGGCAGCTTCAAAAAGCTTGGATTTCTCTTTCGAGCCAAAAAGTATTTTTCCCCTTCTAATTTATACACTTTATATGTATCCCAAATCCGACCTCCCTTGGAATATTGTTCTCATATCTGGGGCATGGCGTCCCCCACAACCCTAAGCATTCTTGATTCTATTCAAAGAAGAGCTATTCGTCTCATTAATGATCCTTCACTTACAGAAAGGCTTCCCTCTCTTGCCCATCGTCGGGCTGTGGGTGACTTATCGCTTTTTTATAGGTACTTCCATGGCTTCTGCTCTGAAGAATTGTCCAGTATAGTTCCTCCACTTACGGTTCCCAACAGAGAAACTCGTGGTTCCGCGCGTATGCATCCCTATACGGTCCAACTGGATAGGCCCCGAACTTCCCACTTTGTTCGTTCTTTTATCCCTAGAGTTTCTAGGTTGTGGAACCTGCTGCCCGCGGAGGTCTTTCCTTCCCCCGCAAATCTACAAGTATTTAAGTCCCGTGTCAACAAACTCCCTCTTACCTCGCTTAAGACACCCACGGTACGTTAGTATTTAGGCTTTTAGCCTTCGTGGTTTGTCCAAAGATAAAAAAATGTTTTACGTATGCGATTATTAAAGATTGTCCACATATTCTGGGACACCCCGTATATTATCTGTTATAGCCTCAAGTCTGTTTACATTCTTTTCTTTCAGTTAAAAGGAAGTTAAAAGCCACAAAAGTGCAAGTGCATCAACTTAAGAACAAGTGTGTAAGGTTAGACATGCCCAATAAAGATAAGAAAGTTGTTTGTGGAGGTGATTATTTGGCGGAAGTTGAACATTTGCTTGGTATTTGGATAAATAAAGTTAAACAAAAAATTTAACACATGAGTTATTGACCCTCATTAAAAATTGGTATCTTTGGTTGAAGTGGTACTTGTATCAGAGGTAGTTCCTATTTTTAACCGAGTTCAAAAGGAGGAACTTATATGTTTGACACCTATTTTTTTATGTATTTACACCGATTACTCCGTAAATTGTAAACCAATTTTAATAATTCTTTTTTATTCGAAAGAGTGCATTTTCGCGGTGGTCCCATAGAAAACCCAGTCAGAATCGCGAAACACAAAGGCAGGGTACAATAAAGAAAGGGTAATTCACTCATCGTCGGTACCTTTGATTTTTTAGTATACGGTCAAATGACCTTGACAACGCCATGTTTTAAAGCAAAATGTAAGGCTTGTACTGGCCACACATCAAATAACAGGGTTGTATTTTTAAAAAAATAAATTTAAAATGTATACATAGTATTATTTATGATTTCTTATGTCACATATACCGGGTGATGCATCGCCGGGCGGGACATAGAAAATCCCATGTAATTTTTAATTGGGTCAATTATTGGCTCCCCTAATTATTTTAGAGAAAAATTCTATTGAAGTTTATTGAAGAGCATGCAAATCTAAGTCCATGGTAAAAACTTTAGATTTTTCGGTTAATCCGTTTGCTAGTTAGATACTAATATATTTTTAAAACTTGTTACATTATTATCGCCTCATATTTAAGAACAACAATAAAATACCAATATATGTGTTAATACACACATAATCTATTCTATAAGTGCTAAATTAAATCAATTACTTATTAACCCAGAAACTAAACTTAATGCTTTTCCAAACGAAGATATATTATATTTAATATAAGATATTTTTATACTTTTCAGGCGGATTCATTTATTCGATGGTAATTGTTCTAAAAAACGCAAAATAAATAAAGTGTCAAAATAATATTAAATTAAAATAACTGTGTAGCATCAATTTCAGTTAATATAAAAAACACATGGTTACCTTTGCTTGATGCTGAGGTATCTTCAGGAAAACTAAAAATTAACTAGCTGGTGATTACCTTTTTGTATTATAAATATAATATAATAATAAATACACCAGTTATGTACATATGTCACTTACGACACCAATATAAAATGTTTAACTTATATATTAGTTTTAAATATTAGTTAACTTTCAAATTTTTATTTTATTTAATTTTATCTTGACATCGGTTCTCGAAACGTCGAATTTGAATTAGAATTTTTGGAGAGGTTTTCTTTATTTAGTTTTAAGCGACCGGCCAGTTTATAGGGGTCAATAGGACTGAACAGGGTCAGCTTGCTATACCCCGGACCAGGAACTAAGAGGTCCCATTTTTTGTATATTGAGACGATGTACTCAACTAATTACCATCAAATAGTCAATATACATACAACACCTGTTTTTGTAAACCATGAATTCAATACAATACAAAAAAGCCAGATTACTTTCTATTTTTAGTTTATCTTCAGTTATTTCATTTTTACTTTCAAATAATAAGCTATTTTTTTCTAAAAAAGTTCATGCCCATTTTGTTTTGAAAATTTCTATAAAGTTCTTAAGGATGTAAAGCAGCCTTAATCTTAGACGTGTAAAACAGACTTATTCTTAAGATTAAAACATTTTTGCTTAAGAAAATGGCCGCCTGTCATGCGCTAGCGATCTGGGCGAACTTTTCCCGCCCAGCTGAGTGGAGATACTGTGTTATACTTTTCTATACTGTGACAAAGGTTCTAGACTTATCTTTCAGGCAAAGCTGCCTCTAGTAGATATATGCTACCTATGCTGGATGTTTCAACAATCAAGGTAGTAATGTCAAATTTTTTTATGTCGTTGTCATTTAGCTAATAGTTCATATTTTTAGTTTTTTTTTTGGTTGTACATATTTAATTTTTGTGGGTCAGGTGTTTCCGTTTATACCCAACCTATACCTATTAGGGGTAGCTTTGTCGTTTTGTGCAAAGAGTTTACGTGAAAGAAAAAGGTACTAGGACTGTTTTTTAGTTGATGGTCACCGATTAAATGGTAATAATAAATAACTGAAAAGAGAAAAATATTAAATAAAAAAAAACTACTTCAGAGAGATACTTACTTAAAATTTAAAAATAATGAAAGAAAACATTTTTACAAAGATGAAGTCGGGTAATAATATGGTATAAAAAAGTATATAAATATTTTGTGTCTTTAGTAATTTAGCGGAATGTTATTACTCGACTTCATTTTTCAAAAAAATAAAATTATTCATTAATATTAAATTTTAAGTGAGTTTATTTATCTTTTTGAAGTCGGTTTATTTTTTTATATTTATATATTTGGCTTTTACGAATGTATACCCAATTAAATTTTACATCCTACTGTGTACCATACTGGATACGAAGAAATTTGTCAACGTTAATTTTAAAATACAGGGTGTTTTGAATTTGACTTATACTACTGGAATATCGCTAACAATAATATTTTTTTCTTCTCGCGTGCGCCAAGAAATTGCTTTACGCAACAGCTTTCCTGCGCAAAGTTGACCTATTGTTTTTACTAAATTAAACTTTTTTGCTAATAATACTTAAAAAGAAAAATTGGATTTCAACCTATTGTATAGCAAAAAACAGCGGAAAAAATTAAACAAATATAAAATAAAAAAGTGGGCATCTCATTTAAATTTAAAAGCTTTGAATTAATTTCTGCGAAACTGAAGATCTAGTATCATCGCCGACATCAACGCTAAATTCAGAGTATGTTTTTGCCCTGAAGTACCAAATTTCACCCAGTTTGGTTTAAAACTTCCTGAGAAATTTAAGCGCTCCGGACTTTTGGACCCACTACATAAAAGTTGCTTGACATGTTTTATAGAAATTTGGATAGATGAACTATTAGATAAGGATATTTAAAGGTGTGCGGTTCGTGTTAAATCTTTAGTTTTTTTTATTATTGTCACAAAGTGAACACCCACATGTTAAACAGTAGTCTTTGGCCCACTAATAAAATGAACTTTATGATTAAAACACATTTAAACCTTTTAGGCGGGTTCCTTTTGACAAGTCTACCACTAATATTTATACCGCCATATATGGAAGCGGCGCTTTAACCCAGCATGTCAATGTCAAATGTTTCGGGTAGTCGGACAGGGCAAACACATCACTTTTTTGTCGGACAAGTTTACTACAATGTTTTACATGTAATTTTTAAACAGTGTGCCAAAATCGTAAGGGATTACACTCACAAAACTCGCCTAGTTCAATACCCAAAATATGTATTTAAACCTTATGGTTTTATGACTGTAACCCTTAACATGTTTGGCACAATGTTTAAAAATTGCCTGTAAAATATTGTGGTAAACTTGTCCGACAAAAACGTGACGCGTTTGCCCAGTCCAACACCCGAAACATTTGACATTGACAGGCTGGGTTAGTTCTGGTCGCTTCTATATATGGCGGTATGAATCTATAGGGACCGCCTATAAATGTTTTAAAAGTATTTTTATTATGATGTCCATTTCATTACTGCCACAGGCAGGTAAAAGAAAATCTAGCAAATGAACGTAGGATTAACAAAGCTTGATTGGACGTCTGCGGTTGTTGTAAGATTAAAATTACGTGTTTGGCAGAAAAAATGGTTTACAGGCGGTTTATACTTAAAACAGGTAAAGTTATAAATAAGAAACCACAGAGAATGATTGCAAGTTGCCTTATTAAGATTGGGTATTATTTATACCGGCCTTATTTTAATAGTGTTTGTACTTATAATTTAGAGTTACTGCACGTCATGTTGACATAACTATAAATTATATGAAAGAGTAAGAAACTCTTGTTTAAAAGTAAAACACGGTTAGCGGTTGATATAATATACATTTTGTTTAACACCATTACAAAAACACATTTAAATAAATATTTTTAAAAAATCAAACCAACCTTAAAAAGATAAATATTGAATTTAAAAAATATATTGAAAAATGATGTTGGGTAATAACATTAAACTTTAATTCAGTATGTATTACCCGACTTCATTTTTTATTATTTTTTTAAATAATTGTTTTTAAATTTTTAGTTAGTTTTATTTATCTTTTTGTAGTCGATTTGATTTTTTAACATTTATTTTACCCTTTTTAGTTTTTCATCATTAGATACCATTTTATTGGTGACCATTTACTAAAAACAGTACTAGTACCTTTTACTCTCATGTAAACTCTTCGCACAAGACAATGCAACCCCTTATAGGTATAAGTTGGGTATAAACGGAAACACCTGACCTACAAAAATAAATACACGCAATAAGAAAAAAATAAAAATATGAACTATTAGCTAAATGACAAAGATATCGACATGACAAATAAAAAATATTTTGACATTACATTTACCTGGATTGTTGAAACATCCAACATAGGTAGCTTATATTTACTAGAGGCAACTTTCACTAAAAAAAAGTCTAGTACCTTTGTCTTTCGCGATCCTGACTGAGTTTTCTTATGGGAGCACCGCGTAAGTGCACTCTTAAATTAAAAAAAATAAATTGGTCCACAATTACCGGAGTAAAGTGAGAAAATAAAATTTCGTACACTTAGGTTAACATTTTATGTCAATTTTCAATATTTTGGTAAACTTGGCTTTTTACCTTTTTCTCACCCTAATTAATATATAATAATTATATACTTTATTTTATTCAAATAATAAAGAAAAAACACTGGCTTAATATTTCAAAGCGGCACCATTTTTTTCCACTAATAAGTTTAAACGTGGGGGCATTGATGCAATCAACATTGTAATTATTCCAGGTTTCTTCAATTTTATTCCACAAATCATCACTGTTTTGTGGATGGAAATCATTATTCTTGTTAATTTTTTTTTGATTGGATTGCTATCAGGGCTTCTTGAGGGCCAAGGTAATGTTAATGAAATGTTATTTTCCAGTAGCCAGTCCGAAACTCCCCTTGTTGTATGGACGGGGCAGTTGTCATGCTGGTATATAAAATCTTGTTCTTGTTAAAATCTTTGTTCTTCTATATTGTTTCTTGTTCAAATATATTGTTTACCGATGGCAACATAACATTTTGGAGTATGTGTATATAAGCTTGACTATTAAATCTTTATCGAATACAGTCGCATATACCTACCCCTCTGCAAGACATATACCCCCATACATGAACAGAAAATCTTCCACTTGTTTTAACATCTTTCTTCGTGCCGTGTATTTTGCTGCCTATACACTCTAATCTGCCCGCTATAATACGATTGAAAAATCTCTCTCTCATCAGTAAATACTACCCTTTCCCAAAAATCCATACCTTGCGGTAAATATTCCAGTGCAAACCCCATTCTTTGCTCTTTATTCATATCGGTCAAAAATGGCTTTTCAGCAGCTACACTGCTTCTCAATTCCAAATTTTTCCTAATACGATTTATTGCCGTTCCTACTGTCCCAGCAAAATTAGTTTGGTTGTGTGCTTCTACTGCTGTCTGAAATGGATTGTTTCGCAAAAAATATATCAGATCATTATCTCGATTTCGTTTGAAATTTTTCTTCCCCCGCACCACTTCCAGTCCTCCTCTTCAATGATCCTGTATTTTCCCATTTAGTTCTGAGGCTTTGAATAGTGCTTCTTGGTTTCCCAACTTGCTGAGCTATTCTTCCCAGAGGAACACCTTCTTCGAATAGAGTAATTACTCTCGCCTTCTCTAGTTCCTTCATTTTCCAAAATTAAAAAAGTAAAATAATATAATTTTGAAATGTGTGACAGACAATAATTTGTCAAGCAAGGTATATTTCCAGGTGATCCAGGTACTCAAAAGCCAACATCACACTGGGAAAAATTAGGTGTACGAGATTTTAATCCCGTCACTGTACATAAAAAAACATAGGTGTTAAACATATAGCTTTCTTTTTTTTAAGTCGGTTAAAAAAAAAGGTTCAAACTATTTTTTACCTCTTAAAATTTTACGATTATCTTAGGTTACACGAACAGTTCCAAAGTTAAAAGAAGACCAAAATAAGGTACAACCCAAAACCGACATAAATAAAGCCAGACACTATCCTTATTAAGGGTCTCCTTATCCCGCCACTCACCATGCATCTGCGCAAGCTCGGTGTTAAAATAAAGTCGGTATTATTTCTGTCTGGGCTTATTTCCCTGTGCGATATTAAATTTCCCTAACAGCTAAACTGTAGTACTCTTAAAAGCATTTCTGATGTTATAGCAAAGTTTTTATTGTTATTTTATCTAAGAATTACATAAGTAATAAAATGTTTTATTTTACTCTTATTACCCAAGCTCTGTTAAGCCTAGAAACACTATTAAGTGAAAGTAAATAAATTTGCAACAAATAATTTTTAGCATTATCGCATAATGCAATCTATAAACTATCTCTTACATTAAGGTTATGGTAGTCGGCATAATTTATAATATTTTATCAGTAATACCGCTTGCTGTCTCAAAGCCTAAAATATAGTATATTACATTACAAGTGTGGAAAATGACTAATTTCACACGAGTGGGAATATTGTAGCACGAGGCGTTAGCCGAGTGCGACAAACCCACGAGTGTAAGAAAGTCATTTTCACACGAGTACTGTACACTATTTTTCCTACGACCACAAATTAAATAAAATAATAAATAAATTAAAGTTTGTCTGTTCAGAAAAAATAAAAAACAATTGAGAACTTTGCAACACTAGGGTGATATTTACTTTGCAACACTAGTGTGATATATACTTTTCCTCACTGCTATATTATACTGTTTTGACAATATTTTTACATCGAAAATCACCTACCTAGAAGCATTATATAACTTTTATCATTTTGGAATTTAAAAAGGCCCTCACTTAATAAAAAATTGATGGTTTTGTTAGGTAATAACGCTAATAGTTTAATACGGTTTTCTGCTATTATAAGGGTTTTTAAAAATTTTCGATTCTTACATATTTTAGACACTCTTCTAAATAAAACGTAAGTGGTGCATATCCAAAATATTCGGTTTTTTAAAAATATCAGTAAATAAACTTACGGGATCGGGGAGTGAAAAGGGTTGCTGGGTGGGGTAAAATTGGTAAAACGAGTTAATGAAACTGAACATCACATGTAAAATTAAGTAAAAATAACAGTTTTTCCTCATATTTTTAAGAACAAATATAAAAAATATAAAAATTGTAAATGCATAACCCTAAAGTCCTAAAAGTAAGAAAAAAACGACTACCAAACGTCAGTTACCATGCAAAATATTGAAAGCATTTGGCAACGTCGGAAGGGTCTGATTCTATTTATGAATGGATAAAAGAAAGTGGATTCATAAAGTGTGTATTAGCCTTAGGTTTAATTAGGGATTAAAAAAAAGATTTAACTAGTTGTTTGAGTACACGAAGAAAGAGAGGAAGGAATTTGATCTATAGGCTTTTTTTCTCTGACGCTTTAGGTCGAACGGTCAAGCGGCAAGGCTGCCTCTATAAAGTACGTGCTCAAAGGTAGAAGGGAGATTTTTAATTTGATCTACTTACCTGACAACACTGTGCCAGTCAGTGAAAGTTGTTTTTGTGGTTATGTCTATTTTGTTTATGTTTTTATTTTTTCGTAAATTTTAATAAATATAAACAAAGATGATTTTCGCTAATTTGGGTTCTACCGTTTAAGGTAAATAAAAAGTTTTTTTTACTGTCACTACAATAAATATGTCACTTGCAAAACCAATAGCAGTTTTTAGAATGACATCATAATATGTATCACACCAGTGTTGTAAAGTACTTTGCAACACTAGTGTGATATAACGCATTTTCTAAGCATGAAATCAGTGTGCTATTTGCTATTTTCACAAGTGGTCGTAGGAAAATACCTTTTTAATAAAAAATACAATACTTCAATTTAATAAACCACATAAAAAGTAAAAAAAACAATATTTAATAACTGCTTTTCACATTCAGGCCGATATCAATGTCGTATACAGGGTGTCCGGAAAAGCGGGAAGGTGAGGTTATAAATGATAGGGGTGATAAAGTGAGCCAAAATATAGTTAATAGAGAATTATTGCACAGTGAAATAAGGCCAGGCACTAATAATACCGGCCTTATTTTGACATCTGAGCTTGCGCAGATGTATGGTAGGATAAGGACTCCCTTAATAAGTATAGTGCCTGGATTTATTTATGTCGGTTTTAGGTCTTGCCTTACTTTGGTCTTATTTTAACTTCGGAACTGTTCGTGTAAACCGAACGGCTGCCGACCATAAAATCGAAAAGTTTTTAGAAGTAAAAATACTTAAAACCTTGCTTTTTCAAATGTATTTCTTTAATTGTGTAAAACAAATCCCTACAACACAAAACAATAAAGAAAAACAACTAAAATTTTTCCCACTTTTTTAGGTTAATGGTACTGTCAACATGATTTGCAATAACTCTAAATTATGGGTACAAGCACTATTTAATATAAGGCCGGTATTAATAATTCCTGAGCTTAATAAGGCAACTTGCAATAATTCTCTATTACTTTATTCAAAATAAAGTTCTAACGCACTTCGTTAGAAAGAGATTTACCTTTAAAGTTATAATAAAAAACAACCTATTTTAATTATAACTTTTAAACCGTTTCCACAGTACCAAAGATATTTGGGCAACTAAATAACATTATATTATTGCTTCTTTCCATAAGTAAACGGCCGTACCGACCTTCAAAAATATGGTTTAAAAAAGTATTTTTAACTTTCGAATGGTTCGCTTGAAATTAGGTCACCATTTACTAAAACTTTCCTTAACCAGTAAACGGCTATTTAAATAGGTCGAATTTATACAGGTGGGATCATTTTTTTAAATTTAATATATTATGTATTTTGTTGAGAGTAACAAATTTGCCATGTCGCTTTTACTGTTAGATTCCTTTATCTTTTTATACATTGCATTTAAAAACATACCAACGATTTCAAACCTAATAAAACCTGTTTATGTATTTTAAATATTGTTATTTATTAATTAAATGAAGTTTTAATTATGTTTAAAATGGTTTGTATGTATGTTTGGAAATGCAGTTTTATCAAAAAGAATTAGGGTAAAATATTAATATAAAATATATATAATTTTTGCTTAAAAGTTACAAATTAAATTTCTCTAATAACGCGCGAAAAACTTTATTTTAAATATAGAGGACTATTATTTTGAATAACCCTATCATTTACGTCATCAATTATTCAGACACCCTGTAAGTTTATTTCGTATTTTTGGTACTAAACAAAATTAAATAACTGCATTAAATCTTACGTTTTTTCATGTAATCACCTATGGAAAACATAAAAAGGTGTATCTTAAATCTTTTGACAAATTAACTTAGATCATAGGTTAGGCAGTGATGGCGTACCTTTTTGTATAAACGTGCCATTTTTGTAGCAAAATGTAAAATAATAACTTGAATGCCATAAATTATTTTTATGGGGTAAAAAAATGTTGAAGAGCAAAGGAAAAGGGCCATCAATTACTTTTAACTTAAAAACGAAAGATGGCCGTATCGTTCAATAGGTACTTTGTTTTTCCGTTAGTCCAAATTCTGAAAAGAAAAAATTAAGTTCACTGCCACTCATATTACAATATTAAAAAAAACAAAAACATCAACATGCTCACGTTACCAAATTTTTACGTCGCGTGCCAACTTGGGCACGCGTGCCATTGGTTTGCCATTACTGGGTTAGACCTAACTTTGGTTGTATTGTAGAATAAGAGCCCCTAAACCGCAGGCGTTATGATGGTAGACTATAAAGTTTGACTCATATTGGCTTTGGCAGGTATGCAGGTACCAAGGTTAAAAAATTGAAAATTAACTTCCGTCATTTTGTAAAAGCTAAATTATAGATAATATATATGTTACTTGGGTACCTATTAGAAGATATTTCCTTAGTCGCCAGATAGCTCTGACAGTTTTAAACGCCTGACAGACAAACATTTTGAGGTGACCCAGTTAGGTCAAGGCACTCCAATATTTCTGTTGTTTAACAAGATATGACAAAAAATCGTATATTTTATGCTTTATTTGTTTTCTGGAAGATTAAATTTAAACAAAATATTATTTGGCT
Source organism: Listronotus bonariensis (assembly GCA_014170235.1). Classification (NCBI taxonomy): domain Eukaryota; kingdom Metazoa; phylum Arthropoda; class Insecta; order Coleoptera; family Curculionidae; genus Listronotus; species Listronotus bonariensis. The sequence goes on along the minus strand of JACEGR010000098.1, from coordinate 363,474 downwards.
TTTCTCCAGAATAAAATTAAAAAGTTAACATTTTAAAAAATTAAAACTTTTATACATTATGAAAAACTATTCTGCTCTTACACAATATATTAAAAATTATAATTACTTTAAAAGAAATAAAATAATGAAATATTTAATATTAACTTACTTACAATACAAAGGTTTCAATTTATAAACAAAGGTTCATTAGCACTTGGTTAAAATTATTTTAATCTAATAAAATAAAATCTTAACAAAACGCCAGACGGGAACTGGGCCAATGGTTGCGTCTCAAAAATGTGGTAAGTAGTTTACCAAAAATTGTGGTAAACAATAACCACTTTTCTAATAAGTTTATCAGTGAGTTTTTAGGTAAACTGAAATTTTTGAGACGCAACCATTGGCCCAGTTCCCGTCTGGCGTCTTGTTAAGATTTTATTTTATTGGATTAAAATAATTTCAACCAAGTGCTAATAAACCGTTGTTTATAAATTGAAACCGTTGTATTGTAAGTAACTTAATATTAAATATTTCATTATCTAATTTCTTTTAAAGTAATCATAACTTTTATTATATTGTTTAGGAGTAGAATAGTTCTTCATAATATATAAAAGTTTTAATTTTCTTAAAATGTTTAAATAAAGTTTTTAATTTTATTCTGGAGAAAAGCCAAATATTATTTTGTTTAAAAAATCTTATATAAAAGTTGTAATGTTTTCTAATGGGCATTTCCTAAAAATATTTTAATGTATACAGAGTGTTTGCCGAGATCTCGAGAAGATAAAAAGGATGGTTTCTCGTCCCGTCTCACGGCATCAATAATAACGAATACAATTTTTTTTTAAGTACATACATTTATTTTCCTTAGAACAAAAATAAAAAATACCACTGAACTGGTAATTTTGTTTAAATATACACAAAAGGTAATAATTTTTATGGATTTACATGTTGTGCACGCAAGTAACATTAAATTTGCTAATGCAATTAACTAAATTAGTTTTTTTATCAACATGAGTCACATAGTATGTTTTAGAATCAAGGAAACTGGTATAGACACATTTCAAAGTGATTATTTGTTGTTTTAGGTAATAAAAAGACAAACAAGTCAGCATACTAATCGATAACAAGACATACATTAACATTATATTACAATGGTCTGCAACAAAATCCTCCTTTAAATAAAAATATACTAAAGAAGAAGCATTAAGGGTGCTAAATATGCACTTGCTTTTAGTTTTTGCTATCACATTAAAATTTTGTGTAAAAGCGTTTTTTTATAATTGTTTTGATTTTGGATTTTTACGTAACGTTCTTGTATAAATTCTACCTGTACAGATCGTTCTTGTAGACATAAAAGAAGTTGAAATCGACAGACTGATGTAGAAATTTTCCGATCTACGGTGTTTTTACAAAATCAAAATTCATGTACCACTAGCTCAAAACCACTACCTCAATTTTTTACTCAGTTAAAAAAATGATGCGTGTCACAATTTTTTGACCCACATAAAAATGACTTTCTTTTTCTTTAAGATAAAAAATTTCATGTACTTTAATACACTGGCTATGACTGGATGTTAACAGTTTCAAGTAGAGTTCAAAAGCTGTTAGTTAATCACCGCTACGTCATACTTTGATAACATCAAAATGCCCCAAACATAAATCTTATCGACTACAGAAACCCTATATCTACAATTTGCGGTAGCTAGTAATTCTCTGCTACAATTAACCGATGACTATGGTACAAAAATACATGGCAAGTCGATGCTTTAGTATATAAACATTTAGATGTTGATGACGGAGATGTGTTATACTTACAGCGGTCGTACTTTACTAATAGCTTAAAGAACAGATTTTGAGTCGAAAAAATTATTTAATTGGTTAATGTTGGTTCACCACTGACATGTTCCAAAGCCTTGAGGATGGCTAGAGCTTCGGTCGTAAATATTGGAATTGGAATTAAAGGATGCAAAAAAAAATAAAGATTTCAAGTGGCTGAATTTCGAATAAATTTTGAATTAAAAAAAACATTTTAAATCTTAAAGTTTCTAGCTTTGAGATTTAACGATGAAAATTTTTTTCAAGCAACGTGTACTGCGCAATCCTAATGAATACCGAAAAGATCATATTTTGAATTTTTTCGTTTTTTTTGTCTAAAAACTTGGAAAAATCATTTTTAACTTAACCACTAGGAATCGGACAACTTATTCATTCAGCTTTAATTTGCTACTATACAAATATCACGCTGAGATATCGAAATTTAAATGAAAAATTATCTTTTGTCTTTAATCATCAATAACGTAGCAACCACTTACTGATCGCACAAAACAATAAATAAGTAGGAGATTTTAAAATTTTGAATAAACTTCTCAAAAAATCGGCTATGGTTTAAGAAATATATATTCTTTACAATAATTTAAAAAATCAAGAAAAAAATGTATTTTTGTGACTTTTGGGATAATTAGGCGCTAAATTAAAAATATCAAGAAAACCAGTATACGTTAAGTGTGCCCTTTACAGTTCTACAAAACCCTAGGAAGCTGTAATTTTAATCCATCGAGCCGATTTTTTTAATCGGTTGAATTTTGGAAAAAGAATTAAAGGATTTTAACATAAAATAATAATAATATTAAGGTAAATAAAACAAAAAGTTGTTTTATCTTTTCTGCATTTTTATTAATATGTCTTTAAATTCATTAAAAAAAATTAAAATTAAAAAAATGAAGTCATAAAAAATACCAAAAAAAAATCTAAAAAGCTTTTTTTAATGATCCTGTTAATAATATACAGAAATTGAACAAAAGTAAAGTATTTTTTATAGAAGCATCATGTATATTATATCACAATTTAAAATATGTATATTTAAAAGAAATTTAAGAAAATACAACATTATGTACATCCAACTTTATTATTTTGGGAAATATTCCTATCTAAATTCGGTATTTGGATAATAAAGTACTCGTCAAAAAGCTTTAAAATGATATGCCACAAGACGCCATTTAAATTTATTTTTCCACGACCGCTGTAAGTAAATTTTTTAACACTTCAAAGCTTTTTTTTACACTTTAAATTATTGTTTTGTTTAAAGCCTACTACAATAAACTTAAATATGAATTTATGCAATGTTACAGTAAACGCGACATCAACTGAGCCAAACGGTCAAGTTACCTTTGATTTCGTCATTATTTCTTTTAGTTCATGTGTCACTAGTTTTAAAATTTGACAGTTTGCAAATAAATTTAATAGAAATTATTGAAAATTAATAGTAATAATGAATTTGAATAACTAAGAAATTAAAAAGGAATTTTTACTTTTTAGTATTATTTCTACAAACTGGAAGTGCATACAATTTTCTAAAATTAAAAAATAAATAAAGAGGATCATTGTCTCTTAAAAAAATAAAGTGGCTATGATTTTTGTTGCAATATAATGGCTGTGCTGCAAAAATTAATAAATATAGGTGAATAAAACATGTATAAAATGATATGGTGGGAAATTTTTATACAGTCGTGGAAAAAAGATAGTATGTAACTCATGCATAAAGTGTCTTTTTTAACTCATGGGATTGCCGCACTCGCCCAAAGGCTCGTGCTGTCAAATTTCCCATTCGTAAAAAAGTGTCACTTTATGCAGTTAATTGTTACATAAATTATTATTTTTCCCAAGATTGTCAATTCCACTCTTGAATACAGTTTTTATGCATTAATTCCAGATTTATAGGGTGAGATAATTAATTAAATAAACTGTATAAAATTTGTGATGAGAAAGAAAAAAAACCCGTCCTTGTCATGTTTAATACTTGACGGAAGCTTTATAAAATAAGTAGGTATACCCAAATGAACGTAATGTTTTTTTTATTTAAGAAACTTTTACTGCAAGAAAAATGTATTCAGTGACTATTTATTACCTAAATTACTTTAGTAATAACATAAGTAAGTATATCTATTTAATATAAAACAGAAACAGGTCGCTAACCTCCTTTCAGCTTCCCTTCTTCGGTTACCGTATTTCTTAAACGACCTTGAAAGGTTATGCAGCCGTTGTTAATCTTAAACCGACATTTAAACTGGTTTAGTTTTAACTCTGGGCTATTTAGCATAACTCTAAACAGATCTTATAAGATAAATTGTATTAACAACACCTGGAAATGTTTACAGTGAACAGGTAAATTTGTTTTAAGTTGATTTTTATTTTGTTAAGGTCACTGGGTATAATTAACTTGTTAATTCCGCTATAAAAGGTAATGGACACTTTATTGCATTTTAAATGGTTAATATTAAAATAATGACTAAATATTGTACAGGATTCCTGTTTTAAAAACATGTCGTTTTTTTCCTATGAGCAGATAAGAGATCTTAGAATGTGACCCAATTTACGGATGCGTCATCCTGGAAGTTTGCTTTACAATTCAGGTGTATTTAAACTTATTTAAAAAATTGAATCATATTTAAAGTGGTCCCATTGGGTTAAGGTCCTAAAAAGACTTTATTGAAGAAATGTTAGGAAAAAATTAGGTAATAAAATCAAATACACTGCTAAAAAATTGTGACGGCAAATTATTCCACAAGGTACTACGTGCATTTAGGTCAAAATCAGTGCATAAATAAGACTTCGTGATGCCCTAAGCAGTCGATTTATGTGGTGCCCCTAGCCATGAAATATTTAGGCGTACAAAAAAAAATTTTCCTATTTTCTCCTTTATTTCAATTTCTTAAATACAACTTTAAAGCAATAAAAATTCCTCACTTCTTTTAAAACTTCTAAAAGCACAAACGTTTTTAGAAACAACTATATTTTACATCAAACATTTTTGAAAAGCAAAAAAAAATCTCTACTTTTCTATTTAACTTTACATAACAAAAAAGGGCCGTTTCTGTACGTTATTTTCTTTCTGTTCAACTCTTTAGTGCCCCCTTTGTGGTGACCCCTAAAACTTAATGCCCTAAGTGATTGTTTAATTTGATTAGAGGTTAATCCGGAACTGGTCAAAATGCAACATTTGGGCCTTTCTGTATAACACCTAATCCTATAAAACTTTCTGTAATCCCCATATTAAATAATAATCTTTATAGAAGAAGCTACAACTGAACCAAAAGACATTTGAAATCGGCCAAAAACCAAAAAGTTTTTAAAAATTTAATAACAACAATACCTTTAATCTCGCAAATAATTAATATTTAATATTGGTATGAGTATAAGAGGTTACTATACAGGGTGATTCAAAAATCGATCACGAAACTTAAGGGGGTAATTCTACTTGACAAAATAAGCTTCATATATATTTTTTTAAATGTCATTCGTTTTCGAGTTACAAGCAGTCAAAGTTCAATTTTTATTTTGGTTTTTTCTCCATATTGCATTTATTTTTTAACCAATTCAGTTGATATTTGGCACACAAATCAGAGCTTCACAGACTCTAAAATTTCAAGACAAGAGTACTTTTTTAAATACGGCCAGAGGGCATTTTACCTAAAACTTATATAATTTACATCATAATTTTTATATTTTAACAGATATCGCAAAACTGGGGGCGCCATTTTATAGACAATCAAAAACTTAAAAATAAGGTATTCTATATTAAAGTCGATAAACCTCACCGTTCAGGCACCAATAGACATCAAATCTTATTTTTTAAGTTTTTGATCTATAAAATGGCGCCCCCAGCTTTGCGATATCTGTCAAAAAAAAAAGTTATGATGTAAATAAATTTTAAGTTTTAGGTAAAGTGTCTTAGCGGTATTTAAAAAAGTACTTTTGTCTTAAAATTTTAAAATCTGCAAAGCTCAATTTGTGTGCCAAATATCAACTAAATTGGTTAAAACGTAAATGCAATATGGCGAAAAAACAAATTAAAAATTCAACTTTGACGGCATGTAACTCGAAAACGAATAACATTTTGAAAAAAAAATTATATGAAGCTCTACCCTTATTTTGTCAAGGAGAATTACCCCCTTAAGTTTCGTGACCATATGTAGTATCACATTTTTATATATTGTTGATTGACTTTGACAAACATCATTAGTTAATATTGAAAGCATGGAGTTAGGACACTCCATGCGGTAAAAACATTTCCCGTCATGGCTAAAAAGTACATTGCATAACAACGACTTCTTCCTACAGCAATAGGCCCTTCGCCATGTACACCTAAGGTAGCAAATTTTCGGTGTAGACAGACTAGATTTTATTCCTTTTTTTTTAAATGTCCCGGAAATTGTAAGATTTTTCTGTAATTATGCCAAAATTTGCATCTCAAATGCCCGCAAAATTATTATGCCGCATTAACCGATGACGTAATTGGAGTGTGCCTACGTCACAAAAAGTACGAGCCACGGCATCCCTTTTTTATTGCTTTTTCCTTTGCTGGAATATTTATTTAACGTGACGCTTTCCACATTAGCACTGGCAACATTGTAGCAAGTTGTTTAAACTTGTAGAAATGTGGAATAAATTTTAATCAATTTTTAAAATTATTTAAAAAAAATATAGACAATTTTGTTAAAATTTTAATTTTTCCGGGTTTGTGACGTATTTAACCATTAACTTAAATAATTTTTACCATTGTGAAATATTGGCTAAGAGTTAAATTGCAAATTGCGTCCAATTTGGACGCAAGAAAACGTATTGAAAATATGTGTATTTCCGTCTGATCGAAGAAGAAAGCTATTTTTGTGTATTAAATGGATAATAAACTCTTTTAAAAGCATTTCAAAAGAAAAACCTGCGCATTTTTCTACAAAGCTACAAATCATTATTGTTAAAATTTTATACAGGGTGATCGATCACGAAACTTAAGGGGTTATTCTACTTAACAAAATAAGGGTAGAGCTTCATATAATTTTTTTCAAAATGTCATTCGTTTTCGAGTAACAAGCCGTCAAAGTTCAATTTTTATTTTGGTTTTTCGCCATATTGCATTTATATTTTAACCAATCCAGTTGATATTTAGCATCACAAATCGAGCTTCACATATTCTAAAATTTTAAGACAAAGGTCCTTTTTTAGATACCACCAGAGGGCACTTTACCCAAAACTTAAAACTTATCTACATCATAACTTTTTATTTTGACAGATATCTCAAAGCCGGGGCGCCATTTTATATTAATCAAAAACTTAAAACATAAGGTACTCTTTATTAAAGTCGATAAAGCTCACCGTTTAGAGCACCAATAGGCATCAAAGTTTTCATTAATTTCAATCAAATTACCTATATATATACAGGGTGTCCAGTAACTAAAGTCCAGTATTTAAAAAAACGTACTTTTGTCTTAAAATTTTAGAATCTCCAAACCTCGATTTGTGTGCCAAATATCAACTGGATTGGTTAAAAAATAAATGCAATATGGCGAAAAACCAAAATAAAAATTGAACTTTGACGGCTTGTAACTCCAAATCAAATGACATTTTGAAAAAAATTATATAAAGCTCTACCCTTATTTTGTCAAGTAGAATCACCCCTTTAAGTTTCGTAATCGATTTTGAATCACCCTGTATAAAAACTTATTGCCTAGGCCACAAATGACATAGACTTCATGATAATAACCCTTTTTAAAGCCTACATATAGTAAATTATTAAAAGTCCCCCCTAATCTTTCAAATGGAAAGAAACATCGAAATCGTGTAAAATTTGAGTAAAATAGTGTCACTTAAACTACTTTTTGGCCAATAAAAATCTCATTGACCTAGTACCAAGGGGCACAAAGCAACATTTTTTTATATAGAAGTGGGTTCATTTAACACCTCGTTTTAAAGGCGTTTTAATTCTCTTTTCATCGCTAGTTTAATTTTTAAAAATCGGCCCATTTGTTCTAGATTTACAAGCGTTTAAAGTTTAGCTCCAATTTGTACATACAGTGCGGTTTTCTTTCCCATAACTTTTGAATAGAACAAGTCTTCAAAGTCGAATAAAATTTGGGTAAAGGGTAATATTCTAACCACTTTTTGGCATGGAAATATGTTTTGTCACGTGGCTCGTGTCAAGGGGCCAAGCCCCTTTTTTTCAAATGGAAAGTAAACATAGATATAGATATATTACTTTTTGCAAATACAGATTCTAGTACAAATTTAATCATACAGCTGCTTAAGTTTAAGAAAACAAACTTGACTGCAGCAAAAGTGCCGTCACGTACTGCTTAATGCCACTTTGTTTTTGGCCCAGCCGTTCCAGACTTACAAGTAGTTTAAGTGACATTTTATCCAAATTTTACTCGACTTCGATATCTTATTCCATTCAAAAGATAGAGGAGGGAGGGGAACTTTTATTATCCTGGCTGTGTACAGAGGGGTTTTTTGACGAGCCTTGAACGAATATTTATACCGCCATATATGAAATCGGCACTTTAACCCAGCCTGTCAAGTTTGACATATGTGTGTCAGACTGGGCGAACGCGTCAGTTTTTATGCCGGAAGAGTTTACCACAATGTTTTTATTCATTTTTTTTTTAATATTGGGTCAAGTCAAGTCACGAAACCATAAGGCTCAAAATTGACATATTTCGAGTATCGAACTGGGCGTGCCAAAAATAGTGATGTTGAGTTTTCTATAAATTATTTACTAATATTATATATTTTAAATTTCCAAATGGAAACACAGAAAGCTATAATTACCATTAACTATTCTTCTATTAATATTTGCGCTGTAAGCTATCGATATTTGTATACAAGTACCAAGAACTGACACATGTTACTTGGCTTGTAATACATACAAAGAACTGTGCGGTATGCATGTTAATGAGCTTGGAAAACTTTCTTAGAAATTAGCTTCGTAATTAATTATACTAAATATTATTTAAATGTATTGATGGTATAAAAAATTATTAAACGAAGTACATATTAGCAGTATTTAAACAGACAACGCTGCCTTATATAGCGTGTTCTACTTTTTACTTCATTACATTAATATTGGAATTTCATGCTTTTTTCACTATTCTTACCAATTTTACAATAGTAATATATGTATCAAGTGCAAAAAGTGATAATAAAAACACTTATGCATGTGTTACATACTATATTTTTTCCACGACTGTATAAAAATTTTCCGAAATAACATTTTATACATGTTTTATTTATCTAAACTTATTCATTTTAAGTTTTGCAGCACAGCCATTATAATGCAACAAAAAATCATAGCCTCTTTATTTTTAAAAGACAATTATCCTCTTCATAACTATGCATTTATTATTTAATTTTAGAAAATTGTATGTACTCAATTTTTGTAAAAATAATACTAAAACAGTATAAATTTCTTTTTCTATTTCTAAGTCATCCATATTCATTATTAATATTAATTTTCAATAAATTCTGATAAATCTATTCGCAAACTGTCAAATTTTAAAGCTAGTAACACATGAACTAAAAGAAATAATGACAAAATCAAAGGTAACTTGACCGTTCGGTTCAGTGATGTCGCGTTTACTGTTACATTGCATAAATTGATATTTAGGTTCATTGTAGTGGGCATTGAAGCAAAACACTAATTCAAAGTGTGAAAAAGCTTCGAACGGTTAAAAAGTTCGTTTTTTTAACACTTTATATAGTGTACTAAAATGGAGTACTTTACCTTCATGTTAACGATTAAAAAACAGCATTTTTTTCCCGGTCGTGGAAAATATGTTTTAAATTTTTTGAAAAATAAAATTTTTAATTTACTAAATATGATACTTAGTTTTGGTAAATTAATTTGGTTTTTCCTTATTTTGACTTTTAAACGCTTGGGAGTCGCCATTTTGTACTTTTTTAACATCCTATAATACCCAATGTTTGTGAGTTTTATATTTTTACAAATCTCTTTAAAAGTATTTACGTTTTTACTAAAACGCCATACTGTGTATTTTTAAAACAATAAGAGGTTAAAAAATAAAACAAATATACTTTATATAATTATTTATTAATTTAAAATATACAAATATGCAGTTATTAAGTTACGAACGAAACCACAAGAACTCTAAAGTACCTTTTTTTATAGTATATTACCTTTAAAAAGTATACATTTAAGGGTATTTAAGTTATTAATCATCATTTTAAGAATACATATAAAATAGAAAAGAGAAACAAGTTAAAATTTTTAAAAATTAGCAGCTGATGAACTGGGGGATAAAACTTGACTAGAAAATGGCAAGAACAACTAGGCTAGTTCAAAATTATTCCGATGAGGTCGTTTACAACGTTGCAATTTTAAAGTTTAATTCCCTATATGCAAATAGCATAGGAAGAGAAGAGTCTTTGCATATTTCCCACATTTCGGCTAGTTCCGGTTTAACCGGAAATAGCTACAATTTTGAATTTTTAAATGTAATACCCTGTATAGTTTCACATTTTTAGATTTCTACTTAATTTTCTTAAAGCCATTTGTAATATTGCATCTAGATGGCCATAATCCTTTATTTATGTACTTATTTTTAATCGGATCGCAAATAAATTGGTATTGTTAGATTAATTAAAAAATCCTTTTTTGAATAGTGCTTGTCTAAAAAGGGCTGCCATTTAAAAAATAATAGTTAGACACAAAAATGTTAATTTGCCAAATTGTTTTATTCCTATCTTTTATTATGGTAACTAAAACTTTGCAATTGTATTTTCTAACATCATCTAGGGTCCTTAGATTAATTTGCGTCCAGCATGGCCATCTAGATTCAATATTTAAAATGGCTTTTAAAAATCAAGTGGGTTTCACAACTTTTTAAAATATCACATTCTCATTTAAAGTTGTTTTAGAAATCCAAAAGTGATAAAATATAAAAGGTGTTTGATTTAAAAATTAAAATTTGAGTCATTTCCGGTTAAACCGGAAGTGACTGAAAGGTAGAGAATATGCGGAAACTCTCCTCTTCTTATTCTATTTACCCGTACAAAGTCTCATTTTGATATATATGTTACGCACAAATATCGAAACCGCTCATGATGAGCGGAAATAACGCACACAATGCGTTATGGACGAAGGTAAATGACCATACACCAAAATTAAATAGTTTCCGTTTTATGGTCGTGAATTCATGACCGCATCGCGTTGTGTTCATTTTAGAAGCGACCACAACGCGAAATGGATGGTTTAAATCAACCGAACACCGGATTCTTCCTGTCTGAACTAGTTTCCTTAATGCGGTGCACCATTTCACGTTTGTACGTGCTCTAGTTAAAATCCCAAATGTTGACAGAGGCAGGCTAAAACCAAGAAATGTTTTGGCTGTGGTTTTAAGTGTACATGAGTCTGGTATGTACCAACTAGGCACTAAAGAAGGTGTACTGGAGCGAATGTAGGTCGATATGAGTTTACTTTTGCTGATTCCAACTTTATTGATTAATCGGATGTCCCAAGCAATTCATTAACTTTAAGAAAAGCTTCAGCTTCATCTTCGAGGCTCCAAACAAGGATTTGTGTTATGTCATTGTAAGCGTATTACACTAATAAATGCCATTGCCGTTCTAAGCAAGTACTATGCAACTCCAAGTGCCACAACAGTAGCTCTTGTAAGAACAAATAATTTGTTACAATGTGGTTCAATCTACAATTAAGTCGTTTATCTATTTATAGATAAAAATTACTTATTTTAATTGTTTAAAACTAATATTTTTGCTAGTTGTTTACTTGTTTAAAATTACGAAGTACCTATTATTTTCATGTTTAAGAATATTTTCAACTTTTGAACTATATTCTGTCTTATGTTAACTAAATCTTAAGTTATGTATTTATTTTCAAAATATATGACGCTTTTACTATATTTTAAGGTGTTTAAGTATGTGGTCTCTTTTAATAAATAATTCATCGTTTTATGGTCGTTCTTCAAACGAACAGAACGCGTTGTGGTTGCTTCTAAAATGAACACAACGCGATGCGGTCATGAATTCACGACCATAAAACGAAAAACTATTTAATTTCGGTGTTTGGTCATTTACCTTCGTCCATAACGCGTAGTGTGCGTTATTTTCGCTCAATGAGCGTTTTCGATATTTGTGCGTAACATATATAATACTTTAGAAGTTATGGCTTTTCTAATAAATTCGTTGGTACCCGGTATACAGGGTGTAATTTAATTAATGGCTAAAAATACAGGGTATGATTCCTTAGTTTATTTTAGAAAGAAAAGTTTATATGAACATATGTCCTAAACGTCCTTACTTTTAAGATACAGGGTGTTAAAATTTTCAAAAAACCAAACAATTTCAGAAAACACTTATTTTAGTAAAAACTGTTATACTGGAGATATATCTTATTTTAATAAGTATTTATTATTTTTGTAACATAATTTCTAATTAAAAATTATAAAACCTTATTTTTAAAAGAAAAAGATCCCGCAATGCTTCTTTTATGGTCTAAAAATATGCAATTAAGTGATTTTTTTTCTTCTAAACTAAACAAGATACGAAAAAAAGACATAAAAGCTGTATTTTTGAGTGCTTAATCTAAAGAAAGCACAAAACACCTTTACACAGTCAGTAGCGTACCGTTTCTTTATTGGAAATATTCCTTTATTTGCCCCTCAAGGCGCCACTGAACTTATTAAATGAAATTAAGTTAGTAATAAATTACCCCTTAATGTCATTATTAATATTGCTAAAATAAAACCAAAATTGGGTAAAGAATAGTTAAGATATTAAAAAAAAATGAAATTTTAACACTCTGTATCTTAAAAGTTACGAGGTTTAGGACATAATATGAACTTTTCTTTCTAAAATAAGCTATGGAATCATACCCTGTAATTTTAGCCATCAATTTAATTACACCCTGTAGATTTTGCATAATCACATCTCATATGCCATTAACAGACGATTCAAATCAGAAGATTAGAATTTATGGTAATCGAAGATCATTAAATTTTAAATTAAGGAAATAAGTTTCACAAATAATACTAAATACTAGATCCAATAATATCCATCATGCATTAAAATTTGCTTTCTAAAAATAGTACTTATTCGTACCAGCTTAATTATTCGCAATTTACGTAATGAACTTGTAAGTCCACTTCTAAGATATTAAGTGTGAATAATTAATGTTCTTCGCGAAATAAGCTAGCGACTAATTTATTAAAAACATATTTTGGCGCCGATGTAAATATTATTATGTTGCATCATTATTTTAAGGCACTGGCTAAACGTCAGCCAGTTTTGCTAAATTATAAGAAAAAAACCGCTGTCAGGCGGTTGTTTATATCAACATATTTGAAAAGCGCCAAAAATGTTATTATTATTTTTTTCTTGGTTTTGGTCCCTTCAGGTCCAATCCACCCTTCTCCCTCTTCCGGACTATGCTTTCCAGGGCTTTGTCGGCGGAAAATCTGGATAATCGAGCTCGTAGCTCCCAGAAATTCAAGAAAAAAACAAAAATAATTCTACGATTGATGCAATGCATAAATTGTCGGCTGTCAAACCAAGACCTGCAACTGGTATTACGTATAACCTTCACTTTCACTACTGACAGTTTCCATGGCACGCCCATCTATTTCCCGCCATTTGAGAAATACCTCGTGTTCACCACCAAACAGGATTCCATCAGCTTGTAGGAATCTTCGCTTACAGCGCTTAGATCCAGAAGAAAGATGCCGTCAATTTAGCGTAAATCTTTTCTTGATCCCCGAAGGTAAAAACTAGGGCTGGCAACCGAAACCGGTTTTTCGGTTAACCGGTTTTCGGTTAACCGCGGTTTTGGCCAAAACCGGTTATTGAATACCGGTTAACCGGTTATGAAAAACCGGTTTTCGAATATCGGTTAACCGGTTTTAAAAAAGCGGTTTTCAAATACCGGTTTTTCGGATATTCGGTTTTTGAATACCGGTTTTTGGATAATCGGACCAAAATCGAAAAGCGGTTCTTCGAATATCAATTAATAGGTTTTTGTTTGATTGCGGTTTATATCTAAAAAAAAACCGTTCATTTTGTAATATCGTATATTGGTTGACAGATTATACAGGGTGGTTCATTTAACGTTAGACAGGCAAATCACCAGAAAACGGCGCATTTTAGAAGAAATTGATTCTAGTAAGAATTGTTTGAAATAAAGGGGCAAATTTAATGGTATTATTCTTCTTCACAGCTCATGGGCAAATCCGTAATCAACGCAAAAACGATTAATAGAGAATAATTACTTTCCGATTTTCTGTTGTTAACTGTGGTTTAGAAAAGCCTTTTTCGGTTTTGAGAACCGTTTTCGGTTTTCGGTTTTAAAGACCGTTTTCGGTTTTCGGTTTTAAAAACCGATTTCGGTGTATTGGTTTTGAAAACGTTTATCGGTTTTTCGGTTTTTAATACCGGTTTTTAAATATTCGGTTAACCGGTTTTAACCGAAACCGGTTTTGTTTTTTCCGGTTTTTGACAGCCCTAGTACAAACATCCGTACGGCACCTCTAACCGCCACTCCGGGAAGAACTTTGTGGTCCTCTACGCACGTCCGCACTGTCCGGAGATCAAACAAGAGTTAGGCAGTTTTTCTTATAAAAATCGCCGAAAAATAGTTTAAATTATTCTAACCTTAACAAATAATTATTTGGCTATGCCGTAAGTGTTTAGTTTTCTTGTGGTTGTATTGTTTAATATTGTAGTTCGTAGTTCAGTTTATAGCACCCTTTAGAAAAACAAATTGGAGTAGTATAGCGAGATGGAGACAGGCAAATAAAACCAATTTGCATTTATCCTAACGTTTCATGGCTAGATTGTCACTTTATTAAGGACCTATAATTAAAAAGACACATTACAAAACTATTTCTTCACATGGACCCAATATATTACAACACCAAAAAACACTTTAAAAAATTTTTGTCAGGCAGGGGAGCCTAGGAGGCCTTAGCCGAGACGGCGATTAGCCCCCAAAATTATTGAACATTAAAAGTATATTAGTTTTTCGGCAAATATAATCTATAAATAGGGGCTTAAGCCCCCAAAAAACGAGGCTAGTTGCCCAACTGTAAGGCAGCTTAGTTGTCCCATAGAGTTTTTTAAATGACATTTTATCGATATTAAACTAAAAACTAAAACATTTTAGGCAAGCCTAATACCATATATGTGATTACTTCTTATTACAAATAAATCATCAGGTTCTCCTAAAGAAAATAATTTTTCTATTGCGTGTCTAAAGTGTCTAAAACCAAAACGTCAATCATGAGGATTTTATAATTATATTATAATATATGGTTGACAAATTCAAGAAAAGTACTAATTAGTTTCATAAACAAGGTCATAAAAATGTCAGAAATCCAAATAACAATGTAATTTGCAGTTATATCATTGTTTGATTTATTAAACACATAAAAAAGGTGCGAAGAAAAAGCTACCATAGGTTTCTGACGCTAAAATATGACGACCTAACCAGAACATGCCCCAGTCCAAAAGGAACGATTTCGGAGATACAAAGTGTAAAAGATTTATTCTGGTTTTAGTTTAATTTAAATAATTTTGTGAATTATGGATGTGTTGTCACAATATTTGGTAAGAGGGAGTAAAGTTTAGAGGGCGCTACCTGCGGAATCTTGCAAAATTAAAAACGAAATAACTTTTTTAGGCCACTACATATGGAACTTTTAGATATAAATCCTTATTTTTTAACAAATTTTACAAAAAAAATGTGGATTTAAGCAGCCGTTTTGAAATATCCGGATTTTAAAAATTCACTCCCTGTTTGGCCAGGTTTAAGCTTTACAGGGTGTTTCAGAATATAATGCTAATTTTTAAGAGAAAGAATCCTTAGGTGATTTTTTAGAGAAGAAAAGTATAAATAGGCTTATGTCCTAAATGGCCTAACTTTTGAGATACAGAGTGGTAAAATTATTTAAAAATATGCTTTTTTAGCACTCTGTATCTCAGAAAGGTAAGACAATTGGGACATATGTTTATGTAAACTTTTTTCCCTAAAATCACCTAAGGATTTCTCTTTTAAATATTACCATCTTATTTTGACACACCCTGTATAGCTAAGAACTCGCCAAACAGAAGTATTTTTTTAAATCCGGATATCTCAAAAACGGCAGCTTAAATCAACTTTACCACCTATACCTTTTTTATGTAAAATATGTCGAAGAATAGGAATTTGTATCGAAAAATTATATACAGAGTGGCTTAAAAAGTTATTTTGTTTTAAATTTTACCAGATACCATAGGTAGCGCCTTCTAGAGTTTACCATAATATTGATAGCAGGTTCATATTTGTCACCTCCCAAAACCCCATCTAGCCAAATATTGTGACAGGGCACCCATTATCGACAAAATTGTTTATAAAAAACTAAAATCATGTTTGACACCCTGTCTTCGAAATAATCTACTTTTGAACTAAGTGTGTGTTTGTATTGGAGCGACGAGGAACGAGGTTAGCAGCGCGGGTCAGCAAAATCACCTTTGTGGTTCAGAAACATAAGGATGCTACCTACGGTCTATGGATGGTGGAGGGGGATAACCATCTGAATGTTTTAAAAAGTGTCCGTCGAAAGGATCAACTTAAGGTGGCGCGACAGTAGCTAAAGGAGATTTTTAACCAATGAGCATGAATTATTAGAGTGAGATACAAAATGAAAAAGGACAGATAGATACAAAATAAAAAGGGAAGAAAACCAAAATCCCTTCACTGGCTACTGTGGCGCCATCCCAATTTGCTACATTCCGATGGCCACTTTTTAAACTTATCCGCCATAAAGATGGTTATCCTCCCCTCCACCATCCATACTACGGTCGAGCCGCGCTGTCAACTTCGCTTAAAACCTCTCCGTCATAAACACAGCCTAGGATATGTTGGGTTAGACCGTTATATTTAAGCTTCAGAAATCTGTGCCACCTTTTTTTCGCAGCTTTACAGTATAATAAAGGTAAAATACGATCCATAAAATAGTCAATATATTAAATGTTTTTTTCTCTAAGCTTGTCTTTCCAAGGATTATAATAGCTGCTCAAATTTACACACAAAATAAACATTTGTCTTACAGATTTTTGACAGATCTATATAATTTTCATTTTACACGTCGTGGCACTTCACAATGTTTTTACCAATGCGTAAAAGGAAGACGACAAAGCGAGACTAACGCGTCAATCTATTTTACGAGATCATGAGTCATGAGTTTCCTGTCTAATCTCTATCTGCTACGGTTAAACATACTAAAAACTTAATTGAATGTATTAAGTTAAGTTAGAAATATATTATTTTAAGGAAGTTATATGTCCAGGGCCAATTTTTGTCCAATTGATATTTACTCTTCATCTTCGAGCAGCATTATTGTTACTTTAAATTTAATAAATATTTTTGTTTTTTATTAACTTCTCTTTAAACATTACCATAAAAACTCAAATGATTAAAATAATGCTTTTAACTAATAGATATAAATAAAAAAAAATTTAATTATTCTTGCATAAATAACTATTTTCAAAGCAAAAAATTTAATTGTATACTAATTACTTGTTACTATAAAATGAATAAAATTATTTAATAATATCTAAACTACCTTCTATTGTAAGTAGTTACTTTGCATAATGTTATTGTTACTTAAGAATCACGCGAAAACAACTGAAGGGCAAATAAGGTAGCCAAAGTATTAAAACAGATAATCGTACACCTAGCATTGATGCAAAAGTAATTTTACAGAATTAAAAGAGTTAAAAACTTTTTACTCCTTGTTATTTCCTTGCATTTTTTAAACACTGTCGGTTGGTGATCTTAATTGGCTCTGAAAGAAAAACCTTTGGCTGGTGTAAAAACCTGAATCGCCAGATCGGACAGTTTTCAACAGATGCAACCTTACAGTTTAAGAAAATAACAAGCAGTAAGAAGATTAAACTCTTTTATTTTTGTAAAATGATTTTACTGCTTGTCAAGCCTTTTTTAAGTACCTTAAAAATATTTAATAAAATATGAAAAACAATACATATTTAAATTGATAACACTAATAAAATTTATTCTTAAAACAACTTAAAACCTATCTAATTTCTTTTTGTTGGTTGTTTAGTAATTAAACCAATGATTTTTCACAGGAAAAGAAAATTTATTTTTACACATCTTTGCTAGATTCCCATAATTATTCCTCAAAGCATTACTTGTGTGCAGTAAATCATCGTTCTGTCTTGTATATCTTTGTGCTTTTAAAAATGTGTTTCTTATTTATATGTAGTTTTTCGTTTAAATTAGAAAGAATTTTATGCAGCATGTTGTCGTCAAAATAAAATTTCGAAGCTTCCTACTTAGTTTTTGTTCCTTTAGGTTTATGAAGATGGAGAATAATTTTTTTCCTGTCCGTGTATATTAACAAAAGATGTTGTAGGGTGCCATCTATAAACACTGCTTTTATTAATCACTTAATCACTTCGTTGTAGATGTGCTAAAGGTACTTCATCGTCACAATTCATTTTCAGTTGGTTCATACACTATTTCGACTGCCTTTACTTCTTTTTCTAAATATTCTTCAATGTCACAAGATGAAACAACAACTTTCCATTTTGCAGTTTATATTTTCTGTTTACCGTTTTCATATACCATATCAAAAACCGAAACGTCAAATGGCAAAGGAAAACAAAAACGTCAATCAAAAATATTATTCGGTGGGGTCACGGGTGACCCGTGTTGTCGTTAAGGAGTTAAATATTATTTATCCAACACTTACATATAATATCTACATAATTGATCAGATTTTGAGGATATAAAATGTACTATAAGTCACTAGTGAGCTAAAGTACCCTTTAGCTCACTAGTGAATTATAGACTTTAGCTCACTAGTGACTTATACTAATTCTTTATTACTTCCAACATTTCACAATTAAAAAAATAACATAAAACAACTAATATATTATACTACAATTTATTCGTGTTTATATTAACAGTAATTGTTATATTAGATTTATCTTGGACAACGTTACATTGTGCGGAGTGTTCTTCAGGAAGTCTTTCAGCACTAGTACTTGCCTTGGTGCGCTCTTCACCCTGTATTCGTCTTGCAATCTCAAACTTGTTAGAGATGCAATCTTCTAAATATCCTTCTGCCACGGTAGAAGACTTCCACCCGCCATGGCGTTTAAGGTTGGTGATATCGGCCCCAGCGTTGACTAGAAGTGTCGCTGAAGAACGCCGCATGCTATGACCACTATATAAGATTTCATCAGGTAGTTGCAAATAATGAGCAACTACTCTCGGAATTTTCGAAATTTTATTTATTCCCACGCATTGCCTAGTGCATTTGCCTTTTTGAAAGTTGACAAAAATCTTTTGTGAGGCGTGTTCTCTGGCCTTAGGGACACATATTTTCTAAATAATTCAAGCACATTTCTAAAATTGTAAAGCTTCTCGATTTGTTCGTCTTGGTATCAGGTATAGAAACATATATGTACTGGCCTTTATCTACTATATCTTCAATACTTAAGCGAGTTAGTTCGTCACAACGGCATGCACCAGCGATTCCCAATATCAATGCAACCTATAAAAATCCGAACAGATAAATATTTAATACCAGAAACTAAAGTAAATTCATACCTTTGACATTAAGTGCTCGTCGTCAGGTGCCTCAGCCAAAAATTTTTCGATTTATTGACTCTCCAGAATTTTTGCCTTTTTCGGTTTGAAATTTCTTGAATTGCTCTTCAAATAAGCGACAACTTTTCCATACCTCCCTATATCCACGTTCTTATATACTTTTAAGGTCGTTTTTATCATTGAATACTTGGTCCACATTGATGAGGGAGCAACTTTTTCAATATAAACAGAAAGTAAGCCATAATAACATCTTCATTTATAGTACCAACTCCTCGCCTTTTCCTCTATGCTTCAAAATCTTCAAATTCTTTATTGTACGTTAGTTTTGACTTCTCTGGAATTAAACTGCATGTCGCTACCGCAGCTTCTTCCAAAATTTCCGCAGGAACTTCGCAATTTTCCATTTCGCAAAGCATTTTTATGTTTGTCTACAAAGTTGTTTACTAAACAAACCCGTAGTTACCAACAAAATGCATTACAACCAAACAAGCTTGCTAACCAGAACTAACCAAAACTAACCAGCTCCAAAATACAAAATTTTGTTGCTGGTGTTGACAATGACAAGTAACAAATAATGGATGACGTTATCAAATTATTTTCAATATTAAAAACGATTTATACAAAAGTGTTGGATAAAATTTTGTATTAGACACGTGAGTTATTACATATAAGTCACTTAAGAAAATTACCTCTCTCGCCCTTCGGGCTCGAGAGTTAAACTTTTCTTGCGTGACTTATATGTAATATAACTCACTTATCTAATAAATAACTATTAAACGCCACCTTTTCAAATTTTAAAATAAGTTTTAAATATAGTTTTTACAGGGTGGTATAACACACTTTTACCTTAAGTTTGCCTTTAATTCGACTAGTTGATGTCATTCTGAACAGGGCCTAACTAACCATGAGGCTAACTAGGCTGCAGTCTAGGGCGCAAAGATAGGGGGCGATAAAATAATGATTTGAAGGGGGGTTAATTCGTGAGGAGCAGCCCCTGATGTGCGGTCAACGGCGGTTATGAACAAGGGCGGGATTTAAAGGGTGATGACCTTTTTTTTTGGTCGTCTTCCTTTTGGTCGTCTAACATTTTATTTCTGAAGGTAAAGAATCTTTCTTTTTTTTGGACGTCTAAAATTTCAGGAGCACCTGGCGGGGGGCGTTTTCATTATTAACCTGGGGCGGTGACGAGTCTTAATCAGATCCTGATTCTAAAAGACAGTTATTGTCAAATAAATATATTTAAAAGGTAAAGATCTTTATTTAATAAACATAGATTGTCTTAAATAAGTGCGTAAATCTTAAGGAAAAAATTCCGTGTTCAATATAACGGGCAGTTTAAACACTAAACTTTTTCGAAATTTCATGTAAATTGACGTTTATGAGGGGAATTTTAAAGAAAGCAAAAACAATTTAATAATACAACACAATAACAAAGCCCATGGCAATTGTTGACTTATCGGGCACCATGCAGATTTTTATGATTTTTGGCATACGGAGTTTTTCGGGGCGCCGATAAGGAATCTGATTTTTGGAAGAATTTTTTGTCGGCAACGTTACCAAGAGGTCCATCATCAAACTTGAAAAGCAAAATTTACCTCATTTTCACTCTCTTCCCCCTTCTTTTTGCAAATAATTCTTGATTTAAAGCAAAATTGGCACTTAATATTTAATTGCCACCTTTTAAAACCCATTTTTTTTATTTATTTGACCCCTTTTTCAATAAATTTGTAAAACCTTATTTTCAATTACAGTATTACACGCTACTGTGATTAAAGTGACTAAAAGTGAAGTTTTGCAATTTTATGGAAGAAAGAAGTAAAGTGGAAATAAAATTTGAGTGCCTATTTCGCAAAAAGCTCAAGAATTGCGTGCAAATATGGAATATGGTGAGTTTAGGTTACTTTTCTATTCAATTTTGATGATAGATATTATTTCATACAATTAACAGATGAGGGTATATTTTCCTAATGCCGGATCTTAGACTAAGAGATGCATTACTTTTTTCTAATCCAGTAGGTCATTGTTTAACTGTAGACATTGCGAACATTATTAGTGTGGTCATACTAAAAGAAGTTCATTAACACACACATTGAAAACTATTTAAAAACCCATTCATACCGTTTTGGTTACTACAACAGGGTTATTAAACGAAATTTAAATACGTCTCAACCAGACACTTTTAATTATTTAAAACGTCTCTTCACATAATAAGTATTTGCATTCCTTTTCTAAAGAAACATGATTTTATTTTACTTTCTCCCCCATCTAACGAATTTCAAACTAAAATTCACTTTTAAGTCATGAATATGTAGGAAAAGTTGTAAAAATGTAAAAAAGCGCAAATGTAGTGGCTTACATTAGGAATACCCAAATAAGTTTATTTGTAAAATAGTTCAGTCAACAAGTTCAAAAACGTAAAAAAATAAAAATAAAGCTCCTAAAAATATGTGCGATAGCTCAATCGATTCGAATGACGTATAAAAAATGTTTTATAAGGGCTAAACTTTTTGTTTATTTATTTTTTTATTATTGGACAATCCACGAAGGCTTAAAGCCTAAATACTAACGTACCGTGGGTGACTTAAGCGAGGTAAAGGGGAAGTTTGTTGACACGGGACTTAAATACTTGAAGATTTGAGGGGAAAGAAAAGACCTCCGCAGGCAGCAGGTTTCATATTCTAGAAACTCTAGGGATAAAAGAACGAACAAAGTGGGAAGTTCGGGGTCTGTCCAGTTGAACCGTATAAGAATGCATACGCGTGGCACCACGAGTTTCTCTGCTGGGAACCATTAGTGGAGGAATTATACTGGACAATTCCTTAAGGGCAGAAGCCATTAAAGTACATATAAAAAAGCGATAACTCCCCACAGCCCGATGATGAGCAAGAGAAGGAAGCCCTTCTGTAAGTGAAAAATCATTAATGAGACGAATAGCTCTAGCTTCTGAAATCAAGAATGCTTAGGGTTGTGGGAGACGCCATGCCCCAGATTTGAGAACAATAGTCCAAGGAAGGTCGGTTTTGGGACACATATAAAGTGTATAAATTAGAAGGGGAAAAAATACTTTTTGGCTCGAAAAGAAATCTAAACTTTTTAAAGCTACCGTGGCTATAGATACAATGTGTTTGTGCTAGTTAAGGTTACTTTCAAATGCGACGCCAACAAGATTGAAGGTGTCTTTGCTCTGTAACACTTGGCCGGCCGCTCATAAGTAGAGGATGAGTATTTGATGACTCTTTTCGCGACAAAGAACATGATTGTGTTTTGGATGCATTAAAATGGACGAGATTTTTAGCGCCCCCATCCAATATTAAATTAAGAACATGCGGAAGAGATATCTGCATCGCTCTGCGGGTTAAGGAACCTGAATACTGAAGTGAAGGGTACTATCGTTGGCGAAACTATAAATGGAATAAGTTGTGGACGAGAGAAGGTCATTGATGTGAAGAAGAAACAATGTTGGTGCCAGAACTGAGCCCTGAGTCACTCCAGCATTTACTTGGTTAAAGCTTGAAGAAAGGCTGTCCACAATAACTGATATACGTCGATCAGATAGATAACTAGAGAGCCAAGTACAGACTTTAGATGAAAGACCATAAAAGGGAAGTTTATTAAGAAGTGCGGCATGCCAGACCTGATCAGAAGCTTTGGATATATCAAAAGCAATGATCTGGGACTCACCTAGAAATTCAAGAGACTTATTCCAGCAGTGTGATACAAAGGAAAGAAGATCTGCTGTAGATCTTTAGTGGCGCAATTCATACTGCTTGTCAAAATTTTGTGTTTTTTTAAATACTTAAGGATTTGTAAATTAATGAATTAGCTTTACAAAAATACTGCATTTGATAGTTTCAGAAATATGACCGGTTAAATTTTAAGAAATAATTATAATTTCCATTATATCTACAGTCTAATTGTAAGCTTAGTCCTGTAAGTGTATAGTGGAAATTTCATATAATATTTTCCAGAATAAAATGGTACTACAAATTCCAAAACTATTAGTTATTATATAAGATAGATATATCAAATGAAGTATTTTTGCAAATCTCTTGAAAAGATCTTTTGAATGGTGGTATAATATACAGGGTGTCCTCTTTAAAAAAGTTAGTTATGTCAATATATTCTGTTAATAAAATTGTTTTGTGATTCTTCATAACAGAAAAAAACTTGATAATTTACTGTAAAGTTGGTTTTTGGATTATTTTTGGTTAAAAATATAGACATTTAAAATGTGGACAAGTTAGATTTGACGTACTGTACAATTACAATCAGACGCTTATTTATTACTAAAATAATAGAAACCTATCTACTTTTATTAAAGTATTTTGTCTGTTAAATTTTTATTCTAGCTAGAAATTCAAACAATATATATTTATAAGAAATACCAGGTTTGTTCCAGTAGAATGTTGGAAACATGTTAGCAATAATCGAAAACGCAGAAATTGTTACAAACATTAGTCAGAATTGTTGGTAACAGTTTTCTGCTGGAACGAAAAATAAACAAGGCGTGCATACTGCTTATACGTCAATACAAGATAGGTTATGTTAAAAATTTGTCAGTAATGTTTGAAAAAGGTTTACAAACTTTTCAAGCTGCTTTCCAACATCCTAAAACTACTGCTGGAACAACAAACAATTGTATACTGTTACAAACATGGCACTGTTGGAACGACAAATTTGACGTGCGCAGAATCCGAACGGTTGCAAACATTTCTGACAGCCTACTGGAGCAAACCTACTGTAAACTTATCTGGTAAACAATACCCAAATCAGGTTTAAAACTTTAAGCTAATCTAATATTTTTTTATTATTTAAACAGTGCCAACCAAAAAAACTCTTTTAATTTTCTTATTATGCCATACCGCATGTAATCAGCAAACTATAAAGAATTCTTTGCCTAATATATTTTTTTAAAATATAACACATTCCTATGTACTAATCAAATATAATTCTACGACGTAAAAAATTTAAACCAAGATCCTGTTTTTTGTTCTCTAGCATACCATCTTAATAATTAATTTAATAACTAGTTACCATATTTTAAATCTCTCAGATATTTTGATTGATGTGCTCGAATAACTTGGGTAAAAAAGTAATGTATTATTCCAAATAAAGAATTAGCCATAGGCAAAAAGTGATAAAAAATAAACATTTTAAACTGCCAGATTTGATCAGCAAACAATGGTTTAATTCTCTTACCAAAAATCCAAAACACATGGTTGTTTAAACCTATAAATATACCAGGTGACACAAGATGTTGTAACCCCCCATTTTATTAGTTTAGTTTAAGACAAAAAAGAGAAACGTGTTACAAAATATAAAAGGCATAACTTGACTTATTTCTTATTATTATAACCTGAAAATCAGTCTGGGTGTAACCGGAAGTACCATTAACTTTCTTATTTTATGCATAAATTTTTTTATATCTGTATTCTATTTAATATAATCTTTTTAATATTGCATTTCACATGGTGCTTTTTGTTAAAATGGCGGATTACTTTTAAATAAATTTGGTACCGCTATTATTTCTGCTTGAAGTAGGCTCTGAAAAAAAAGTCACTTACATTTCGTAATTGCAGTTTTAAATGTAACTGATTTTTCCAAAATTTGTAAGAAAACATCTTTATTTGATATTCTAATTCTACAGTAAAATTCTTTTTTAATTTTTTTAATGGCATAGCACAATACATAGTTTATTTTTAAGATGGCGGCCATAAATCAAACACAAACACAGTTTATGTCATTCTGGTTAGGCTTGTAATTTTTAAACATTTTCTAGCAAACATTTTGTTAAATAACATTTATGAATTTATAAAATTTCAAATATTTTTAAAAATAATTATAATAATTTTAAAGAATTTTTAATAAAGGTCAGTTAATATATTAACCCAAAAAAAAATTATCTTTTTGAAAGGGGACTACAAATTTTTTGTTCATTTTACTAAAAACAAATTAAGGCTCTCCGCACATGGGTCGGTGTACAAGAGATTTTGCGTCAAATACAACGCACAACGTAAATATGTAATGATCTGGACGCGGCTTAAGGACATCAAAATATCATGAAAAAGTTAATAGAACCTATAAACCTGTAATAAGTACGTTTTCTTTTTTGAATTACCCTTATTTTATAATCTTATTTAAATCAGTCAGTCATCGTTGTTTAATTTACACAGCCCCGGTTGCATTTTTCCGTTAACTTTATGGCTTGCTCTACATGGTGCGTTAATCGCACAGAAATTGCTAAATCATATCTGAAATTGCGTTCCCTATTAGGTTAGCGAACACTTTGGGCGTTGTTTTGTTCGACCCAAAAATTTGAATTAGGTAAAAAGTTTGCTGTGAGCGTTACAAGTATCTCATTAACGTGGTCAAATAAAATGCCGCGAAATAGTAAATTAAGTGAGTATTAGTCTCATTTTTAATTAAGGAATTAAAAAAAAGATTTAACACGAGAAAACACGGAAAACCGAAGACAGAGTACGTAAGGGGCCATGGTTAGTTCTGGTTAGTTAAATATTTTTTTAATTCCTTAAATAAACCTTCATCGCACATTTACTACAATTTACGTGCGCTAACCTAATAGGGAACGCAATGTCAGATATGATTTAACAATTTCTATGCGATTAACGCACTATGTAGCGCAAACCATATAGGGAACGGAAAAATGCGCTCCGGTTAACATAGCTTTTCTGTAATAGTGTAATAGAAATAATTTATTATTTTCTTATTTGCGAAGTAAAAATCCGTAAATAAATTAATCGAGACGTGTTTTCCAAAGGCTCACAAGCCAATTAATATTATTTAACATTTAAATTTTTTCACGGTTAAACAATGAATTTAAGTGTATTGTAATTATTTTGTTTAAATTGGAAAAAATACATCCTGGCCTGGGGCGATTATCGAATCTCCATTAAAGCAATTTATATGTATAAATAAAATTTAAACGCAATAATCTACGTATCACAAAATATTGAATTAAAAAAATAGAAAAATGAAGTCGGATAATAAAACTCCACTAAACTACTAAACTAAACTAATAACTAAATACACAAAAGATTTTTATTTAAACTTTAATACTATAATATGTTATTACCCGACTTCGTTTTGCTATTTTTTTAACATTTTTTTAATATATATATTTATATATATATATATATATATATATATATATATATATATATATATATATATATATATATATATATATATATATATATATTATAACATTTAATTGGTGACCAGGTGCTGGTCGACTTTAGGGACAGTTGAATTTGTAAAAAATCGTTTTTCATTAAAAAGTACATACCTTAACTAGTAAATTTAAAGAAAAAAAATCTGCGGAAAATTTAATATTTTTAGATTTATTTCATTTTAAAAGCAGCCAAAAGCAACGTTTTTCTTGTATCTAATTATTGTAACTCGTTAATATCTTTGACATTTTATGACAGACACTAACGGCGTTGAAAGATTGTGCGAATATTCTTAAAATTAATCTGAATTTTAGGTAAAAAATAATAAAAAATATTTAACTAACCAGAACTAACCTCACCACCTAAATGTGACAGTTTTGCATGACCGTCTATAGCTCTTCGAACCAATAAAATTGCACATGCTCGTGCTTTTACTGTAGTATCTCATTTTCTTGCATCCAAATTGCACACTTGCTATACGCCCAATACTAACAAAAAGAGCCTGATTTCACTATAGTCTTCCTTCTTTTTGCACACAATTCTACAAAAGAAGGGGGAATATATATAGGATATGTAAAGTTCAAAACAGATACGACGTTTTCGTTAAACTAATCGTAATAACGGCAACATCGCAAAGACATAAACACCATGAAGATAGGCACAAAACGTGAACAGCTGATGAACTATACGAACTCGTTTCATTAATAAATAACCAAAAACATACAAAATTTCGGCATATTTTAGTTTTAAAAGTTTTTTAAAATTGGCTGCCCTAAATGTGATTATCCGCACTTTAGTAAGTGTAAATTGTTGTAAAATATTGTTAAATTAATGTACTTTGAAGGAAAAAAAGAAAGTACTGTCCCTAAAGTCGACCATCACCGGTGACCATCCACTAAAAAAACAGTATTAGTACCTTTTTCTCTTATGTAAACTCTTCGCACAAAACGCCAATGCTACCCCTAATAGGTATAGGTTGGGTATAAACGGAAACACCTGACCCACAAAAATAAAATATAAGCAATTACAAAATAAATTAAAAATATGAACTAGGTATTAGCTAAATGGATAACGACATCGACATGACAAATAAAATTTTTTGACATTACATTTAACTTGATTGCTGAAACATTCATCATAGGTACGTAGCATATATTTTCTAGAAGCAACTTTCACTGAAAAATAAGCCTAGTCCCTTTGTCTTTCGCGATTTTAGCTGATTTTTCTTATGGGACAATCGCGGAAGGGCAATCTTTCGAACAAATTAAGAATCTTAAAAATCAGTCCATAATTGACCGGTAATCAGTGTACATACATAAAAAAAATACACAGATGTCGAATATATTATAACCTTCACTTTTTTTAAGTCGGTAGGGCGGTTAAAAATATCTTTAAATATGATTTTTTTATTAGGTAAAATGCCACATATGACACCCAACATGTTAAAAATAAAACTTTTTAAAAATTGTCGACATACACTAGTGATTTTTTAAAATTATAATAAAATTAATTAGGCTTTCTACTCACAGATTTGCTATAAGCCGACCCTTTACCGGTGAATTTTGAGATTTACCAAATTTGGACACGGACAAGTGTAGAACAAATAAATTAAAATTTAAAAATAAATAAATAAAAACTTAAACAGACGGGCCAAACTTTTGATTCTAAAACAGTTTTTTATTTAAAATTTCTTTGTATTTTTAGAAATAAGGTTACTTTACTCCTAAACAGTTTTTATTCTCTTTGATCCTTCCTGTATCCCATAAAACTTTTAATACAGCTAACTACTGCCAATACAGTTTCGGACCATGCACCAACTTTTATGAAGAATAAAATTTTCTGACAAATCGCAAATTAAAAAGTTTTCCATTTGTTGCATACCTAATGGACCACACTGTATAATATTACTAATATCACCATTTCGGAGATATTTAAAACAGTTTTAAGAAAGAACCATTTTTAACTTTTTTTTTGGAAATATCCACATCAGGCGTTTAAGTAATTATTACATTTTTGCCATTTTGTAGTAAGTAGAGGTATTTATATTCTAGGGTTATAAAGTACTTACCTGAAGCTTTAAAATGATGAATACAAGACCCCCTTTCAATTTAACTGTTTTTAAATATGGCGCCCAGCGATCACATTGACATTTAAAGTTGTTAATGATTTGTCAAATAATATAGACCTTGCCTACATAAAGGAAAAGGTGGGAATGTGGAACCCTTATTTGTTTTTTTCCAAAAAAATATAAAGTAGAGGTTGTATCGTTATGGTGATTTCAAAGATACATTCAATATATATTTAAGAATCATGTGGTCTACTCAAATAAAATTATATGATAAATGGTTTAGTGCCATTTCCATTTTTATAAAAAAGGTTAAAATTGGCTGTTCAAGAAATTATGATGGTAATATGGAACCCAGAGAAAAGTCAACGCATATTTGGAAAGAAAATATTATTTATTTGTGGAAACAAAAATATTCACATCCTGAACATTTCTGACAAGCCCACAGCAGATATTTTTCACACTAATCCCACACTTCTCCCGGTTGTTCTTCAGAGTACTTGGGTATCAAAATATACAGGAGGCATCATCATCCTGACTTAGTTCAGAAAAATGCATCAATTCTAACTGAGGAACCGGACGAAATACTATTTGGTTTATTATTGTAAGCAAGATGAGTCAGAAATCTTCATTTTAGAACGAAACCCGGTTTACCAGTTTTCGTTCGTCCTCGGTCGAGTTAACATGTCCGAAGGGAGTTCTTGCTGGGCTCTCGCGCGGTGTCGCACATGGTCGATGTCGAAGAGGTGTTGGTTCTCCGAGGAAGATAGGAAACTCACGCTAAATTGAAGGCATCTTTCTTCTGGAGCTAAGCGCCGTGAGCGAAGATTCCTATATGTTGACGGCTTTTCTGTTTGGTATTGAAAACGAGGTATTTCCCAAATGGCGGGAAATGGATGGGCGTGCCGCGGAAAGTGTCACTTTTGACAGTGAAGGTTATACGCAACACCGGAAGCAGTTCTTGGATTGACAGCTGACAATTTATGCATTGCGTCGATTTGTTTATAGCTACATTTTATAAAAAGTTCTGGAATCTCTGGGAGCACAGGCTCGATTATCCAGAGTTTCCACCTACAAAGACCTGGAAAGCAATAAGACTGGAAAGTGGAGAGCTGGCAAATCGCCTCTGTATACATATCATATGTTATTTTAACTGATAGAATTTCAATCAATAAAATTCTTATTACGACAATATAGTACTACTAAATGCAACTTGTGTTATTGATTTTTTAGTAACCTAATAGTAATTTATCTGATTGCTTGTAAAAATAAATATTTTTGACAAGCAGTCGAAATTATTTTACATAAATGAAAGAGAGCTAAAGCTCCTTACTAATTTTTATTTCCTTGCACTGCAAGGGAGCATTCGTCGGAACATTGTTCGATCTGGCGATGCAGTTTTTCACACTAACCAAAGGTTTTTCTTTGGAGTTATTTGAGATCACCAATTGCGGACCGGTTTCGAACTATTTTGGTTCTCATCAGTACGGTGTCCTGCACCGTACTGATGATAACAAAACAATCCGAAAAATAGTTTAAAAAAATAGAAATGGCATATAAGCGTGGTAGGATGGACAAGAGTTGGAGTTGTGATCAGAACCAAAATATTTCGAAACCGGTCTGTGTAAGGTGATCACTGATCACAAGTAACCCAAAAAAACCTTAGGTAAGTGTGAAAATCTGCATTGCC
The DNA here is from genome assembly GCA_014170235.1 of Listronotus bonariensis. NCBI lineage: Eukaryota > Metazoa > Arthropoda > Insecta > Coleoptera > Curculionidae > Listronotus > Listronotus bonariensis. The sequence continues at coordinate 333,130 of JACEGR010000098.1, read as the reverse complement.
AGATCGGACAGTATTCCGACGAATGCTACCTTGCAGTGCAAGAAAATAACAAGCATTAAGCAGCTTTAACTCTTTATCTAATTGATTTTTAGCTTAATTAAATTTTTATTGGCATCATAACTATTTTTATTAATTACAAACGATGATATTAAAACATTTACTTTATCCTGCTTAACAGCAAGTCAACTGCATTCCTGCGATACAGAAATAACTTTTCTTATTTAAAAAAAAAAAAACAATGTACATAATCATTAGAATAACAGAGAGAATAATTGCTTCGGCAAATATTTTAACTTCGTATCTTGTAGGTAGTTAAACAATATTTCCATACGTAACATTTGTGTTAGGTGTTATTATAATTATGACGTGGATTATTTAAATTAGCCCAACCTTTGAAATGGTATAAGAAAACCTTGCAGTCTGTCATTTATTGTTGGTATTTCTTTTACTTTTCCTCAAAGAAAATAATTCTCACAAGTTGAAGATGACCTGAAGGTAATTTTAACGGTTTGAATTAACAAAAGCTAGCGACTGAATCATAGAAGTCAAAAAACGTTGGCAAAATTAACAAAGTTTTTTGGGATAAATAATCTTTAAATATTCAAGACTTTTAAAAAATTTAGAGCAGCAAAACATCTATTAACTTTAAAGTTATTTCGGTTATCATCTTAGAGAACTTATGTTACACCAAATTTATTTTTTTTGGCAAACTATCTGCATAGCTCTGCGTTAGCTTTTAAATTAGGCTTAGAAATTGGTTTGAGAGCCTGAAAACTGGAGTTAAATTTAACAGAAGTGCTTGATTTTATTTAAGCCTGTGTTCGCCAAACTTCGTGAGCTAATCGTTTGCCTATTTCTTGGTTTACAATTGTACAGAAACCTTTTTTTCGTGTTTTTGATGTTATTTCTTGCTTTTTTGTTTATGTAACTTTTGTAGTAGTTATTTTTTTCGCTATTATTGTAGGTGCGAGTTTCAGAGACTTTTAAACCTGTAATCAGGGGCCTTAGATATATATATATTTTAATCCTCTTTGTTTGACCGCCGGACAGTGCGGACGAGCATAGAGGACTACAAAGTTCTTCCCGGAGTGGCGGCTAGAGGTGTCGTACGAACGTTTTTTACCTTCGGGAATCAAGGAAAGATTCACGCTAAATTGACGGCATCTTTCTTCTGGATCTAAGCGCTGTGAGCGAAGATTCCTATAAGCTGATGGTATCCTGTTTGGTGGTGAACACGAGGTATTTCTAAAATGGCGGGAAATAGATGGGCGTGCCATGGGAACTGTCAGTAGTGAAAGTGAAGGTTATTTGTAACACCAGTAGCAGATCTTGGTTTGACAGCCGACAATTTATGTATTGCATCGATTGTTGAATTATTTGTTTTCTTTTGGAATTTCTGGGAGCTACGAGCTCGATTATCCAGATTTTCCGCCGACGAGACCCTGGAAAGCATAGTCCGGAAGGGGGAGAGTGGTGGATTGGACCTGAAGGGACCAAAACCAAGAAAAAAAATAGAGAGAGATATTATTTAAAGTAATTTACCTTATTGTTCGCCACCGAAAAACCGGGGCGACGATTGAAGGGACAGGGGAAGAAATTCCGCGCCATGGACATCCTCGAATAACATTCGACGATGCTTTAGAGGCTCGTTTGCAGATAGGCATTATTGCCAAACTATTGAAAGTGTAGAAAGATGTGGAAGAAATACAAATATTTAACGATAGTTCATAATATATTCGGTTCATTTAAGAAAATAATGTAATATGTGATAAAATAAAATTACTTTAAGAAATAAAATAACCAACAATAAGAAGATTTAAACAGGTACCTTAATCAAATAATAAATATTTAAATTAAATAAGGATTATTAGAATAAAAAAAAAAACTGGCAACATCTTAAAACCAAAACCAACACATTTTTGGTTCGCATTCTTTTAAACGTTCACTGGCGGGGTGAACAGTAAAATCATTTTTATAGTAAAATACCATAATTTTAAGATTTTTTTATGTGATTTTATTCTCTTTTATCCAATAAAATATTATTTTGATTTGTTAAATTTAAAAAAAAATATATATATATATATATATTATGGCATATTCCGTGTTCTTTGTAAGATTTTTTTTATTTACCATTGGGTTACTCATTGGAATATGCCACTGATCTCGATGGATTGCCAATGTTATAACCTGCGCGAAACGAAAGTTACATTTCATGGGCGAAAAAACCGGTTTGTGCGCAAGCCAGTTGAGGGTAAACGCACCCGGCGACAAAAAACTATCCGCATTATCGGAAAGAATTTGTTAACGGCGTCCTGGTTTTCTGTTCGAAGTACGGTAGCTAATGAGCGTCACAGTCAGACCGCGGACGAAGGGTACGGGGTGCCGGTGTTTGTATTTTGCCACGGCTTTTAAGTGCGCATTCGTCCACCCACTGCGCGAGGTCGTAAAAATCCGAAAAATGCTTCTTGCCACTGCGGATCTAAATGTAGGTTATCTATGGAATATGCAAAATTGTTTTATCTGATGCATAAACATTTTATCATTATTCCATTAACGGTTGCGACATGAGCAGCAGTATCGAAAGTAAATGACAAATTTTCAAGTCAGTAAGTACACTTTTTCACCGAAATTTTTAATTTTTTGGGGATGAAAGTAAAAGTTTAAAAAGTAATACCTATTCTCAGAGTTTAAAATAAACAACTTGGAAATATTAAAATTCTATTTTGGGGTACAAATAATTAATTTTATATAAAGATTATTCTAAGACAAAAAAAAACAAGTTTTAATAAATTAGAAACTTAAATTGCGCAGAATTTGCAAGTTTAATGTTTTCTTACGTGTGATTGCTTAAGTAAATAAAAAACAATTTTAGTTTGGTTAAAATAAATTCATAAATAAATTATATATTATAGTTGGAATTAAAATATGAATATTTAATTTAATTAACACGGACTGTAAATAAATTAGTGGTCAAAACTATTTTGTATCAAAATACTTCATATTTACATTGTATTTATGTAACAAACTTAACAAATCTTAGGTATTTTGCTTAGTTAGCATATTGTACTTCGCATCAAATAAAATATTTTACATCGACTTCTTTATTGTTCAATAAGCTAAAATCAATTGAATTCGCTAACCATTATTGTTCGACCCAAATAGGAAGTGAGGCAATAATTTCACATTGCTAAAGGAAGTTAAGGTTATTAGAATAGTTAATCGTATACCTAATAGTGCGGTTTAATGTCCAACACCAGTTTTCTATAAATATTTTATTTAATTTATTGTAGTATTTTCTCATGTGTGGACTTTAAAATCGAATTAAATAAACAAATCATTTGGCTTATTGAGGAATACAGATGTTAAAAAAGAAAGGTAAACAAAAATATATCTAAGATGCCAAAGCACACCAAGTCAATATTCTATCATCCCTAGCTTACTGCTGTCTAGGGATTAAATTGCAAATAAATTATGTATTTGTTTAATAATAAAGGTTTTCTTGTACCAAAAACAAAAAATAATTTGGTAAGTCTAGTTAGCTACTAAGTAGCTACCAGATCGCACCAATCTTCCCATCAATCTGGAGTATTAATTAGACAAGTAATAAAACCGTTGGGCGTAGCGTATCTAAAGTAAATATTATGATAAAAATGTCAAGTCTCCAACGATTTTATTATTTGTTTGATCAATACCCCAGATTGATTAAAAGATTAGTGCGATCTGGTAGTTAGGACTAAGGAAATTATTCTTTAGCTTTTAGTACAATAAAACCGTTTACCATACATTTTTTTTACATATTTTAGTTTTGTTGTTAGTTGATACTTTTCAGTTTATTAAGTTCATTTAATGTTTTACCATAACTAACCAACGATTTTATATTAAAGTGGTCGCACTGATCTAGATGAATGCCAATGTTATTACCTGCGCAAAACAATAGTTACTTTTCATGGGCGAAAAAATGTGTTTGTGCGAATAGGTACCAGTCATCCCGAGGGATGGACGCGCGGGCGCTTAAAAGACTTTCTGCATTATCGGAAAGTATTTATCAGCGCCTTGTCTGAGTTTCCTGTTTGAAGTACGGTAGCTAAGACCGTGTACGAAGAGCACGGTGTGCCAATATTGTATTTTGCCACGGCTTTTAAGTGCGCATGTTCGTTCACCCTTGATTTGTTTACTGCTCAAGGTCGTAAAAATAAAAAAAAATGCTTCTCGCCACTGGGGATCTAAATGTCGGTTATCTATGGGTAGTTGTAAAATAAAATATTTGTAATTAGCCATTTTGTGGCGGCGACCATCTTAGATTTTTTTATATATATATAGTAAGCTCTTTTGTACAAATCAAGCCTCTTCATTTAACACCCTTATGGAAGTATGTAGCTGTGAAAAAAAAAACGTAATCCGCCATTTTGTGGCGGCTGCCATCTTGGATTTTAATTTTTTCATAGTAAGCTCTATTTTACACATCAAGTCCTTTTATTTGATACCTATATTGACGTGGTTGTGAAAAAAAAATGTAATCTGCCATTTTGTGGCGGCGGCCATCTTGAATTTTTTTTTCATATTGAGCTCTATTTTACCAATCAAGCCCTTTTATTTGATACCCACATTAGGGTTGTGGTGAAGTCATATGTATTCCGACATTTTATATCGGCGGCCATTTTGGATTTACAATCATAAAAATATACTGTATTGTATTGTCATCAAGATTAAAAATGTGTACCTTATTTCAGATTGATAGGTAGCCAGGAAAGGGGTCAAACAATTACTAAATTTGACCCAAACAGGTTAGGTAAAACCGTTTAATAAAAAAAAGTGGAAATATCCAATCTTTAGTCCTCTTTTTGAGAAGCTATGCTCAGCAAACACATCTTTTACAATAGTACCTTATTTAATTTATTTTTTTGCTTATGTTATGGCATTTTTATTTAACAAAAAATACAAATTTGCAAATACAGTTTTTTGGTAACATCTTTCTAAACTACTTAAGGGGCGTCGTAAAAATTGCAAATTTCCAAGGGCGTCAGAGTACGAGTAACCCCTGGATTAATCAATTATGCGTCAAGATATCGAGATGGGATAAAATTTGTGTAAAATGATATCACCTAAGCAACTTTTTGGCATTAAAATAATTTTTGTCACGTTGTCTGGTGTCAAGGGAGCACTAGCAACTTTTTTTTAAATAGAAATGGGGGTCATATGGTACCTTGTTTTAAAAGCCCCAAGATACCCTACTTAACGCCACTCTGTTTTTTGAAAATCGGCCCAGCCGTTCTAGACTTGCAAGCCAATTTTATTAAAATCTCACTGTTTGTACGGTATTTAAGCCAAATATCAAACGGTTCTAAGTCTGAAATGGCTGGGCTAATTTTCAAAAACAAAGTGGTGCTGAGTAGAGAATTAAAGGACTTTTAAAACGAGGTAATACATGACCTCCCTTTCCATTTAGAAAAAAAGTTGATACTGCCCACTTGGCACTATAGTGCCTATAGGCCACGTGACCAAAATTATTTTTATGTCAAAAAGTAGTGAAGTGACACCCCTTTACCCAAATTTTACCCGATCTTGATATATTGTCCCATTTAAAAGATAAAGTGGGGAAAACTATTTTAATATCCTCGCTGTATATCTAACAAACATGTCTTCAATAATTAAAAATTTTGGATAACCGGAAATAAAATACAACTTTTGCGTATTAAAGTTAAATCTGTCTTTTTATGTAGTCTAATATCCGCCTAACTATTTTCCATTGTTGCCATTTTTAAAAGCAAAGCAAATTTTTTGATTTTACTACAATTTGGGGATGTGCCAAAACAATATCTATTTTTTTTTGCATAAATATTAACTCTGGAAACCTAAGGATATAATACTAAGTGGTTATCTTCTAAAATATATTTATTTAAAGCTAAATATTATTATTATCTTTTTTTTTTTTTGTCTTTGGACAAACCACGAAGGCTAAAAGCCTAAATACTAACGTACCGTGGGTGTCTTAAGCGAGGTAAGAGGGAGTTTGTTGACACGGGACTTAAATACTTCAAGATTTGGGGGGAAGGAAAGACCTCCGCGGGCAGCAGGTTCCACAACCTAGAAACTCTAGGGATAAAAGAAGGAACAAAGTGGGAAGTTCGGGGCCTGTCCAGTTTGACCGTATAGGGATGCACACGCGCGGAACCACGAGTTTCTCTGTTGGGAACCGTAAGTGGAGGAACTATACTGGACAATTCTTCAGAGCAGAAGCCATGGAAGTATCTATAAAAAGCGATAAATCCCCCACAGCCCGACGATGTGCAAGAGAGGGAAGCCTTTCTGTATGTGAAGGATCATTAATGAGACGAATAGCTCTTCTTTGAATAGAATCAAGAATGCTTAGGGATGTGGGGGACGCCATGCCCCAGATATGAGAACAATATTCCAAGGGAGGTCGGATTTGGGACACATATAAAGTGTATAAATTAGAAGGGGAAAAATACTTTTTCGCTCGAAAGAGAAATCCAAGCTTTTTGAAGCTGCCATGGCTATAGCTACAATGTGATTATGCCAGTTAAGGTTACTTTCAAATGTGACGCCCACAAGATTAAAGGTGTCTTTGCTCTGTAAAACTTGGCCGCTCATAAGTAGAGGATGAGTATTTGATGACTCTTTTCGCGACAAGGAACATGATTGTGTTTTGTCATCATCATTACTTATTATATTTTTCATGCCTAATTTGGTATTTTTATAATGCAATTATATTTTTGTTTGTTGTAAACGCGTTTTTAATACGTTTCCCTAAGTTTAATGTATATAATTAGATTGTAATTACCTGTATTCGTACCAGGTAGCAACATGTTTTCTTTTTCAAGAAATTTTTATTAATAAAAACGATTCATGTTTTTTTAGTTTTAAAAGTACTACAGTGTTAATTAAATTTAAATGAAAAAAAAACAAATAAAAAAAAGCTCAGCATTAAATTGTGTCTTCTTTTTCCACGGCTTAAAACTTGCCCGACATTTTTCTGGTTCTATTTTTTGTATACCGGGTGGTATATTGCCAGACCAGCCATTAGACTAGGCCAAAAAAGTCGACTTTTTGTATGTTTTTAACTTAAATTGTGAATAACTTTTAAAAGAACGATTTTATGTAAAAACATTAGGAGACCTTTTTGTAAAGCAGAAAATTCCGTTTGGGAATCTACATATGTTGATTTTTACATATTTATTTTTTCATTAGTTACAAAATTCTAAAAAACATCAAGTCTAAAAAAATAAATCAATGCTTAAAGCTCGATTATTCGAAAACAGTTCGTCTCGCGAAAATTAAAGTACTATTAAAAATCTAAATTAAAGGACAGAGACCTCTTAATATTAATATTAATAGCTCAAATCTTCACGATAATTTTTTTAAGTCGCCCTAAACAATATTTTGATATATTTTACCCAGTCTACTGGCCATGTAAATTTTATTACCTTTAAATATTGGCTTCCCTATTACTTTGCAATAAAACTGTATAATACTGTTTTAAATACATTAGTAAAGTACTTCAATAATTCAAATGAATACCACTACCTTAAGCCATAAATTTAAACTTAAAACTTACTTTTTAATCTTTTTTGTTAATTATATCCTATCTCTAAACCTAGTAGTTTTTTAGTAAAGATGGGTCCAAATTTAATTCATTCTGAAAGCGATGCCGCCAAGTACACAAAAAATGATAAAGTAAAAAAACCCTTTTGTGAACAATGATTTATTGCAAAAATATTTAACCTGGCGAGTTTCTATTATAGTATTTTTCAAGGTATAAGAAACTGACTTGACTTGACTTAGGCGTGGAATGCAATAAAACCATAAATCTTCTCGGGTTTACCGTGCAGGGCCGTACTATATCCGATGAAGAAGTTAAAGCACTAAGTAAATTATTTTTTCTTTTATTTTATTAATTATTCTTTATTTTTAATATTTTAAAGTTGGTTGGGAACTAAATAAACCAAAATTTACAGTGATACTATATTTTAACAGTAAATAGTACTTACATTATATATACATACATTATATAAATTAAATAAACAAACCAAAATTTACAGTAGGTAGTACTATAATATTTTAACAGTAAATAATACTTACATTTAAGAACAAAATAAAACACACCCATATCTTACTCTAAATCAATTTCGCTATCACTACTATCTTCCAAATTAATAATCATTCTTTTTACAGGTTCTAGACTATTTATATTCATATACATAGAGCGATAAGAATTTTTAATTTTTTTAACGTGTTCAGTACAGTTTCTCCAATTTTCAGCGGTTACACGTTCGATTTCTTTTTTATCAGTATAATTACACTAGGATTTAAAGTTGGTGTATTATTGTGCGCGCGTATATTAGACTTAAGTTGATGCCATATCAACTCGATGGGATTGAAAATGCAGTAATATGGCGGAAGCCGAATTATTTCGTGACCTGCTGCCTCTGCAACATTATCGCAAACGTATTCTTTTTGAAATTGTAACATTTTAAAACCTCTAACAATTGTTTAACATTATAACTTTCATGGAAATAAATGTCACGGTCGAACAAAAAGTCTTGTATTTCCTTTTTTCTGCTGGTGGAACTTGGCACTTTATTCAACTGGCGACTATGGTAGGATGCATTATCCATCACAATACTGCTCTTTGGTGGTATATTCGGTAATAATTTGTTTTGAAACCAGTCCTCAAAAACTTCAGCAGTTGTATCGCAGTGGTAATCTAAGCTGGAATCTGAAATGTTTTTGGCTGCCAAGAATAAACAATTTGGTACCCAGCCGTTTTCTGACCCCGCATGAAGAATTGTTATTCTTTTGCCTTTATTTGACGGAGCTTTAGTGTGACAGTTTTTGATTTATCAGTCCATCCTTTACTTGGTGTGTCATGGGTATCATACCATGTCTCATCTAGGTATATTATCGTTCGATTTTCCGATCTAGCCTTACTTATTTTTTCCAGAAATTCTATTCTAAGTTGTTGCAAGCGGTGTGATTCAATTATAACTTGCCGTTTGTCTATTTTTTTAAATAAAAACCCCAGACGACGTAGAGTGCGCCACAACGTTGTAGTAGAACAACTTATGCCGCAATCATCCTCGGATAGCCTCGCTGAGAGCGATAATAATGTTGGAACTTTCTGCTCTTCGTACATCTGATAAATTTTCCGGCGGATTAGATCTTCATTGCATACATCAACAGATTTAGGTGCACCACTGTCTCTTCGCATTTTTCTAGGCTTAATAGTATTATTCACAATTTTCCACACTGTACTTTGAGGAACGCCGGTTAAAGTTGATGTTTCCTTTAATGAAAAATGTTTTTCGTGGCCTCGCTCTACCAACTTTAAATAAACACTTTTAACAATTACTTTTGCCTCGACAGGCAAACACTTTCGGCTATTGCCTGAAACGGTTTTGGCACTGGACATCTTCAAAAACACTTTCGCTCTAGACTTTAATAATAATAACTAACAATATTTCAGAAAATATATAATAGGGCATCGCCCAACTCAGCCACAAAAGGGATTTATCAGGTATAAAGTCATCAGGTAGAGAGACCCGACCCTGTCACGGCCAATACTTTTATAGCTTTATTGCATGGCATTAGGCCGCCTCACGTCAGGTCAGTTTCTTATACCTTGAAAAATACCATACCACGCCACGTGCCACCGGTTTTATAGTAGGCAGAGGCGAAATAAGAGAATGTTTTGTACGTAGGTGATACGTGTTTTAGAAATGTATTTTTTATTATTTATCTAAAAATATGTAATCAGGCTCTGTCCGAGGCTATGTGCATTGGAAAAGGTTTGTTTACTTTATCATTTTCATGAATTAAATATGGGTCTATCTATAACTAATGGTGTGACGTTAAAACATATATTTTCTTTGCTATTTTTACGGTAGCCTAGCGTTTTACTTTTAATATCTTAAAAACTATTAGGTTTATAGATAGGATATAATTAACAAATAAGACTGAGAAATAAATAAATGTTAAGATAACATTTCCTATGGCCAGTCTTTAATTTAAAATTAGCTATTTTGAAATTTTGTTCATTTGCCAAACGGTATTAGTTAAAAACTAACTGGAACGAAAATAAAGTTTAAACTGTAAAAATTCCTAATTGAATTGCATGCAAGAAAAATTGTTACGTCAGAAAACTTTTTATCCCAAAAGCAGTTTTAATCGACAACAATAAAAAAATTTAAACGGAATACCAATATTAATTAAGAAATTTGATAAACAGGTAGCAAAATAAAGTTCATTCACACTCTTTCCGCGATCTTCGAGTAGTGCGGTTCGTGTTGGCGTAGAGGTCTACATAGACCTTTCGGGTAGGCGATTGAAGGCATCGTACGGGCGTGGCTGTACCCTTGGGGATCGAGGAAAGACTCACGCTAAATTGATAGCATCTTTCTTCTGGAACTAAGCGCTGTGAGTGAAGATTCCTAAAAATCCTGATGTTTTTAGGTTAGCGGGGTGCACGTGTTTTCGTAACGGCCAAGGACGGTGGCGCCCTCTACTGAAGGCATCAGCAAGTGACAGTGAAGGTTATGCACGAAACCAGTAGCAGTTTTTGGAGTGACAGCTACAATTTATGCATTGAATCGATTATTATTTTGTTTCGAACAAAGTAAACATTTGAACCGGAATTTCTGGGAGCGGAAAGCTCGACCATCCAGATTTTCCACGTACGAAGCCCTGGAAAGCTAGTCCGGAAGGGGAGAGCTGGTTAATCGTCTTGCAACGGGACTAACAACAAAGAAAGCAAAGCAAAGCAAAGCAAGTTCATTCTGATTAAATAGTATTGTACCCGCCATAGATGATTCATTTGTCGGCAAATCTGTTAAAGTCAGCGAAAAACAGAAGCGGACTTCAAATATGTTTTTATTTTCTTATGATTAAATAACTGTATAAACCATAAATAATGCTCACATTAGAAGAAATATAAAACAGAGGTCACAAACCTTAGACAGTGTGTCCAAGATAAGGATCCTAAGCATGGGAATTTCAGTACCTATTGGAGATACAGCTTAGGTTTAATTAGGAAAAAGTTATGTTTTTAAAGCTTATTTAAATGCCGTTTAAAAACTTTAAAAAATTTTCATGGCCTGCTGAGATATTTGGCAAAAACGAAAATTTGACTATATCGATTTTATTTTTTCTGAATTTATTTGAAGAGATTTAAAAAAACTAATAACACTTTTTCATTGGCACTTTTTAGCTACTACATGATGGTATTTTTAGATTTTATACCCGACGTTTCGTTTTCAAGAAACCATCATCAACTTTATTTTTTTATATGGCTCGAAAAAAAAGTACACCCTGTATCTGATCCAATTTTTTATTACAAATTCAGCGGTGTATCACATGTCATATTTTAATTTTTAGTTAAAAGAAAAATTCGAGGAAAAATTGCATTTTTTCTATGTTTTTAAAGTTATTTTTAAGTAGGCCTTGCCAAATGCTTGGACGTTAATATCTGTTACCGTATCTGCAACATAATTAATTATCATTATAAAATAGTATTTGTCGTTATTACCCTGTTTGTCAAGTTGTTGAGTTTTTAAAGCAATTGTTCTTATTGTTACTGTTGTTTTTATACGCAATACGTATTACTAGGCTCAACAAAATCCGCGTGTTAAGAAAATATCAAAACATCAAGAACGTTTTGGGTTTAATATGTGGTGTGGAATTTTAGGAACTAAAATACCAGGTCCATGTATTTACCATAATTTATTACCTGCAGAAATGATACCATCATTTATTTTTGCAGCACAAAATGTAGCATGTTAGCATATCAAACTTATCTTCATGGCTATAATGGCCATCCTGCATATTCGACAGTAATAATACAATAAGATATTAGCTATTCACCAATAAACAATAAAAGAGACAACGGTAACACTAAGAACAATTGCTCTAAAAACAACAACTCGACAAGCGGGGTAATAAGGACAAATACTAATTTATAATGATATTAAATTATGTTACAGATACGGTAAGAGGTATTAACGTCCAAGCATTTGTTTGCAAGGCCTACTTAAAAATAACTTCAAAAAAATAGAAAAATGCAATTTTTCTTTTAACTAAAAATTAAAATATGACATGTGATACATCGTTGAATTTGTAATAAAAAATGGGATCAGATACTACTTGGTACTTTTTTCGAGCCATATAAAAAATAAAGTTGATGATAGTTTCTTGAAAACGAAACGTCGGGTATAAAATCTAAAAATACCATCATTTAGTAGCTAAAAAGTGTCAATGAAGAAGTGTTATTAGTTTTTATATCTCTTCAAATAAAGTCAGAAAAAAATAAAATCGATATAATCAAATTTTCGTTTTTGCCAAATATCTTAGCAGGCCATGAACATTTTTCAAGTTTCTTAACGGCTTGTAAATAAGTTTTAAAAAACACAACTTTTCCCTAATTTAACCTAAGCTGTATCTCCAATAGGTACTGAGACTCCCATGCTTAGGATCCTTATCTTGGACACACTCTCGGACACACTGTATATAACTTATAAAAAAGCAAGCAATTAAATATTTAACTGAAATTACTACAAACCCAAGTCCGACACAGTATTTGGGCTGGCGGGGGCACATGGCTAAAAACAATTTACATCATTTACTATGCTTAACCTAACCAAAACTTTCCTCCATCTCTTTTTGAATAGAGCTAGTAGATAAAGACAGACACTGACCGTTTACTTTTCCTTCTACTTAAAAAATCTCGTCGAGCATATAAAACCACAACAAAACCTTTGGAGAAAAAATATTAGTCCGGTCAAATATGGGTAAAATGAATTGTCGGCTAATATTGATTTTTACCCAATAATCTTTTTTATTGTTTTAGGACAGCAAGCAGTTTCTACAGAAAAAGTATTTGCAATTAAATGAATTTCTACTTATTTTTACGCAAATTTATGTAAAAACATTTAAATTAAATTATTTGTATGACCAAACTTTTTTTTTTAAGGTAAAACACATTAAGCGTATTCCTTCTTCTCTTAACACCAAGAAATCGTCTGGGCTAGATGGAATACCAGCAATCGTTTTAAAAAAATATGCTCCTGAACTTGCACCTATTTTAACCAGGCTCTTTCGAATTTCTCATGACACGGGTATTTTTCCAGACAGCTGGAGAGCTGCACGTGTCCAGCCTATTCCCAAGAAAGGATCTAAATTTCTTCCATCCAACTATAGACCCATTTCACTCCTCTCAATGCTTTGTAAAGTAATGGAGAAATCGATTATCTCGCAAATTCTTAGGTATTTAGAAAAACATAAAATTTTACATGACAGGCAATACGGATTTCGTCACAAGAGATCTAAAGGAAATCTCCTTTCCTTCGTTTCACACAACTGGAACAAGTCTCTTGAGTTTCTAGGTGAGTCCCAGATCGTTGGTCTTGACATATCTAAAGCTTTCGACCAAGTCTGGCATGACGCACTTCTTAATAAACTTCCCTCCTACGGTCTTCCAACTAAACTCTGCTCTTGGCTCTCCAGTTATCTTTCTAATCGACGTATATCAGTCATTGTTGATGGCCACTCTTCAAGCTTTCACGAAATTAATGCTGGAGTGCCTCAGGGTTCAGTACTAGCACCAACTTTGTTTTTTCTTCATATCAACAACCTTCTTTCTTCCACAACCAATCCCATTCATAGTTATGCCGACGATAGTAAACTTCACTCCACTTTTCAGGAACCCAAGCCAATCTCTCAACCCAACTTGGAAGGCAAACGCAGGGCGATGGAGGATCTCAATTTGATATTATATTGAGGCGCCAAAAATCTTGTTCAATTTCATGCATTCAAAACACAATCATGTTCCTTGTCGCGAAAAAAATCATCAAACACTCCTTTGCTTATGAGTGGCCAGGTTTTGCAGAGCGGAAAGACATTTAACCTTGTGGGCGTCACATTTGAAAGTGACCTTAACTGGCATAAACACATTGTATCTGTAGCCACCGCGGCGTCAAAAAAGCTTGGATTTCTTTTCCGAGCCAAAAAGTATTTTTCTCCTTCCAATTTATACACTTTGTATGTGTCCCAAATTCGACCCTCTCTGGAATATTGTTCTCATGTCTGGGGAATGGCATCCCCTACAACTCCCAGCATTCTTGATGCCATTCAAAGAAGGGATGTTCGTCTTATTAATGATCCTTTACTTACTCAAAGACTTCCTTCTCTTGCCCATCGTCGAGCTGTGGGAGATCTATCGCTCTTCTATAGATACTTTTACGGCTTCTGCTCCGACGAATTATCCAGTATAGTCCCTCCTCTTGCAGCTCCCAACAGAGAAACTCGTGGTGCCGCACGTATGCATCCCTATACGGTCCAATTGGACAGGCCCCGAACTTCCCATTTTGTTCGTTCTTTTATCCCTAGAGTTTCTAGACTGTGGAACCTACTGCCAGCGGAGGTCTTTCCTTTTCCCCCACCAAATCTTCAAGTTTTTAAGTCCCGTGTTAACAAACTTCCTCTTACCCTGCTTAGACACCCACGGTACGTTAGTACTTAGGCTTTCAGCCTTCGTAGATTGTCCAAAGATAAAAAAACCTAATTCATCCAGACTAAATGTGCGGCGCTTTTAAAACAGGGAAACAAATGAAATGGGAATGAATCTAACAATATCTAATAACTTTAATATAATACCACCTAAGGAAAAAAGAATGTGCAATTTATTACTGTGTTTTTAAATCCTTTATTAACTTTAAACAATATTCAGGTTTAGGTTTTTTTTAAATCAAGTGGGCTGTAAAAATTCTAATAACAATGATACCTCAGTATAAATTGCATTTTTGCGGTTGAAAATAGTAAAAGACGAATGAATCATAGATAAAAAATCGTATTTAAAACAAATTAAACTTTACAATGCACGATGTATGAAAAAATTACGAATTTAAATGTGTTTTTGTTAAGAAATTAAGTCATTATCTATTATTTTATGTAACTTTGCACTTAAAAAACCAATACGACATGAACAAAAAGCTATTAAACAGTTTATTAATTTTCCTTTGACGGATATTCAAACATAAAAATATACTTTTTTGTTTACCAAAATATTAAATTAACTTTGTTTTTATTGTTTGTTTAAGAAAAAATCTACGTTGTAGAATTTTCTTAATAGGATATAAAATTTTCCTAATAGCAATATTAGTATAATCTCGTAATTCAGTGGTAACGAGCTCGCGTAAAATATGACGTGTCTTCCCTTAAATGAAAGTGCCCGGGAGAGCAATGAAATGGACTTCACGATACCAACTCTTTTAAAACCTGTTTAGGGGGATCATTTTGACGAGTCCACCACGAATATTCATACCGCCATTTAAATATGAAAGCGGCGCTTTAACCCAACCAGTTAATTTTAACATGTTTCGGGTGTCGGACTGGGCGAACGCGTAAATTTTTTTGTCGGTCAAGTTTACTATAATGTTTAACATGCAATTTTTACATATTGCGTCAAAAATGGTAAGGTCTACAACCAACCTTAATGGCAGATGTCTTAGCTGCGCGAAGACAAACAACCGCGATCTAAAATCTACAACTTTTTTCCTGTTGTGTTTAAAAATGATGACTTACTTATTAAAAACTGACTTTAATTATAATTTAATAGTAGGGCTATGCATTTGTAGAACTGGAACTTGCCACATATACGTATCTTATTATACCCCACCCCGGAACTGCAGACCTGGCTGGTAAGTACCAGGGTTAAAGCAAAAAAATATATATAATTTTTTTGGGTCCCAAAAAACAGAGTGTTTCCTAGCTACGAGACAAAACTCAAGGGGGTGCTTTCTTATGTTTTTTTATGAAACAAAGTTTTTATAAACATATGTCTGGACTTGGGATGTTTTCATTCTGAGATAGAGGGCGTTAAAGTTTTCAAATAAAGGCGATATTTTTAAATATCTTAGGAACCCTTTAACCGATTTAAATTAAATTTGGGAGACTTATTTAATTTAGTAAGGTGCTTGTAAAGCTTTACCTAAATTAGTATTATTAAGTTCAGTGGCGTCTCAGTGAGCACCACAGCCCATATTGTTGTAAAAAAGTTCGACTTTTTAAGAAGTTTTAATATTTTTTTCTGATAAAGCAATTAACAATTTAACTTTTAAGTTTCTTGTATTTTCTTCGTATCGGCGTTTGTTTTTGAGAAAAAAAGGAATTCATTCAGTCATTATAAAAAGTAGCCATTAACAGCAAAAAATACTATCCAAAATTTAAAAAATAAAAATGTTGACTTTAGTAAATAAGAAAAATGACAATTTTCACTTGTAATAAGTGCTAAATTTATTTCCGGAAATTCTCCGGAATAATTTAAGCACGTGTGGTATTCGGTAAGAAAATTTTACACCAAGTTTGTGTTAAATGATAATCTTAGCTTTAAATTGTACTATAAAATAAATATTTTCCATTTTACCAATTGTAGTTGCAAATACATATATGTCATTTTAGACCTTATCATTGTTTATTCTTTTATATTATATATACCTTATATTTTGTTTTGATAAAGAAGGCAGATACAAAGAAAATACAAAGAACTAAAAAGTTAAATTGTTAATTGCTTAATCAGAAAAAAACTTCATAAAAAGTCAGTGGCGTACCTACTTTTCTTTTACAATAATATTGGGTATTGTGCCACTCAGATGCCACTGGACTTAATAATACTAATCTAGGCAAAGCTTTACAAGTGCCTTATTAAATTAAATAGGTGTCCCAAATCTTATTCAAATCGATTAAAGGGTTCCTAATATATTTAAAATATACCAACTTTATTTGAAAACTTTAACGCCCTGTATCTCAGAATGAAAGCAATTCCGAACATATGTTTATAGGATTTCTTTTGCCACAAAAAGACATAAGAAAGCACTTTCCTAAGTTTGGTATCGTAGTTAGGAGACAACCTGTATTATTGGGACCAAAAAAATTTTTTTTTCTTTGCTTTAGCCCCGCTACTTACCAGCCAGGTCTGCAGTTCCGTGTTGGGGTATAATAATAGGACAAGTATGTGACAAGATCCCAGCTTGCCTCAAATACCTCCCCAAAAATTAGTGCCAACTCTAATATTATAATTTGATAAAGTAAGAAAAAAGTAAAATAAAATACATGCATATGCATTTTATTTCTAATTCAAACAAGGCAAGTTTAAAAAAATGCATATTTAAGTATCTTATTTTCAGGAGCAAGGAAAAAGACAAGGTCACCTGTTGTCTCATTATGAGTGTCACCAATGCGTAGGTCATTCTTTTAATTAATAATCGTACTACTCCCATGTAGGTCAATGGTAAAAATGTGTAATTGTGATGTTATAAGATTATAAAACGATGTTTTTTGATCAAAACATACATATGATTAAAAACACCATTAAAAAGAAATATTGCGTCAGCGGGATATTATGCATAGTAGTACAATTATGAAGATTGCAAGTGGAGGAAATATTTATTACATAGCATATATTATACCAAAAGCAATTTAGGTGCATAGTATCTTAATGGTTGATTTTATCTGACTATATAACTCTTAATACGATCATATTTTCTAAGTGTATTCTTACGTATACGGAAGCATTGCTACTACTTGTTACCTGTACTGGAGAGTAAATTTTTTTGACCAAAAATGTTTAATAAAATTAATGGTTTGTTACTATCTTATTAATAGCTTCTAAGAAAGAAACTAAACATACGGTGTCAAATTCTGTGTAGCCTAGAGTCGAAATTTCTTAAGCGGGTCACTAAAAATCAACTTTTTGATTTTAATGTATACATTAACATATTTTGTTATATAGCTTTATAGGTTAAAAGTAATACCCTGAAACGGTTTAAAATATATATACACATATATATATATATATATATATATATATATATATATATATATATATATATATATATATATATATATATATATATATATATATATATATTTTATTAATTTCTTAAACCATTTGTATATACTTTTTCTTTTAATTTTCTTGGGAATAGGAAGCTATTCCCAAGAAAATTAAAGAAAAGTATATATATATATATATATATATATATATATATATATATATATATATATATATATATATATATATATATATATATATATATATATGTATATATATATATATATATATATATATATATATATATATATATATATATATATATATATATATATATTTTTTTAAATTTATGAGTAATTAAAAAATTTAAAATTTATAGTACTTCCGGTAAAACAGGAGCAGGGGCGTAGCTACCGCCATATGAGCCGTATCAATGATACGGAGCCCCCGGGCTATAGGAGCTCCGTATCATCAGAAGTGGGGCCCTTTTTTTGATAGGAACGAAAAAAAAAGAAAAAGAGTGTGTTTGGAAAGTGGGGACCTTTTTTTGGTTTTCAAAAAATTTTGGGGCCCCTAACTCATTGTGATACGGGGCCCCCAAGGCAGGCTACGCCACTGAACAGAAAGTAGTGTTGTAATGAACTCTTAAGGTAGAGTCTTAAAAAAAAAAAACTAATATAGGCATTTTAAAATTTTGTGATGTTTATTTGTTTTCAGCCTAGTCACCCTAGTGGTACTGAGTACAACCCAAAATTTGCAATTCTTTTTATAGTACCTACAGGAAATGAAGCTCAAAAATGTAAAACCTGGCAATTCTTTGGTGCTGCATTTTTTTATCTTTATGACATCTCACGCAGGCTTATGCCTAAATACCAATGTACCGTGAGTGCCGGGTTACTGGATGTTTAACCCAATATTGTCGTGTTCCGTCAACGTTATCCAAGCACTGAAACATGCTGTTGCATTTCACAGCACCTTTTAGACAACGCGGTAGTGCCACCACGGACGTTATTTTTAAATAACTACTACCTAAAAATGGCAGAATACTACACAGTGGTTTGCCATTACCAACTGTGAGGTGACGAGCTATTAAAAATCCGATGTCCGACTCCGAGATTCGAACCCGGATCGCTGCGGTAAGAGGCTGACACGCTAGCCTCTGCACCACTTACCGCCACCAATGCATGGATTGATTTAAAATTTTACAAGAAGGTAGGTTATATCCCAAGGATCAAAACCTATAATGAACCAAAGGGCGCCAAAAGCTTGGGTGGTTGCCATCCCCTAGGGGATGGAAATTTTTTTATAACATTTTAACCACAAAAATCAATTAAAAAAGTGATTCTTAGCATAAAAATGTTTATACATTTTTTTAAGGGACTAATATTTTTCAAGTTATTTGCGATTAAAAATAACAATTTTTCGACGAAAAGGTTTCATGGGTTTTTCGCGAATAAGTAAAAAATTATGCATTTAATTAAAAAAATTCTATGATCTACAGGAACTGAGATACAGGGTGGTAATTGTTAGATTTTTTCGTCAAATGCAAAAATTAATGGATTAATAGTTAAATAACGGGAAAATGCTGCATTTTTCGGGTAAAATTTATTATTTTTTACTACATATTCAGAATTAAAAAAAAAGTCTTTAGCATGAAAATAAGTAAGGCACAATAGAAATAAGTTAAGAACTAATTTTTGCTACAAAAAACAACACCCTTACTACCCCCAAATTAAACTCTCATACAATTCTCTTTATTTATGTATTAATAAATACGTCCAAGAAACTTAACCACCTTAAAGTACCTACTTAATTTAAAAATATTTTGTATATTATAATAATGCTGTGTGTGGTGTATGGCCTATTCGAATTTTTTCAAAGAAAATTTGATTGTTTTTTGTTTAATGTATCATCTTCATTTTTAATAATAGAAAGTTAATTTAAAAAAACGTTTTGTTGGGTTTTTTAAAGCTAAAAGGCTTTCCTCAAAATATGCAACAATTTTCAGTTATTTGACTTTAAATCTATCAAATTTAATTATTATTAATTAAAATTAAATGTATTAAGGAAAAAAAGATAACATTTAACACGCCATATCTTGGTTCGTACTGGTCGTAGAAAAATTATATTAAAACAATTTTGTTTGTCCTTTTAAAACCCACAATTTTGCTTTTTACAGTTGTTTAAATAAAATACATAATTTTCGAGTTATTCGCGAAAACCCAATTAGAGGTGTGACTGCGATCGCAGTCGCTGCTACCAATCACCGGTTATTAACAAATCATTTTGGTAGCTGCTACTTGCGCCTGGCGATAGCAGCGAAAGAATCACTCTTTAATATTCGCAGTTCGCAGAGGTGGCGCTGCCCGTAACCACAACATTAAACGGCGACTGCGATCGCGGGACGGTGATTGTGATTGCGATTGCGATTCAGTGATTCTAACCTCTTTCGTTTATGTTTATGGTGATTATGCATGTTTACGTTAGTGAAACGGGATGCGAATTGGCTTGCTTACCGCATGAAAACTATTTTTTTATCAATTTGATTTGGTAATAAATCTATCGCGAATGGGTTGCCTAAAAAATATGATCAAAGCTGTAAATGTTTATAAAAAAATAAAGAAATTTAATATACATCGTGTAATGTCCGTTTTTTTTTCATACATTTACTTATATGCTAATGCAAATTAATAATTAAATTATATGTATATTAAATGACAGAAAGTATTTTAAAATGATAAATTTTTTCTTCATTCAATTTTAACAAGGTTAACTATGAATTTATTTATAAAAATTTAGCATGTTCCCGTAAAGAGTGATAATATCACAGTTTTCAGTAGCAGCTACTTTTAGATAGCAGTAGCAGCGATCACCGATATCAAAAATCACTGTTAAGCCCACCGCTAAACCCAATTAAAAACGTCGGAAAATAATTAGTACCTTCAATCGCGAATAACTTGAAAAGGATTATTTTTACGAAAAATATATAGGGAATGTTTTTTGCTTGGAATCACTTATTTAATACATTTCTGTTGTTCAATTGAAGTAAAAATTTCCATTTCCTAGGGGGTGGCAATCACCCCCAGGGTTTTAGCGTCATTTACTTTGATATAGGTTTTGATCCTTGGGCTATTTCCCACCTTCTGTTAAAATTTCAAGTCAATTTATCCAGGACCAAAAAATTGCCAGGTGAAATGCTTTATTTCCTGTACTATTATGCACGTTGAGACATAAAATTAAATAATATACTCGGTTTCCCTAAAAATTGTTGCAAGCAAAATGATAATACACAAACAAACCAAACCAAATTGTCAGGTATCAAACCGTGCTACTTTTTAATATTGTTTGTGGTTGGTCCGATGACCACACCCAGTGTTTTTAAATTAGATGATTTTATTGTTTAATAAAGAAAGCGTGTTTTGTACTATTGTAAAATCATCTAAAGAAAAGGAGTGTCCTTGATTTTGTTTCTCGTAATTAAAAACTAATGGGACTGGTATTTTGAGACGTCATAGTTATGATAAACAACTTTCAGTATAAAAATAGTTGTTTGATGTATTGCATAAAAATATTCGCCAAAATATAAATTATAAGTTGTGCTTAAAATTTAAATTTTACCTGCTAGTAGGTATGTTGTAATAGTTGACGTTTTTTTAACTTTTAATTCAGGTTTTTTATTTTTATTTGTGCAAATTTGTCAGACGGTATCAACACATTGATTCAAATAATAGTCTCGAAATGAAATTAATTTCATAACAATTACACTTTTAAAACCTTTTTAAGGGGGTTCCTTTTGACGAGTCTATCACAAATACAGGGTGTCCCACTGGGAACTGCCACGATCTATTTCCCGAAAAATAAGCTTTGGAACATTTTAAACATTTGGTGACAATAAAAAGTCAGTAGGGACATACAACTAAATTATTTTTACAGCTCTACCACTTCCGGTTATACCGGAAGTTAATATCAACTTCCTTATTTTAAATGTAACACCCTATACATTTTATTTTTTCGGTTCTGCCTAAAATTTTAAACATAATTTATGTATAATGTTTTATACCTAAGTCCAACCGTTTTTGACTTATTTTAAATTTTATGTCAAAAATGACGATTGTACCCATTACATAACAGAGTGATCAAGAATAATCTTTAAAAATTATTATACGACAAAAACCTTAAAGTCAATTTTTTAAATGGAAACCCTATCTTTTTACCTTATGCTTTTAGGCATCAAAAATAAGGATACGTTTGTAAAAGGATGTTTATTTCAAAATTTATAGTTTTCAAAATATTAACAATTTAATATTTATCTATTCTAACAATGTTTTTAAATACGGCTTAGTTTTGCTTCTATTTAGTTGGCCCTGTCAACAAAATGCGGCGTCACAGCAAACTACCCCGTACCTACCCGTACTTAAATGCATTGTTAGAATACTATACATTTTTGAAATGAAGATCCCTATACAAACTTACCCTTATTTTTAATGCCTAATAGAATAAGGTAATAAAAGATAGGGGTTTCCATTTAAAAATTTAACTTTTAAGGTTTTTGTCGTGATGATTTTCAATGATTATTTTTGACCACTCTGTTTTATTGTGAAAATATCAATACAGTCTACTAGGAAAGTTCTTTCTTTACGAGGAACCCAACCCCAACTCATATTAATGGCTTTTGTTTACAAGAAATTGATGGTTATTTAATGGATTGCAAACGTCATTTTTGACATAAAATTTAAAATTTGTCAAAAACGATTGAACTTAGGTATAGAACATCATACATAAATTAAGTTTAGAATTTCATGCAAAATCTAAAAAATAAATAATATATATGGTGTTTCATTTAAAATAAAGAAGTTGATAATAACTTCCGGTATAACCGGAAGTGGCAGAGCTGTCAAAATATTTTATTTGTATGCCCCCACTGGCTTTATATTGTTACCAAAATTTTCGAAAGCGTTCTTTTTGAGAAATTCATAAAATAGTGTAGGATCCACTCTCTGTATGGATGGTACGTTTTTAAACAAAAACTATTAAATAAAACTACAATCCGTGTGCTATAATTTTTCACTATAAATTGCGCACAAACCACTGATCTCGATGGATTGCCAATGTTATTATCTGCGGGAAACAAAAATTATATTTCATGGGCGAAATAACCGGTTTGTGCGCAAGCAAATCGAGGAGGAACGCGCCTGGCGCCAAACAGACTATCCGCATTATCGAAAAGAATTTTTCGACGGCGTCCTGGTTTTCTGTTCGGAGTACGGTAACTAATGAGCGTCACGGTAGGACCGCCGGCGGAGGGTACGGGGTGCCGATGTTTGCATTTTGCCACGGCTTTTAAGTGCGCATGTTCGTCCACCCGTCCATTTGCGCGAGGACGTAAAAATCCGAAAAATGCTTCTTGCCACTGCGGATCTAAATGTAGGTTATCTATGGCACAAACATTTTTCCGTGTAGGCTGGCCAACAGCGTACCAAAGAACCTTTTAACCAAATTTTTATAAAATGGACCATGGCTAAGTAGATAAAAAAATAGCGTCTTTTTTAAATTATGTGTTATAAAAATAAAATCAAATAGTACCCAATAAAAAAAGAGGCAACAATAATTCGCACTGTTTCTACTTTTTTATAATAAGGAGTTACAGAGTATTACAATATTATTCACGATTTTTAAATAAATCGTTTTGTAAAATTTATTTTATAATTAAAATGTTATAAGACCAATATAACCTTGGACATGGCAATACGGTTCGTTTGTGAGAGGAAATAAAATATTTCCGTTGCTATACGAAATATTAAAAAAGATTTAAACGAAAGTTTTAATAAAATGTATATATTATTTAAGACTTACTTGTTTTTTACAAAGTAACCAAGAAATTGATACAATTTATTTAATTATTTTTTAAAATAATACAGCGAATAATTATACTTTAATTTTGGTTTTCTCTTTGAAAATTGTAGCTACGTGTGAAACAATAAAATAGCCCAAAAAACTTAAGTTTTTTGGGCTATTCGGCCGTCGTAGATTTTGTATCCTTGACGTTTCGCCAGCGCGAGTGGTTAGCATCCTCAGAAGGTTTCTAGTAGACTACAGTAGTACGCAACATTAAAATTTTAATAAAATAAAGAGGTAAACTTTTTAAAATGGAACATCCTGTACATTATGTCACCATTACAAGGGTAGTTAAAAGGATTTACAAAAATACCTCATTTGACATCTCTATCTTTAAAGGTTTTCGAAATATGACCACTAAAATCTGAAAATAGTATATAATTTCCATTATACCTACCTACGGCACACAGGTGACACTGTAGATGTAATGGAAATTATACCTATATTTAAATGGCCGTATTTCCAAAACCATTAAAGATAGATTTATTAAATGTGGCATTTATGTAAAGCTTTTAAAAGATCTTTTAATGGTGACATAATATACAGGGTGTCACATTTAAGAAAGTTAACCTTTTCATTTTTCTTGAGTTTTAAATTTTTATTTGTTTCTTTTGTTATCCTATAAAGATAATAGATGAAAAAGTATAAAACTTTTATACTGGCCGTTTTTTCTATCTTTCTTGGTTATTGTTTAAAGTGGGTGGCAAAATATAAATGAAGGTTCGTTTCAGTTGGGATTATAGGGTATAGGCTAAACGTTAAAAGATACAAACAAACCTTTTTTGTTTTAAGTTTAATGGCGATCACCGCTAACTAGATTAGTTTAGAAGATACAGGGTGATCCTCAAAATGTGTTGATTTTGATTATGTCTTGTTAACTTAAATAACAACAGAAACAATCTATTTTCTTGCACGTGTAAACCAGATTTATAATGGAGAAAACCCATTAAACAAAAAGAAATAAATAATAAAAATGTGGTTTATTTTTATCAATAGCCTATTTTGTAGAGGTATTGTTATTATTATATTGTTTTAATTTTAAATTTAAAAGTAATTTATATTTAAACTAATATTAGGCTTATTTAAAATGGCTTCGCGTTTTAAATATACAGGTGTAGAAACCAACTGGCCGCCCAAAGGAATTAAAAGCATAGGAAATATTTGAGGTGGGATCTCGTCGCCGTACGACTGTACGATGAGGTGGACGGCAGACGGAAACAAGGTAAGCCAGGAGCCCCTGATTTTGTTCCCTTTAAATATGCAGGCTCGTAGCAGCGGTGAATTTTAGAAGAGTACATAGCAAGTTGGTGGAAGGGATTCAGTGTATGATTTAGCAATGGTCGACGGTTTAGTTTTCCATACCGGTATAGATTATGTTACATGTTATAAGTTCTACTTGGTTATTTAAACAATTTAAATAATAACGATTTCAATTATTTTTACTCTTAATCTGATGTTAAGAGTTACAATAATAATAATTTATAAATAAAACTTAGGCCCAACTAATTTTAATCTTGGAATATAATTGACCACTTCAGCCCGTAGAAAAATAAAATACAAAAAAGTTATCTGGTCATTTTGCAGTCGTTAAAAATACGAAAAAGTGTATCTAAAAATTGGACCAAAAATTGAGTTGGCTCTATCTTTGGCAATAAGTCCAAGATCCGAATAGGGAGCGACCTGCAGCTATCGGTTTAACAGATAAAAACTATTTTAATTGTAGTATTTAAAACAAAAGATTGCTACAAAGTTGCCTAAAAAATAATAGTTAAAGCTATATTTAAAAAAGAAAATAACCTCGAAATTTTTATTTATATATTTTTTTACCTAACATGACTAATATATTCCTTATTTTTTTCTATATAGGGGTTGTCATTATACAGAGTGTGTCATAAATTTTGAGGATATTTTTTTAATTTGAATATAGCCTTGACCATAATTTTTTAGGCAACCCTGTATACCTTTGTTTAAATTCTATATTTAATATAAAGTAGTTTTATCCGGTAAAAAGATAGGTGCAAATCGCTTTCTATTTGAATCTTAGACTATATTATTGTCTACACTACAGCAATAGGTTCTAGTTTCATCTGTTGTATTTTTGAAAATATTAAGAAAAAAAATCATAGTACTTCTAACTGGTCGTTTATTTAATGACAATTAAAAGGTATTTTTTCAAAAATAGCAATGTCAAGTTTTCAATAAGGTCGAAATATAAAAAAAAAACTTTATTTAACTTATATGGCTAACTTTCTACATTTTTTAGTAATATGTTCGTAAATATAGATGTATTTGGCGCATCATGAAATATATTTGAAGGTTCTATAAGCATTAGTTTTTTGTAAATTAGGAAAGAAGAAAACTTTACATTAACACTATGTCAGAATTGACATTGATTGTTTTTGCAAAAAAATCCTTTAATTATATTTTAAGATTTTTTTATTTATAGGATATACCAAATTTTGATTTAAAAAATCATTGTTTTTTAGAAGATAATAAATATCTAGGTTGGTTTCCTTTAATTGAATCTTCTGTAAAGTTTCATATTTTTAGATATGTCTTTTTCTATTTTAAGAGATAATTTATTGAATAAATAGTGAACTACTTAAGATAAAATGTAGCTTACATTCCAAGAACTCTCCAAAAACAACCAAAAGTGCTCCCATTAGGTACTAGTCCTCCATATGAAACAGTCATGTTAATTCACTATTATCCGGCTATATTTAGCCTTCTATTATTTCACTAGCCTACTTCACTATATTGATTCTTCACATTCACATTAAAAAGCGCGCGTCGGGGTCATTTAGAATTACGTTACGGCGACGAATAACCGTTGAGTACTGACTACTTGACTCGACCAGAATTGAACAATCACCAGGTATTAACTCAGGTGTGTTTGGTGGCCGTACTTCGTGGGGAAAATCGTTTACTGTCGCATGTCTTTGTTGCAGGAATTACTGGGATGGGTGTGGGATTTTTACAGGAAATGTCACCAGTGAAATATCAGTGCTTTGTGCTTTGTCGCTTATTGATGCGTGCGTGCTCTTGTTCAAGCTGCCGGAAAACTATGCATTTATAAAATCATTTATTCGATTATGTGTGATTTAGCGAAAATATCTAAATCTAAGTTTAATCTTTAATATAATTGGGCAGCAAAGGATTGTATAAAGCTTAAATATATTTTTAAATACCATGAATATCGACTACTAAACAATTTTTTCTAGTAAATGTTTGAACTAAATAAATTCAAACATGGGGCAAAGCTTAGATTTTGTTATGTATATAAAAAAAGAAACCAGGAAGTTATCAGGAATATAATCATAAAAAACGATCAATGCCCTTCTGGTATTTTTTTTTACTAGTCAGTCACGACTACTCCTACCTTTGTAATATACAGTACGTTTCTTTAACTTATCTCTTAAACAGCGTTAAGAAAATACCTACCACATCTCTTTACTTTTGAAAATATGACCATCCCAATAAGCTTTTTGGTAATTATTGAGGTAATGCCATTTTGCGTGCGTCCCTCACCCGGGATAAGTGGTATCCAAGCGCACAAACACATGTTTTCGCCCATAAAGGGTTATAACGTTGTTAATCCATCCAGATGTTTTTGTCTTTGATTTCCTCAAAATCCTTGAGGGTAAAACTAGACTAAAATGGCATATTCAGGTAAAATGATTAACTGCACAATTTTTGAATTTCCCGCTTTAGCAACGACTTCTTCAACGTGTTTGGGTGTGTAATATGGGTAGCTTTCCAGTGACAAAAATTTTGTTCCTCACGCTCCAGGGCTTAAAGCTCTTGATCTGCTACCAAAGTTAGTCACTGAAACGCATCCTTAAACAAGGAAAGAGAGATAACTTTAAGACATTTTAAAATTTCGTTGTTTTTAACCTTTCTTGGCTTTATAATAATAATCTCTTTTAAATATCTAATTCCATTTTAAACAAATAATTTCAAAAATGCATCCTTAATCATAAAAAACACGTTTGAAGCACAAAATCCAAAAGAGTGAGCTGGTGCATAAGGGACAAGGGAAAGAAAACGAAGTAGTTCAGGTGCATAACACTTTCCGTCACTGGAACGCCATAAAGTAGAACGAAATGCTCCTGAGCTACTCGGGAGCGCTCTATTTGCGTCACTGGAAAGCTCTCTCTGGCTTGGCATACGACTCGATGTCCGAGTTTGATTTTTCGGGTCGCGCGTCGTGCAAACTTGTGCATGTGTAGGACCTGTCAGTTAACGTTTCAGTTTAGGAACGTCGTTTACGGGGTTATATTGTTGATTTTGAGTTAAGAAAATGGCTCTTTGGCGCCAGGAAGATATACTGCGTGATTTTATAGATATGTAATAGGGTTATCCATGCTTTTGGAAAGTTAAAAGTAATGAATACATTAACACAAATAAAAAATATTTTCGCTGAATTACGCTTTGTTCAAGTTGATCACATCACATCTGCCAAAACTGACTCTGAACTGGCAGGTACATCTGAATCGTGTGTATCAAAAGTTTCATTCGACATTTTCTTTCATGCAAATGCGTTTCAGGTTTGCATGACTGTGTATACCCCGGTTATGAACTTTTTTGTTAGATTAAAAACTGTCAAATTCTATATTATTTTTTAAAAAATTATAAATGTTAAATGTTGTTATTACAAATAAGTTCTAAATTTACTTAATTTATCTGTTTTTACTTAACAAAATCCTTAAAATTTTCATTTGAAGGTATATGGCATTTTGGCCTTAACTATTGTGCCACTTTATCCGAAACCATGCCTAAAATGACATACTTTAAAAAATTATAAAATATAGTGGTTTTATTTTTTTTCTTTTCGTGGTAAGGTTAACCTTGGCTTAAGAAATGACTAAGAATAAGTAATAAAGGCACTTCACAATTTGTTTTTTTTTATTTAGACGTAATTTATTGGGAAAACCCAAAAGACCATCGACCGAAGTCCTTTAGCCCAGACACAATTTTTTATATGCGCATTATTATTTTTTAAAATATGGGAAAAAATTTATAAAATATATCATTTTCGGCCAACTCTCCTATGCATAGCTACATGTGACAAGTTAAGAAAATCTGTAAATTTTCCCGAAAGAATGTTTGTAGATTTAATTACAGTAAGAATAAACATTTAAAAATTGTGATAAATTATTGGTAATAAAACTGTGGTGAGTTCCAATAATTTAACTAATAGGTCAAGGAATAATGATTTACACATATTGAACACCCGCTCCTTAGCAAGTAATAAAAATTTAACCTTAAATCGATATTGCAAATCTTTGCAAAATAACTTGTTAGCGTAGCATACAAATTAAGATTAATGGTGATTTAAAAAAAAATACCGTAAAAGCACATTTACTTCTTTAAAAAAATGGTGCCAAAGAGGTTTTCTTATTAAAAGTGTTACTTCTTTTCAACCCCTTATATCTCGTATGGGTATAGGTGGTGTAGGTGGTGGCTTACGGCCTTGCGCCTCGGGGGGCTTCTCGGCTAGGAAGCTTTGCAGTTGAAGGTATGATATGTTTGACATAGATATTGTTATGTTATATTTTTTCGCAAGATAAGCAGTAGCAAACATGATTAAAGTATACACAAAAATGTTATTTGAGGGTGAGGACCTTTTTGTTTTTGCTCTCCAACTTTAATATTTCAATGAAGGGGCCTCGCAGGTACAGGGTTTTTACATTTATATTTTGCACCCAACTAAAATGATATCGAAAAAGGATAGCTTTTCCTATAAAAATTTTATAGGTTTTCCTCTTTTAACTTTTGAGCATAATAAAAGGAGCAAAAAACATCAAAAAGTAAAGAAAAATTCAGAGGTAAATTTTATTTTTAAATGGAACAACATGTATATTATGTCAAGAAAGGCTTCACAAAAATACCACATTTAATATGCCCATCTCTAATAGTTTTCGATATATGACCACTTAAATCCGAAAAATATTAGATATAATTTATTTTATAATAGGTCTGTTCGTAGAAAAATCACAAACTAGTCAGCGCCAATCAGATTTTACAAACCAGTTGGCAACTGGTCATCTGACTAAATATTAATACCGGATTGGCGCTGACTAGTTTGTGATTTCTCTACGAACAGGGCTTATACCTACCTATGGCATTAGGCTGAACCTGTAGATACATATAATTATATATTGTTATTCAGATTTAATTTATCATATTTCCGAAACTATTAAAGATACATATTAATTGTGATATTTTTTATTTAAAATTACTATCCGCAAAAACAAAACATGGGATTTCTTATTAAATGATGCCAGTTTACTATTAAACTCCGAAGGATGGTCAAATTTCCAAAACTATTAAAAGTTGTATGTATACTTGGTTGATTTTTTTAAAGCTCTTTAAAAGACATTTTTAATGGAGACATAATATACAGTTCCATTTCAAAAAGTTTCTCTTTTCATTTTTTTTCTTTGAGTTTTCGATGTTTATTTGTTTCTTTGTAATACTCAAAAGATAATATAAAATCTATAAAACTTAAAAACTTTTATACAAGAAGTTTTTTAAACTTTAATACAGAAATAAAAGTCTTGAAAAATCTGCAAAAACTATTTTATTAACAAACAACATAAGAGTTTATTAAAGTAACTACCCAAATATTTAGAAGGGTACTTGCTGTAGAATTGTTGGCAAAAACAAAACAAAAGAGATTTTATGGTCTGTTGTTTTTAAATAAAAGAGTTAAGAATGTTGTTTGCAAATTAAAGAGCAGAGACAGGCAGTATGGATTTCGCCACAAAAGATCTACAGCGGATCTTCTTTCTTTCGTATCACACTGCTGGAATAAGTCTCTTGAGTTTCTAGGTGAGTCCCAGATCGTTGCTTTTGATATATCCAAAGCTTTTGACCAGGTCTGGCATGCCGCACTTCTTAATAAACTTCCCTCCTATGGTATTTCAACTAAACTCTGTAATTGGCTCTCTAGCTATCTCTCTGATCGACGTATATCAGTTATTGTGGACAGCCATTCTTCAAGCTTTCACCAAGTTAATGCTGGAGTGCCTCAGGGCTCAGTTCTGGCACCAACATTATTTCTTCTTCATATCAACGACCTTCTCTCGTCCATAACTAATTCCATTCATAGTTTCGCCGACGATAGTGGCTGATTTGGAAAACAAACGCAGAGCGATGCAGATATCTCTTTCGCAGGATCTTAATTTAATAATCATCATCTAATGAGCGGCCAAGTTGTACAGAGCAAAGACACCTTAAATCTTGTGGGCGTCACATTTAAAAGTAACCTTAACTGGCATAAACACATTGTATCTATAGCCATGGCAGCTTCAAAAAGCTTGGATTTCTCTTTCGAGCCAAAAAGTATTTTTCCCCTTCTAATTTATACACTTTATTTGTTTCCCAAATCCGACCTTCCTTAGAGTATTTTTCTCATATCTGGGGCATGGCTTCCCCACAACCCTAAGCATTCTGGATTCTATTCAAAGAAGAGCTATTCGTCTCATTAATGATCCTTCACTTACAGAAAGGCTTCCATCTCTTGCCCATCGTCGTCCAACTGGACAGACCCCGAACTTTCCACTTTGTTCGTTCTTTTATCCCTAGAGTTTCTAGAATGTGGAACCTACTGCCCGCGGAGGTCTCTCCTTCCCCCACAATTCTTCAAGTGTTTAAGTCCCGTGTCAACAAACTTCCTCTTACTTCGCTTAAGACACCCACGGTACGTTAGTATTTAGGCTTTTAGTCTTCGTGGTTTGTCCAAAGAAAAAAGAAGAAAAAAAAGATCCAACATCAGAGAATATAGAGAAAAGCTCATATAAACGTTGGTCCGCAAATTATTCATGCTCAAAATACAGGGTGTTAAACTTTTCAAAAACACATTAAAATAGGTATTTATTGTTGTTATTACATAATTGCTAATCAAAAATTATTAAACCCGATGATGCAAATAAGTGTTTTTTTTTTCTCAAACTTAACAAGATACGAAACAAGTTAGGAGACATACAAGCTGTGTTTTTATTTGCTTAATCTAGAGAAAGTATAAAAACTTTACACAGTCAGTGGCCTACCGTTTTTTGTTAAAAAATACAATCATTTAATTTAGTTAAACTTTACCCATAATTTATTTAAATAATTGTAGCAGAATTTAAAAAGTTTATAAAAACCATAACCATTATAGATAAGCCTTAATATACTTGTATACAAATTACCTTATACTTTACTTTTCAAGTCACCAAAAATTTGATTTATTTAAAAACTGCAATAAACATTATGGATAAGTGGTATTATACTTGTATAACAAATTGCCTTGTACTTTACTTTCAAAGCCCAAAAGATTTTATTAAAAAATATTACATTGTTTATGAAGTGTTTAATTAGTTTAAATAAATGCTGCTACTTCTCCATTGCCAACATGCTTAATTACCCAAATATTTTAAAATTGTAGTGGGCGTCCCAAAAGAACTTTGGGAACCGTAAGAGGTATAAATAAGGGCAAGGTTTAATAAGAAGTATTAAAGTTTTGTTATAAAATTTTAAATATTCGAAAAACCAACTCAACTTAACTCAGTACCCCAACCAACAAACTTTAAAGCCTTGTCTAGACACGGATAGTAATTTAGTCGAATAGCGAGAAATTAAGTATTCTCGTGCATACGGACAGTAAAAATTGGAAAAGTAGTTTAGTGTAGTAGCTGTCCACATGCACGAGAATACTTAATTACTCGCTAGTCGACTAAATTACTAACCGTGTCTGAACAAGGCATAAGGGGGATTCTACAATGATAATTAAGAAAAAACTTTATATGAACATATGCCCTTAACCTTTTAGTTTTTAACTTACGGGTTGGTAATTTTTTTTAAAATATTGTTGTTTTAATAAAAATTCAGATATTTTAAAAAACAATTGGGGGACTTGCTTTAAAAGACATTTTTGGCATACAAGAGAAAAAACTATTTTTACCAGTGTCATCTATGAGGGTTTTAAGGTAAACTTTTTTAAGAACAAAAAGTCAAATAGCCATATTTCCAAAATAAGAATATTTTTAAAAATTTCCATTTAGCCTGGAACAAATTTAAAATCTTAACTATTTATTGGGTGATGTACAATTTTCGCGCAAATAAAAAACATTTTTCGAAATGGTCATTTTGTATTGCTTTTATCAAATTCTGCAGTTTAAAATCACCTTTATAATTATTCTTTTTAATTAGATAGGGATCCGACCATGCCGAGAACTTGATTCTATTTATTTACGCGAAAACCATACATCAAATAAAAAAGTTAAAAAATAAAATATGTTTTAAACTATGTTAAAATTAAAAAAATGTTTTTATTAAAACAAAAATATGCACTAAAGTGCTATTTTTTTCTTAATAAATATTTCCCTAAACCCTTTATGGACAACACTGGTAAAAATATTTTTATGCTTGTATGCCAAAGAGTGACTTCAGATTTCATAGGAGGCGTCTCCCAAAATTTTTAAAAATATCTAAATTAGTAAAAGAGGTATTTTTAAAAAAACAGTATTATTAAACTTTTTTAACACCCCGTAGTTCAAAAACTAAGGGATTTGGGATATTATGTACATATGAAGTTTTTTCCTAATTTTTATTGTAGAATCACCTCTTAATATTTGTCGGTTGAGTTCCTAAACACCCAGTATATGGAAAAAATAGGAATTCTGTTTCTTATTTTATTACGAGGTTATTTAAAATAAAAAACACTGAAAACACTTTCTAATAGCAACTTGCTACTAGATTTCGGTTATAGATATTGAATGCGAAATGGTTCGACTTTGAGAAACCATCATCACTATATCTTTCTTTATGGAACAATGAAACAAAATACAATATATTTGATAAAGCCTTTAAGAAAAAATTCGTAAATAACGTCACAAAAAAACAAATCAAATTTTTTTAATTTTATGCAGATATGTCTCAGTTTTTAAAATATATGAAAACTTAATATTTTCTTAAGGTTGAGCACATAAAATTACAGGTTTTTTTCTATATTTTTTTTGTATAGGATTTAGTTTAAAAGAAAACAAATCCACTTATGCATATTCCTGAACCACATTTAGGAAGAAAACTTATGAGATTTTTTTATATAATAATGTTTTATACCTTTCTATTTCCAAATATGTTAACAACAACAAATACTTGAATAAATAAGTAACAAATTTTACTTCAAATAGGTGTGTTTTTTTAAATGGTTAAATTGTTTCAAAAGTTTAACACCCTGTATCTTAAGAACGAGAAATTGGCTTAGCCCTGTTTAAATAAACTGTCTTTCTCACTTTATTAAGAGTATTATGTTATAACAGTTTGTCACCACATATCACAAACACCCTGTATTTGTTAATGTAGATTTTGTGTTTACTTTTTGTGCAAATAAGTACCCCATTATTAACCTTGAATTTAGTTGCATCTTTAAAACAAAGGTTATGCACATAAATAAATATTAATACATATGTCATTGTTATTGTTAAATGATATTGTACATTTTAATAAAAAGAAACGGTTACCCTTCATGGTGTATGGGTTACATTGTATTTAAAGGAACTTATTAAGAAAAATATTATTTTCATATTTTTTTGTAGCCATTATTATTTTAATACATTTTTTTGTTTTATTTTTTATTTTATTTAAAGAACAAACCATATTTTGATATTTTAGATAGACCACGCTGTATTTTTATTAAGTTTTAAATTTTAAAAGCTATTTCGAGTATAAAAGCCATATAGTTTATTCCATTAAAAACGAGCCTCCCCTATAATTCCGTTATTTTTACACCAATAAAAATCCAAAGGGACGTAAATTTTTATTTTTAATGGGATTCATTTTTGTGTCACAATTTACTTGTCCAGGGCTATCCCCTCCCCCGCCATCACAAACGTCAGAAAGTTTTAACGGGAAAGGGGATCAAGTAATACCTCATCCCAAATGGGTTTATAGCCTCTCTTCAACAGACTTAAGTTTTCCACAATCCGTTTTGTAGTTTCCGAGAAAAATACTCAAAATACTTGGGGTCCTTTGCCCCTGTAATTTTTATTTTTTAGAATATTAAAATAAAATTTGGTACGTATTTATATCACCTAAATGTGCAATAATATATAAATTTAGTTGTTGACTGTTGCTTTTGGTTTGATAGAAAACGAACTCAACTTTATTATTTAAAAAGGGATACCCGGTATATTTTATTTTTTAAATAGACAATGTCATTTCGAGTACAAAAGTTTGATAGTTTTTGACGTCCAACCTCTAAATATTTTTATTTTTAATTTTTAATCTAGAGTAGGGTAGAGCGGGGCTAGTTGAGCATAGAGATAAGTTGGGCTATCAAAATATCTCAAAAACTATCGACCGCACGCGAAAGCATCAAATAGCGTAAAGAAGGGGTTGCGCGAGGGGAACGTATCTAATATTCAAGCCATGATTTAACTATAATTTTTGTGCTCCACTAGCCCCATACCTTTGCTCAGCTTACCCCACGGGTACGTTGAGCATACTTAACTATCTACATTAAAATAGATGTTGCTCCTAAATTCGACTTATTAGAAAGAAATTACTATGGACACTATTAATAAGGAATAAATTGCTAATCCATCAGTATGCATTATAAGCCATTAAGACTTATTTTTGAGGAGTTATAACCGATCAAGTGAAAAATTGCTCAACTAGCCCTGCCCTACCCTACCATAATTGTAATAAAAATTTATGTTTTAGAGCAAGTAGTCACGGAAAAATAAATACCTAAATAGTTACAACTATTACCCCAGTTATCTTAAAAATTAAAGGGTTAATCTCGGAATCTGACTCAATAAGCTGAATATCTGTACATACTTTTATTTTGGTACAATAAATACTCTTCTAAAATCCCTATGATATCGTGTAAGAAACTCGAAATATGACAGGTCAAATGTCAAAAAAATGAGTTTTTTGTGAATATCTCGTTTTCTTTACTTTTAATTGCATTTATGTTTATTATAAAAGTTGTAGAACACAAAATTCTTTACAAATTTGATTTTAATCATTTTTTTGTTAGACCAAAGGATCCGACAATAGAGGGCGCAGAGTGTAAAGCACTTTACTGTATGTAAATACCCTAGCACGCAATCAATCGTGATTTTTAATTTAATATGTCATCTTTTTACTTAAGTATTTGCTTAATATCACGATTGATTGCGTGCTAAGGTGTGTACATACACTAAAGTGCTTTACACTCTGCGCCCTCTATTATCGGATCCGTTGGTATGACAAAAAATTGCTTAGAATTAAATTTCTAAAAAAATTGTGTTCTACAACTTTTATAATAAACCAAAATACAATTAAAATTAAGAAAACGAGATATTTGAAAAAACTGATTTGTTGACATTTGGCCTGTCATATTTCAAGTTCCTTACACGATATCATAGGGGATTTTTAGGAAAGTATTTTTGTACCAAAATATAGGTATGTACAGATATTCAGCTTATTCCGTAAGATTCCGAGGTGAAAGATCTAAGTTAATTGGGCTATATTTTCCGTGGCTTGTTGGGCCAAGATTTACATTATAGCACACCAAATCAAAAATTAGAAATATTTGTTGATAAGATGTCACAAAGTAGCAAATAGAGTATCATAGTAGCCGGCATGACATTGCCTATTTAAATGAATAAAAATATACAGGGTGTTTCATTTAAAATAGAAAAGTTAAGGTCATTTACGGTTAAGGGTACGCGCACATACGTCGGCATCGGACGAACGGTACGGATCGGAAAAAATAGTTTTAGTGAAATTAAATATCATACACGCACATGAGAGTTATGGGTAAACCATAGGTAAATATTTAAAGTTAGCGCCTTTTAACCCGGGGTATAAAACGACTCGGTTAAATTCTTGTAAAATAACGCAATTTCTGACCTGTATAGCATGTATTAAACGGTAATGGCCGGCACTGCTTTCTTTAATTTTACTAAAACTGTTTTTTCCGATCCGTACCGACCGCCCGATGCCGACGTATGTGCGCGTACCTTAAAACGGAATAACCAGAAAACAATCGAATACATGAAATAATGCACATTTAGGTGATATGCCAATGTAATAAATTTTATTTAGATATTTAAAAAAAAACAAAAGTATACAGTGGCTAAATGGCTCCTGTATTTACAGTACATATTCTTGAAAACTACTGAACCGATTTTAAAAAGTCGAAAGAGAGAATTTAAAACTCTTTTACTTTCTTATTTAAACCTTTTGACGTTTGTTTGGGTGAAGATAGGGTCTAACACTAAACAAGTAAATTTTGACGACACAAAAAAAAGTGAACCCCAAAAATAAAGATGGATGTGTTTTGGGATTTTTATGAGTATGCAAATAACAGGTATATAGGTGGTGGCTTGTTTAAATTGGAATACACTGATTATCCTATATTGTTTGTGATTGAAACTTTCTTGTTTTGGTGATGAGACCAATATTTGCCAAGAATGCGAAACCCTTCGCCCTTAGCTCTGGTAAGAGTGATGGAGCATGCCATAAAATGGGCTGTTTGTTCATCAACTCTGTAGACGGCCACTTGGCCGATATCATTTTTTGACTGGATGAAATAAATTCTAATGGATTAAATAAACAGATATTACAACCAGAACCAAAGCTAAAAACAAAAAATAGGCCAAAGGAACATTGAGTGATTACTTTTGCCCCACCTTGTATTTATTAGATTTACCTGTTGTAAAAACATAATTTTTATTTATTGACAAAATGGCGACTGACCTTTATTAAAATTTAATATAATAGCGTTGATTGAAAGAATACTCTTTCAATCAACGATAATAGTATGTTCAAAAACTGTAACGCAGGGCTCTCATTGTGCGTCGCGACGCCCTGGGGCGTCGCACTGTCCTGTAGGGGCGTCTCGTGTTGTTGGGAGAAGAAAGTGGAGTAAAGGTGTATTAAAATTTTAAAATACCGAAATTGGTCATTACGGTAAATATGAGTATTTCGATACAAAAAGCGGTAAAAAATATTGGCAAAGGACCTTTTTTTTCTTCAAGTTTTTTCCTGTAAGGAATAGCATGTGTCTAAGGGCGTCACAACCGCTGCTCTAATGTGCCTTAATGTCTCTTTGTTTTTTAGAACCCGAGACGATAGTGAAAACTTATTTAATTAAAGCCAACTATAATATTTTTGCCAAAAAAGATAATGACCCCTTTATTGGCCTTTTAGTGTTTAATAAATAAAACGTTAATTCTAAAAACGTATAAATCTATGGTACTGCTGTTCTAGGTGTTGTTCTTTAAACAGAGACGTATAATATTTTAATACCAAAAATCCTGTAATAATTTTAGCTAAAAAAGAACTTAAAAAAAAAACTTTATTGCATTGGTTCAAAAAGTCAGTACACATGGCAGAGTTGGGTTGAATACTGAAAATCGGTATTCGAATACCGGAAAAAAAGTATTCGAATACCGAATATTTGAATACTTGGAAGAAAAAAATATGCGAATACTCGGTATTTATTAATACCCAGAATCGGTATTCAAATACTGGAAAAAGGATTCGAATACTAGAAAAAAATTAAAGACCGAAAAAAATGCTCTATAAATTAAAGGTCCTTCCCTCTTATTTTCCGTACTTTTTTTCCTTTTGGTATTCCAATCATGATAATTTTGGTATTCGAATACTACTTCCACATTTCGGAATTCTAATACTCGGAACGCCGGTATTCGAAACAAAGTATTCATCGAATACTTCAAAAATATTTGAATACAGAATCCCGAATACTAACTAAAAAGTATTCTATCGAATACCGAATACCAAACACACAAATTTATTCGATTACCGGCAAAATGTATTCTAAATACTATTCAGAATACTGAGTATTCGAATACGACCCAACTGTGACACATGGTTTTAAAAACAACACAATTACTTGGTGTTTTCTTAATCAAAAGTATATAAATTGTGTTTATGATACACTGACCACCAAAGAGTTGGACACATATGAAAATAATAGTATAGAAGTTAGCAACGTTTTCGAAAAAGAATTTTAGGTCAGCTAATTTTTTGATATGTTGTGTTCCTTCCTCTTCTGGAAAACCCTGGGCTGTCTGGCTGGCGGTAGTGGTTGCCTTTTTAGTTCGCATCCTACCTGTACAGGTAATAATCCAAGGTTTAAAAACATTTTAAAAACCTAATTTTCAATTCCTTGTCTTTAGATAGGTTTACAAAACATATTTTTTTTATTGCCAGGCCATCAGTGCTTATTACACATTCAGTCGTCCTTAACTTCTGAACCGTTTGGTATATTTTGATGAAACTTGGAACGATAATATATGACCTAGGTCTGCATTTTTTGACATAATACCAGCGACAGCTCTAAATCTCAAGGTGACAGCTCCAAATGTCAAGGTCACAGCTGGCCTCCAATGCAACCGCTACCGCCAGCCAGACAGCCGAGGAGGAGGGGACTATAAAACTGTGTTTTAAATTATCAAAAATAAACTTTTTTATTCTTAAAATTAATAAACATCCGGCTTGTAAGCGGCGGCTGCGGAAATAATTATCGGGAATTCAATGAAAATATCAAAAAGTGGGTGAGGTTAGTTAACATGATATACAGTGTGTGTAGGTAAGTTGGCGTCATATGGCAAACTTTTTTATTAATAATTATACGAAAAAAGTTTCTTTATAAAAAGTTCTGCTTGGTCCCAACACCCAAAAATAATCAGATTTCAAATAATATCAGTCATTAACGATGTTTTTGGCAAAAAATATTATTTTTTCTTAGGAGTATAGTACCTGTATTTTTGCCTTTATCGATAAGAGTTATAAAAAGATTTTTGAAAAAAAATTATTTCTTAATTTACAATTGTGTTTATTTGAAAAAAACTTTTGTTTTTTTTTATGCAATAATGGTGAAAATTTAGGTTTGTACATTAGTGCACTACATTTCATAATAAAAAAATTTATAGGACACTTTTAAATAAACTTTTAACATTTGCTTTTACTAAAACAAGAACAATGTACAATGCACTAATGTACAAGATTCAATTTTCTCGATTATCGCAGAAAAAAAAATCAATTGTAATTAAACGAAATTGCATTTATAGAATTAATTTTTAATCTAGACATCTTTTCTTTATCAAAATTTTCAATATTAGCATTAATACAGGTACTTTTACCTTGATTAAAAATTACAATTTTGGCTAAATCGCGAAGATAAATAATACAATTTGATATCTGATAGTTGCATCTTAGGTTTTGGACTATGCTAAATTTTTTATAGAAAGTAACTTTTTTTCGTAAAATTCATTTAAAATATATGACTTCAACTGGCGTAGACACACTGTATAAAGTTATTTAAAAAGATTGTTCCTAATTTAACTTTTAGTCGTTGTGCAAAAATAAAAAAAGGAAAATTTAAAGAGATATTTAAAAAAAAAATTACTTGAATCACTGATCCATTTTTTGCTCTAAAATACGTTATTTTAACTATAAAGTAGGAAGCTAGTTTAATTAATTTTAATTTTGTATTTTATTTTACATTTAAAAGAAGAAAGACAATTAAAAATTATACGCTCCTTCAGAGGACGGAGGGCGTTGAACTGGCATATTTTTTCTATTTTCATGTCATGATAAAAAATACTAAGAAGTAATCTTTTTGCATATTATTCAAAAACAAAACAAGGCCTATGCTTTACTCACATATTTGCGTCTATTATTTAGTTACAACAAATTCCTTACTTTAAAACTAAAAAGAGAGATATTAAATTTATTTTTTAAAATAATATTTCGCTCTTTCGGTTCGTATAAAATATTCTTAGTTTTTTTAAATATTCTGTAACCATTGGAACTAGCACCAATTAACATCGCTAAAGGAAGTCTAACATTAACAAACAATATATTATTTAATCTAGGAAATAACTAACTACTATATTTTTAAGTTAGCGTCTAAAAATTATTTACAATACTTTTTTGTATTATTTCATTAAAATTTACCGGTAGTTATATAAGTAAATTTTTAAAGATAATAAATACAAAACTAATCTTTTCTCTTCTCTTATATACATTGACCGCCAAAGAGTTGGACACATATGATTTTTTTTATTTTTGAAATTATCAAAAACCTCTTTTGGGGGTCATCATTGCTGATTAAGTAACCTAGAGTTCAATAATGACATTCATCTGTCCAACTCGTTGGCGGTCACTGTATGAACGTTTTTTTACGATAGTGCCCAAAATATTTAAATAAATAAAACAAATTTGACAAAAATCATATAATGCCGCCGCCCGACATTGGGCCAACTACAACAAACTTTGGCAAACAACCATTGTGTGGACGGGTAGGTCTACATTCCGTCTTGATTGGCCCAACTTTTCCCAAGTCCGCTTGCTTACAAATAGTTTGCCAAATGTTTCAACTCTTTGTTTGCCTCCAGACAGTGCGGACGTGCGTAGAGGACTACAAAGTTCTTCCCGGGGTGGCGGTTAGAGGTGCCGTACGGACGTTTTTACGTTCGTGGATCAAGGAAAGATTCACGCTAAATTGACGGCATCTTTTTTCTGGAGCTAAGCGCTGAGAGCGAAGCTGATGGTATCTTGTTTGGTAGTAAACACGAAGTATTTCTAAAATGGGAAATAGATGGGCGTGCCATGGGAACCGTCAGAAGTGAAAGTGAAGGTTATACGTAACACCAGTAGCAGCTCTCAGTTGGACAGCCGACAGGACCAAACCTGACCTGAAGGGACCAAACCAAGAAAAAAACAATAGAATACATGTTTCGACAAATAGTTCGGCCACAACTTCGCCCAATGTTTGGCGGCAGCATTACGTTAACACCAGTACTTTTCGGCTTGTTAGGTTTTTGTTAGACATTGGCAAATCCCCAAGCAGCAAGCTGACGTCATTATAACGTCATTTTTAAGTCATTTTTGGTCATAGGACGTCATCATACCAAAATTATGACGTCATTTTATTGACGTGTTTTTGACGTCTTTGAAATGACATCTTTTCGACATCATTTTTTCGTCATACTAGCTCATAAAAATCTAATGACGTCATGTTTAGAAAAACCGCAAGAAAAATTTTGTGACACTATATGATTCGTGTCAAAATCCAACCGAAATATCATATGACAGAAAAATAAGACTTATAATTTTACAAAATTAAAATAGGAAAAAAACTCTACCGATAGATGGCGTAATGGACAATACACTACTACGTTTATTCAACATCTTTTTATCGCCTACACCGTACCGATGAGACCAAAATAGTTTGAGACCGGTCTGCGGTTGGTGATCTCAATTACCTTTAAAAGAATTATCTTCGGCTATTGTAAAAATCTGCATCTCCAGGTTGGACAGTGTCCTGAGAGATGCGACCTTGCAGTGCAAGAAAATTGCAAGCGGTAAGGAGTTTTTTCCTATTTCAATAATCAAATAAAATATCGTATGATTTTAGCTTTAAAAAAAAGTATCTGCGTCAATTATTCGTCATCTTAAAGATGTCATTATGACGTCATTAACGGGACGTCTTTTGTCTCTGACTTAGGGAGGTCAGTTTAACGTCATTTTGTCGTGATCTTATGACGTCTTTGCTCACCAAATGTGACCAAAAATGACTAGAAAGAAACGTCAATAAGACGTCAGCTTGCTGCTTGGGTTGTAGTATATTATTGCATTCCTGATTTATTTTAAAATTGTAAGTACAATTTAAAAAAAACACCCAAAAGTTTAAAAATAAATCAGTCTACTTAAATTTATATTTTATAAGGTCATTATTTACGTCTCTCTTTAAATTTGTCTAGCAAGAAAGATTGAGAAGTTTTATTTCCACCACTTTTAATAATCTTTAAAAGTGCAAAAATATTTAAAAAGTGTAGTTTTATAGCAGCAATATTTTGGCAAAATTTCATTATTCAAGCGCATTTTGTATTTAGGATAAAAAATCAACACAACATCAACAACAGAATCACCTTTTAAAATTTTTTGCATTTGTTTAGTATAGTGTATACAGTTTGACTTAAAAATGGTAAAATTGATTCTTTAATTAATCATAGCCTTCACCATATTTTTTGGTAAACACTATTGCAATACCTTTGCCTAAATACTATACACGGTGTTCGCTAATTAATGGTACACAGATTCCTTATGTCAAAATTAAGTCAAAATATTAAGATTTAACCAAACATACCTATGTATAACCAAAAGTTGATAATAAGGAAGATACAGGGTGTTAAAGTGAAAAAAATATTTTAAATTATTTTCGATAAATTTTAATACGTTTTGAATATTTTAATAAAACTTGGTATCTAGGGGTTTTGTGACATGAGCTCTTTAGATCTGATAATCATTTTTGTGTGTTAACTAGAGGGGGCTTGCTACTCTAAACCCCCACATGTTTTCTACACAAAAAAGTCAATTTTGTAAGAATGACTCCCAACAACCGTTTTCAAGATTTTTGCATTTAAGTGGTTAAGTACAACGAAAAAATGCCTTTAAAAACAGCGCATTACTCATAACTACAACTTTCTCTTGACAAACGAATAATGTAATGTATTCTTTCATATACTCTTTGCTTGCACTAAACCACTCAAATGCAAATATCCGAAAAACGGTTACCCGGAGCCGTTCTTATTAAGTATACCTTTTTGTGTAGAAAGCATGTGGGAGTTTACTGGTTTACTTAGATGGTACATACAGAGTAGCACCACAAAAAGTTAGGACGTTTTTGATAAATTTAAATAGTGTAGGTAGTCTCCTCTTGTTTACATATAAAAATTAATATTAGATTTGAATTTTAGTTTATGTCAAAAAACCACTAGATACCGAGTTTTAATAAAATATTCAAAACGTATCAAAAATTACCTAAATAAATTCAAAATATTTACGAGACCCTGTATCTACATTATCAACTTTTGGATATAGGTTTGTGTGGTTAAATCTTAATATTTTGACATATAGAATTTGTGTTTTTCTGTGTACCATTAATTAGCGGACACCCTATATAAAGGGTGGCCGTCGAGGTATCCGAGACAAAGAGTAGTTAAATTACATTGTTGCGACTAGTTTGCATAGGTAATTTAATAGTTAACACCTTGAGTTGTAATAATAATTTTTGTTTGCATATTTTTATCATTGGCAGCTGTTGGTTATTTTCTTTTTCTATAAGGAATAAACGAACATAATTTTCGTGTCTGGATATTGCAACAGAAGTACCAATGGGGGCGAAGGTCATATTGAGCACCTTTAATAAATGCACTGTCTTTGCGTTTTTTATTAAAAATGCATAATCCTTTTGTCTTAAGCATCAAACTTTAAACTTAGATAATTCAAGAGCCGTAAGAAATTTGGAAAAAGTGAATGGAATCATTTTTCTTAAAATTAGTCATAGAAGTCATATCCGCTGTATCTCGGATACCTGGGAGGCCACCCTGTATAATAAAAACAGTTCTTATTAGTAAACCGAGGAGTAAAGGGTGCTTCCTATTCGGATCTGGGATAATTAGAGTTAATACCTAAATAATAATAAATAATAGTTTAAAAATACTAAAAACACGCTTTTATATATGCAACCGAACTAAAAATTAGAAAATAATTTTTCATTACAAAGAGTTTGTCACTTCAGAGTAAAAGCGTGGGGTGCATTTTACTATTTTTTCATAACTTTTCCCTCATAGATATTTGCAAATAGAATAATTATAACATTTAATATATTAAGCACCCCACGCTTTTATTCTGAAGTGACAAACTCTTTGTAATGAAAAATTATTTTCTAATTTTTAGTTCGGTTGCATATAAAAGCGTGTTTTTAGTTTTTTAAACTATTATTTATTTTTCATTTTTTAGTTCGATATATCAATTAGTTTTTTGAATTCCTTCTTTATCGGCTATAAACAGCAATTACCATGTATTAGACTCATTGTTACTCCCGCCGTATGTATAAGGAATGAGCGAGTTGAGCATGCGACTACTCGAACAAGTTTGTGCGGAACAAAGTCTGTCGGCCTTGCGCTGTGTCGAGTGCCTCGATTGACGAGTAAGACTGAAACTGCACGCATGCGCAGATCACTCGCCTAGCTCTAGCTCGCTTACTCTTTCACAGAGGATCTGTAAAGGAATTTATTTATCCTGGCGGTCCTAATCAGGATAACGGGATACTGTTTTTAAATTATTGCATTGTCATCGGTCCTTGATACGTGTGCAAAGTTTCAAAGAAATTGAATCGCTGGAAGTTGGTAAAAATTAGGCTCAAA
Source organism: Listronotus bonariensis (assembly GCA_014170235.1). NCBI lineage: Eukaryota > Metazoa > Arthropoda > Insecta > Coleoptera > Curculionidae > Listronotus > Listronotus bonariensis. The sequence continues at coordinate 288,178 of JACEGR010000098.1, read as the reverse complement.
GATTCCGTTACATAGATAGATAGATAGATAGATAGATACAACCCAAGCTAATAAAAGCGTGTTAAAAATAAACACAGGTACGGGAATAAAACAAGAATTGTTCTTATCAAAACTGAAATTACTAGCATAATCTGGTGGTATATCGTACTAATAAAGGTACGCGCTCATACGTCCGCATCGGACGGACGGTACGGATCGGTTAAAATAGTTTTAGTGAAATTTAAACACACACACACACACACATGCACATGCGAGTTATGGAGTAAACCATAGGTAAATATTTAAAGTTAGCGCCTTTTCACCCAGGGTATAAAACCACTCGGTTAAAACCCTCCGGTAGGAATCGGCTTAAATTCTTGTCAAATAACGCAACTGACCTTTAAATCCTGTGCCAACCACCCGCACATAGGTGCACTGCTTTATTTAATTTTAATAAAACTATTTTTTCCGATCCGTACCGTCCGTCATATGTGCAGTTCCGGATTAACCCTATAAACAAATTAAGCAATTGCTTAGGGTATCACGTTTTGGGAGCACCACAAAGGGGACACCACTAAAGACTAGAAAAGAAAGAAAATAATAGAAACGCCCGTTTGCGACTTGTATTTTTGTTTTTTGAAAAAGGTGAAGACCTTTTTTCACTCTTCAAAACTTGCAGTTAAGAAAAAGTCCTTTAATTTGTATTTTTTTTTCATTTGCTGTCAAAAAGTCAAAAAAAATTTGTCTACGGGGCACTACAAGGGTCTTGTGCTTAGGGCATCACGAAGTCTTAATCCGGCAAGCGTATGTGCGCGTACCTTAAAGAATAACAATAAAATGTGGTATATCTAAAAATGTTGCTTTTGTGTTAATTCCGTTATTATTCCTATACCCTTCAAATATTTTATTAGAAAAAAAATGTTTTTGTACAAATATTTATTTTAAAACCTCATTGAATAAATAACATAAAAAACGATAATGTAAAATAATAAATTATAGACCGCTCAAAGCAACCTCTTAAATCTCAGAAAAAAAACACTTTTAAAAAATCGTTTTTATAACTTTACACCGTTTATGATCTCCATCATTTTGGTGGCCGAAAACTTTAAATAGCATCTTTCGCTTTCATCCAGCTGTAAATCGACAATATTTGAAACTCCGTTTCTACCCAATGTAGCTGGCAGAGAAAGGTACAGTTCATGTTCAATACCATACATTCCCTAAAAAAGTAAAACACATTAGTTCCGTAAAAAATGTATTTTTAACATACAGTTTGTCAGTCCCCCTTAAAAATATTACAGTGTTACCCAGTGCATCCTTTTAAAAGATAATAATTGACTATACGCTCAAGCAGCAGTTCTCAAATTCTCATATTTAACGCATCATCTTTTAATTTCAAACAATTTTGCGACCTCTGTTCTAGATACGGCTTACAAGCATCGAAATTAGCGGAGAAGAAAACACGCAATGCAATTTTTGTTTAAAAGTATTTACTGCTGATAGCATTAAACCCAATAAATTAAAGAGGCACCAAGAAACATTGCAGAAAAAATATATCAGTAAACCGAGTTAATTTTTCAAGGAAAATACAGATCATTTAAAAACGAAAGACTCATTTTCAAAAAACGCTCGCAGTAAACGAGAAAGCTTTGATAGCATCATACAAAGTAGCTTACAAAGTAGCTAAATGTAAAAGACAGCACACGTTAGCAAAGGAACTTATTTTACCCGCTACCAAAGACATTGTAGAAACATTGTTTGGTAAAACCTATGCTAAACAACCTAAAAATATTCCTTGGTTAAATGATACCATCTGTCAAAATTTTGGATAGTTTTGCTGCCATTTAGGAGCAGCTTAAATCTCAGCTAATTGTAATATTATTTGCTCTTTAACTTGATGAAGCAACTGATTTCAAAAATGAATCCCATTTAATTTGTTACATCAGATTCGGTAAAAGTACCACAAGATGTGATAAATCATTGTTTTGCACACTTATTAAAGGAAGAACCACAGCCAACGGATTATTAAGAGTCACAAATAATGTTATTATTGCGGCGAATTTCCAATGGAAAAATTGTGTTTGGATTTGCACTGATGGAGCCCAAGCCATGTCTGGTCAATACAATGGTTTGCAAGCGATTGCGAAGAATGAATCCTTAGACATTTTTGGACACATTGCATTATTTATTGAAAAGCTTTAGCGCCAAGCCTCTAAGCCATGTTTTAAATATTGTTTTGGACGTAGTTACCTACATTAAAACTGGACCATTAAAATTAGGGATTTTCTCTGCGCTTTGTACAAATATGAGAGCTGACCATAAATATTTATATTGTTACAGACTCTCAAAAATGTTTTTACGTGGGAGAATTTTAGAGAGTTAGGATCATTGGTAATTTTCAAGAAACCTGCGGCAACTCCGATTTTAACGAAATTTGGTATACGTGGGTTTTGGGGCGCTGATTACGAATCTGAAAGATTTTATTGACGGAAACGTTTCGTTCTCGAGATATTCATCATCAGAGTTCAAATTTGAACCAAGATTATTTTCACTATATCCCCTCTTCTTTTTGCACACATTTCTTGATTAAAAGCTAAAGTGTCACACAATATTTGATTTTCACCTTTTAAAACCCCGTTTTTCTACGTTTTTACATTATTTTTGCAATAAATTGCGTGGCTTTTCTTTGATAATGAGGCAAACCATACATACACATAGGGCTTCATGGCACACTGTGATTAAAATGATTCAAAGTATAGCTATGCAATTTAATGCAAAAATAATGTAAAATACGTAAAAAACGGGGTTTTAAAAGGTGAAAATCAAATATTGTGTGCCAGTTTAGCTTTAAATCAAGAATTGTCTGCAAAAAGAAGGGGGAATATTGTGAAAATAGGATTGTATAAATTTCAAGTCTGATGATGAATATCTCAAGAACAAAACGTTTCCGCAAAAATTCTTTCAGATTCGTGATCCGCGCCCTAAAACCCTCGGATACCAAATTTCGTGAAATCGGAGTTGCCGCAGGTTTCTAGAAAATTACCGGATCATTTAATTAGGTTTGTTAATTAACTCTAAAAGGGCGACAGAAAACCTTCGAAGGATTAGTATAGATTCGACTTTTGTGCTGTAAACTTCGAGACATTGACAACTAAAAATTTTGTCGTTGTAACCATAGTTACGTTTCATTGTTAATAAAGGTATAAAAACGAAGGAACCTGTTTTTATACAAGGTGTTACAGAACGATATTACTTATCCAGATGTTAATCACGTGGTAAGGTTGTCAAGCGTATCTCCGAATTGAGAAATGAAAGAGGTATTTTTAAAGAAAGAAGGTCATAAGTGTTCGGCGGAATTCCGCGACAAGTTATTTTTAATGAAGCTTTCTTATTTGGTGGATATCTTTCAAAACCTAATACTTTTAATGGATGGTAATTCGTTGGGTACTCGCCAAAGAATTAAATTAAAATTACTAAAAAACAAAAAAATAAAACAAGTAAAAGATATTTTAAAATCGACGTTTCGGTGGCAATCCTACCACCGTTGTCAAGATAAATTGAATACAAATAATAAAAATAAAAATTAACTATTATTAGGTTTTAAATTTTAAAATTATTATCTTTTTTTAGAAGATTCTGAAATGTCTTTGACGTTTAATTAAAACAAACATATTTGACATTTAATGTCAAAGACATTTTAAAATTTCCTAAAAAAAAGATAATAATTTTAAAATTTAAAACCTAATAATAGTTAATTTTTATTTTTATATTTGTATTCAATTTATTCTGACAACGGTGGCAGAATTGCCACCGAAACGTCGATTTTAAAGTATCTTTTTACTTACTTGTTTTAATTTTGTTGGTTTTTAGTACTTTTAATTTCATTTTTGGCGAGTACCCAACTAATTACCATACATTAAATGAATCCGCCGAACTATAGAACATATATTCAACTAATACTTTTAATCTTTAACTCCAGGAAAAAACTTTAATGTGTTTTATTTGAGTGAAAAGATTAATTTTTATTGTAAAAAATGCATTTATGAAAAAATAAGCTAAAAGAAAACTGCTTTGATATGTTTCCCACATTGTGTTGTGTATCCAGGATTTTCCTCTAAAAGAGAATTATAAAATTGTAATGTTGAAAACCATGAAGGGTTATTTAGAAACTCTGAGTACGAATTGCCGACGATACTTTTTGCAGATGAAGATATTAATTTGTCCAATTGGCATCGGGTTTGTAATCCATTTGACAGTAAACCTAATGTCCTATCACTAAAAGAAAAGAGAACAACTAATAGACGTTTTGTCCAGCACTTTACTCAAAATAGATTTCAGTACCAAATATTTAACAAATTTCTGAATCATACCTACTTCCAAATGACTTCTCAGTAATAAAAGCAAAAGCGATACGGATATTGGTTGTTACGCCAGTTGATAATTTTTAATATATCAACAGCATGTCATATCGATGGGTTTTTGACAATACATCGTAAGCGACATTCATCAGTTTTACGGGAAACGATTTTTTCTATCCATTGACTTATTTTTAACACAAAGTTGATAATTTTTGTATACATATTAGTGCACGGATTTATTTCAGGTCTCGGTTTTTGTTTTAAAATAACGTGATGGGAAGACAAAATCGTTTTCGGTAAAATTGACGAATGTCGTTTACCATGTTTTGTCAAAAACCCGTCGATATACTGATTAACTGTAAAAATAGAAATAAAAAAACATAGGTGTCGAACATATTGTTACAGACTTTCAAAAATGTGTTTAGGTTATAGAATTTTAGAGAGTTAGGATCATTTAATTTAGTTTGTTAATTTATTTAAATAATTTACCTTAATTTATCCAAGTTCTTTCATCACTTTCGAAGGTTTCCGAAAACGCCCGAATTATCCATTAAGAACTTTTATGCCATCCTGTACTATGGAATTTTCACGATATTTCTCGAATATTCTAGATCATTCTTTACTCTTCCATCATACTATAAAAGGGCGACGGGAAATCTCGGATCAGTCAGTATAAATTCGACTTTTGTGTTGTAAACTTCGAGACATTGACAAGAGTAGATTTTGTCGTTGTTGTAACCATAGTTACGTTCCATTGTTAATAAAGGTATAAAAACGAAGACACGTGTTTTTATACGAGGTGTTTTGGAACATTTGGTGTCGGAAGCGGAACAAGGTTACTCATGGAAGCCCAAGTGGTAAGAAGAGTGAATGCCAGTTGAGACAAGACAATACACCGCCAGTATGGAGGAGATAAGTACGCTAATTAGAAAAATGATGGAAGAAATCAAGACGAGTCAAGAATCCCTGAAAGAAGACATGAAGATCAGTCAAGAATCCCTAAAAGAAGATCTAAAAGCTATGAAGACCAGCCAAGAAAACCTGAAAGAAGACATTAAGATCAGTCAAGAATCCCTGAAAGAAGACATGAAGAACAGTCAAGAATCCCTGAAAGAAGACCTCAAGAAAGAAATAAAGGCCAATCAAGAGGAAATGAAGAGAAGTCAAGAAGAAATGAAGCGGGAAATTCAAATTAGTCAAGAAGAAACAAGACGACAAATGGAGAAAATTCAAAAAGACATAAAGAAAAGCCAAGAACAAATGTAGCATGAGCTCAAAGAAAAGATGGTAAAGATTCGAGAACACTTAAAGGGAGAATTTCAACAAAGTCAAGATGAAATGAGGCAAGAAATGTTACTCGAACTAAAACTTACAAAGGAAGATACTAAAGATGAAATGCAAGAAATACAGCAGTTAGTTGAAGACAAAGTTAATCAAGTCCAAGGTCAAATGCAACATGAAGTGCAACAATTACACCGGCAAATTCAAAAATATAGCCAGTACTGGTATCGTTTCAGGATGTGGTACTTCAGGAACTCTTATGAAACCACGCAACTTTAGACAATTTGAAGCTGCTGCGAACGGCAATAATTGGAGTTTACCAGAAAAGGCACGCGCACTGGTGCTTGCTTTACGAGGTGAAGCCATGGAGGTATTAAGAAATATTCCTGAAGAAAAACAAGGCGACTATCAATCAATTGTAATGTTCCTGGAAATGAGATATGGCGAGACACATTTGCAGGAAGTTTATAAGGCGCAGCTCCAGGGACGAAGACAGAAATATAACGAAAGCCTTCAGGAATACGAAGCTGACATCGTACGTTTAATTAATCTGACATACCCGACATACCCAGAAGAAATAAAACAAGAACTAGCCGTGGGTAGTTTCATTGAAGGTCTACGTGATTCAGATATGAATCAGGCTTTAAGAATGGCCAGAATTAAAAAATGTCTGAAGCTCTTGCCTATGCACTTCAATTTGAGACAGCTAAGCAAACGTCCAGGAATCAGCCAAGACTTAGAAGAACGAATTTTGTACCACAAGACGCCAATTCAAATGACGAATTGTCCAGATTGATAAAAGAATTACAAGAAATCGTACGTAAAAAGCAAACCGATGGGGATAACAGTATGACCTTCCGGCGAAGAAATAGAATCCTGTGTTGGAAGTGTGGTGAAGAGGGGCACATTCAAAGAAATTGTACCAGATCGAATGCCCCTGTAAGTAATTCGGAAAAGCTGGCCAGGTGCTACCAAGCCCCATCAACAACAACTATTAGAGTATCCCGGCTGCAGAACAATGGCTCCAGCTTGGTAGTACCTGGAAATGTGTGCGGTCGGGACTGCGAAATGGTCCTAGATACTGGTTCCACACATACCATCGTGAAGCCGAACATCGTAGCTCACTGTAAAATATTCCGCCCTGTAAATAATTACCTTTTGGAAACTGCTAATGGAGAAGTTATACCAGTTAAAGGCATACATGAAGCCAGAATAACCCTAGGAACAACAACCTTTATACACGTCGTGTTTGTTGCTGACATCATGGACGAAGTTATTCTTGGCCCTAGACATTATGGAAAATCAGAAGTTTGTACTAGACCTTCCACAACGGGTACTACGAACCAATAATGAAGAGATCATAATGAGACTTCCACGAAGGAGTGAAACAATAATTCGAAAAGTTGTCCTTACAGAAGATGTCCTATTACCGCCAAATTCAGAAAGCATTATACAAGCAAAGTTTGAAGACTTAGAAGAAGGTGAAATTGTTTTAGTCGAACCAGTTGAAAATAGTCCGTTATACGCTAAAGGAATTTTACCGGCCAGAACTCTGACGCAAGCCAAAAGAGACATGGTATTTGTCCGAATGATGAACCTAAAGGATTACCCTCAACAAGTCAAACAAGGTGACATAGTTGGTACCTGTCAACCTGCTAACATGATAGTTACCTCCACCTTAACTGCACCTGCAGGAATCCCCACAAGTAAATTACCTGATGCTCTGCAAGACCTGGTGATTTCATCAAAATCCTTGTTAGATCCAGTCCAGGTATCTATGTTAGAAGCACTTTTAAAAGAAATCAAGATGTTTTCTCCGTATCTGAAAATGATTTGGGAAAAACCAGCGTAGTTCAACATCGGATAAACACCGGAGACACCTCGCCAATCAAACAACCACCAAGGCGAATTCCTTTAGCCAAGAGAGACGAAGTCGAAAAGTTATTAGGAGACATGCAAAAACAAGGCATTATAGAGCCATCTCAGAGTCCATGGTCATCTCCAGTAGTCCTAGTCAAGAAGAAAGATGGTTCCACCAGATTTTGTGTTGACTTCAGAAGACTGAATGATGTCACGAAGAAAGACAGTTTTCCACTACCAAGAATAGACGATACCCTAGATACACTCACCGGATCAAAATGGTTTTCGACATTAGATCTAAAAAGTGGCTATTGGCAAGTGGAACTTCATCCGGAAGACAAGGGAAAAATCTGCTTTTTCAACTGGAAACGGACTGTGGCAGTTTAATGTTATGCCATTTGGTTTATGCAATGCCCCCGCTACGTTTGAACGTTTGATGGAGTTAACACTACGGGGACTAACTTGGAAAACATGCTTAGTATACCTTGATGACATAATAATTCTTGGAAAAACATTTGATGACCACCTGAAAAATGTTGAAGAGGTTTTTCAAAAGCTTAGATCCGCCCAGCTGAAGCTTAGCCCAAAGAAATGTCACCTGTTCCAGAAAGAAGTCAAGTACCTGGGGCATATAATGCTACAGAAGAAGGAGTAAGAACTGATCCAGAGAAGACAGAAGCTATCCAGAACTGGCCTATACCAAAGAACAAGCATGAAATTAGAAGTTTTCTGGGACTGTGTACCTATTACAGACGGTTCATACATGGGTTTGCTGATATTGCTAGACCATTACATCGTCTTACGGAAAACAACAACAACTATGAATGGACTGAAGATTGTCAAGCAGCTTTTATACACCTAAAGAAAGCCCTGTGCAATCCCCCGGTGTTGTCATATCCACAACCAAATCAAACATTTATTGTGGACACTGATGCAAGCAACACTGCTATTGGTGGAATTTTGTCACAGATGCAAGATGGCCAAGAAAAAGTAATAGCCTATTTTAGCAAAGTCCTTTCCAAACCTGAACGAAATTATTGTGTCACCAGAAAAGAACTTTTGGCTATTGTTAAATCCCTAGAGCATTTTCATAAATACCTGTATGGCCAGAAATTCCACCTAAGAACGGACCATGCATCACTTAAATGGTTGCTTCAGTTCAAGAATCCTGAAGGTCAGATAGCACGATGGCTACAACGCATTCAAGAATATGATTTCAAAATTGAACATCGAAGGGGACTGAACCATAAGAATGCTGACGCTTTATCAAGACGACCTTGCCCGGATGATTGTAAACACTGCAGCAGACGAGAAGAACATGAAGATCCTGATGAATTTCACTGCCGAAGAACACGTCTCCAGTGCTCTCAAGAATGGGATCCTAAGATCTTGGCCAAAGAACAACTAGAAGATCCCGATCTTGGAGACATTATCAAACTTAAGACAGAGAATTTGGAAAGACCACCATATCAGAAAAATAGCCTCCAAGTCTCCAAGACATAAAGGGTACTGGGCCATATGGGACTCTTTGATTATTAAAGATGGCCTATTACAAAGGGTCTGGGAAAGTTCTGACGGCAAAACCCATAAACATCAGATAATCCTACCAACCAAAAGGATCCCTGAAGTATTGCAAGCCTTGCATAATGGTGTAGGAGGTGGCCATTTCGGAGTTATGAAGACTCTTGAAAAGGTTCGAGAAAGGTTCTACTGGCTGGGAAGCCGTGCAGACGTAAAAGACTGGTGCCGAAGGTGTAAGGACTGCGCTTCCAGCAAGGGACCCAAAACACGAAGCCATGGCAAGATGAAGCAATACAATGTAGGGGCACCTTTTGAAAGAATTGCCATAGACACTTAGCAGAGGCCATTTCCAGTTAGTAAATCAGGGAATCGCTATATATTGGTAGCGATGGATTACTTTAGTAAATGGCCAGAAGTCTACCCAATCCCAAATCAAGAAGCTATCACTGTTGCCGATGTATTATTTCAACAATGGATTTGTCGCTATGGAGTTCCTAGAGAATTACATTCCGATCAAGGCAGAAACTTTGAGTCCGATCTTTTCAAGAACCTTTGTAATCTCCTGGGAATCCATAAAACAAGAACAACACTTCTTCATCCCCAGTCCGATGGTATGGTAGAGCGGTTTAACAGAACACTTGATAACTACCTGAAAATTAAAGTAAATGACCAACAAAGTGACTGGGATAACTGTATACAGCCGTTTTTATTAGCATACCGCTCCGCGATTCACGAAACTACTGGCGAAACACCTTGCTAAAATCATTTTCGGAGCGGAAATATGCCTCTCCAGTTGACTTGCTTACAGGACGACCTTCCACCAATGAAGAACCAGCAGAAGACTATGTAAGTCAATTAAGTAAACAGCTACAGAGGATACATGAAGAGGTGCGTACCAAGATACAAAAAGGAAGTGACCGTATGAAATCCCGCTATGACTTGAAAGCTAACCATCAGGGATTTGTCGTCGGTGAAAAAGTTTGGTTATACAATCCAAGAAGAACCAAGGGGCGTTCACCGAAACTACAGAAGTCATGGGAGGGACCATATAAAGTGGTGACACGGCTTAATGATCTGGTGTACCGTATACAGAAGAGTCCACAGGCAAAGATGAAAGTAGTACATCTAGAAAGGCTAAGCCGTTATCAAGACAGTGAAGATACTTGATCGAGACGATCAAAACTTGGAAGGGGGCAATGTTACAGACTTTTAAAAATGTGTTTAGGTTATAGAATTTTAGAGAGTTAGGATCATTTAATTTAGTTTGTTAATTTATTTAAATAATTTACCTTAATTTATCCAAGTTCTTTCATCACTTTCGAAGGTTTCCGAAAAACGCCCGAATTATCCATTAAGAACTTTTATGCCATCCTGTACTATGGAATTTTCACGATATTTCTCGAATATTCTAGATCATTCTTTACTCTTCCATCATACTATAAAAGGGCGACGGGAAATCTCGGATCAGTCAGTATAAATTCGACTTTTGTGTTGTAAACTTCGAGACATTGACAAGAGTAGATTTTGTCGTTGTTGTAACCATAGTTACGTTCCATTGTTAATAAAGGTATAAAAACGAAGACACGTGTTTTTATACGAGGTGTTTTGGAACAATATACCTTTTCCTTTTTTTTTTTTTGAAGTCGGTTTAAAACATTGTGGCTTTAATTACTTTTAAATAATTCTGACACTGTCAGGGTGACAACTAATAAATATAATTAAAATAAATACAGGGTGTTATGGAAATACTTTAATGGGTATATTGGAAATCCCGAGATCCTGACGTAAAAACAAATTGAATAAAAATAGTCAAAAATGTCGGACCACTACTAACTATTAAAATATTTGACTCCAAAATATTTAAGTCAAAACTAGTCAAATTACATACCCGCCACTGTCAGCAATCTGTTTACAATCCTTTGTTTGATTTTGTAAGTATTTTTACACATATCTCTTATTTTCGCAATACAATCACATTATTTACCGGTTAAAAACACATTAAACTTATTACAACTTATTCGTACACTATATCCCAGATTAGTTATAATCGCACAAAGAGTTAAGTAACACAGAAACATTATTAATTATTTATTATTTTAAATAAAAATTGTGTTAAACACCCACAATTAGTTTTTATTTGTACTAAAATCTTTCCGTGCCTTCAATCAGCTGGCGGTGTCGTTCGATAATTCCCCGTGCTCTCTTCTTCGATGTTGCCACTTATCGTTGTAAGTAACAAATACATTTTAATTTATTATAGCGTGGGTATGACGTAACGACCCAGCAAACACTATTTGCCGGCAATATACATTTTTCATATTGGCATTGATGGTAAAGCATTGGCAATTGGTGGCAATATTAGGCCAACATCTAATACGCATTAACAAGTTAACCCTAAATAAACACTCAATTGCCAATAGAATTTTACATGCAGGCGAATTGCCAGCAAGCATACAAAAATGGCGGCATACCAATCCTGATTAAATAAAGCATTCCTTTTTGTTGCAGGCAAATAAATATTGGATTTTTGAAAGCAAACCTTCAACGCATATTCATACTTTTCAAGCCATATTATTAACATTGTTATTTAACTAACATTCGAGCAATTTTTTTGATCTGTTTTATTTATAATGGCGGCTAAACAACATTATTTTATGTTTCTTTTACATAATTTAAAGGAAGTGGCCTTTTCATAACATTTTATTGATACAAATCATGCAAATAACAATTAAGTCAAACAAAATGTTTATTATGTATTTTTGAGAGAATAAAAATAAAATGATGATAAAATTAGCTAGGTTAATTTCGACGATTTCGACCGAAGGTGATAAATTCAAATTTCCCGCTTAGCCGAAATACAAGATTTGACAATTTGACAGATGAGGCAACCTTGCTTTTGTTTGGCCGCTGTGCAATTGTTTTCGACGTGGTTTTCTAGCTTTTTAGTTTCTTTTTTAAAGAAAAGAGTTTTTAGGTAGACACAATTAAGTGTATTCATTACCTAATTAGTGTGTGTTGTGTAATTAATTGGTGATGGCTAGTCAAGAAGGCGGGTTATTCAAGTAGACGTTTAGGAGATGTAAACATTTTGTTTAAAACCTTTTAAATTTGTAGTTACCTAAAAAAATTATATGAAATCAGGGAGTTGCCTTATTAAAAGTTTTAAAGACGTGTTTATAAAAAAAAAATTATATATATTTAATAGTTTTTTTTTACATTTAACTCCTTTAAAAATATTTTTCCCTATGTTTTGGATCTGAAAATTGAGTGTAAGTGTCCCTTAAATACTTACTATTTTAAAGTGTTTTCTTTTGATTTACTATCTTTTTTGTAATTTTATTACGTACTTTTTATTTTTTTATATTTTATTGTTACGGTATAAAAAATTTATATTATGTAATTTTTTTATTGATACAGTTTTCCTGCCTTTTCTTTCATTTTTATATATGTTATTTAACTTTTGTGACATTTAACTTATAAAACTTGCAATACTTATTTAATGATAAATACCATTATCCTAAACGCATTTTTTCATCATAAGATTATTAACACTTGGCCTAATAACGGCCAATTGCCCACTTTTCGCGTCTTTTTGATACCTTTTTTTTACCAATGCTTTGCCATTAAAGAGTGTTGGCAATGCTGCGATAAACAAAATGGATAATTTTTTTAAGTACGTGAGTATAAGAAATATTAGGACTTTTAAGAGTTTCGTGTTTCATATCGGTTGTTCACCAAATTTAAGCTTGTGAAACTTTTTTTATGGTGAAAGTTATGGTTTCCTTGGACTTTTGGTCGGCCGAAATCGACGCGATTTACGTTCCCTAAATAAAATTTTTACTTGAATGTGGTTTTAATTAAAAATGTATTTTTAATTTTGGGCGAACGTATATCGCGTCGGCTTCCACCGACCAACTGTCCTAGGAAACCGTACTTTTATAGCGGGATAATAAACAAACTTTATGTTTACACAAACATGCTTGTAACATACTATATACTGGTTAAATGGGCCGGTGCTCTAAGTTTGTTTGTTAAACTTTTTAAATGTATAATAAATTATTTTAAAATAAGTACGTCAAATACAAAAACAAAACGGTATTTTACCTTTACTACTGTTAATGCAAAGTTTTAAGCACATAAAAGATGTTTGGCAACATCGCAGGGAAGATGTCATTTCATTGTCATTCAGGTGACAGCTGGTCAACAAATATCTTAGTTTTACCTATCCAGAGACGTTGCAGGCAAGTGAGAAAAAGGTATTTTTGCAAAATCAAAAAAATGTTGGAATTTAACAAAAAAAGTATTAGGTATGTCTCTACACTACCCTAGGAGTTACCCATTTCAATATATTAAAGTTTTTCCATAACACCCTGTATAAGCAATTATTACCTAAAATTCTAATTTATCTAACCTTTATGTATGTCGATACAGGATGTACCGTATTAGAATTTCTTAAAATTGCTCTTAACCAATGCGGATGTACACAAGCCAATACCCCAGTTAGTAAAGCCTTTTAGTGCTATAACGTCATACGCACTTGAAATGACGTGTTTGTGTATTTCTTTCCAACATTCTGGATCATTGTCGGTACCAATGCTCGGATTAAGAGCTCTTAGATGAACTCCTGCCACATTAACACCAGACCAAACAGCAACTATAATTAAAAATAGATTTTTAGTGAAATGCCCTTTTGGCACCAGGTGTGACATTTTAAGATGGAATCTTAGCAAATAAGTGCATTTTTACCGCGGTATAATACAGGGTAGGTTTTTTCGATGTTTAGTGAAGTGATCTCAAAAATCGCTGCAGCTACAGAGATGGTTAAATGGTGAAAGAATTGAATTTTTAAACATTGTGCCAATAATGGTAGGGTTTACAGTTATACACTCTGTGCAAAGTGGCCCTGGAATGCACATTTATCGAAAGCCTTCAAATAAAGCTTATAGATATATTTTAGATCTATTTTATAAAAATATGTTTTACATGCTATAGTGAAGATATAGACGACAGTTAGCTTTACCTTAAATAGAATGGTGTATATTTTATTGATTTGATTTCTCCACAAATTTAACATGACTTTGTAACATCTGCTATACCTAAACTCACTAGTTTAAAAGATACAGGGGTTTAAAATATAATGTAAATATTTAATAACTTTAAAAATATGAAAACACTTATTAGTAAAAACAGAATTGACAGAAGAATAACTTGTAAACACTTCCAAAATTTAATTAAATAGGTTAAGTGTTTCATGTTATTTTTGTGTCAATTCTGTTTTTATTAATAAGGGTTTTTATATTTTAAAAGTTAGTAAATATTTACATTATATTTTTTTAAACCCCTGTATCTTTAAACTAGTGAGTTTAGCTATAGCATATGTTACATAAAGTCATGTTAAAATTTTGTGGAGAATTCAAAAATCCAATAAAATATACACCATTCTATTTAAAAAAAGGTAACTTGTGTCTATATCTTCGTTGTGATGCCCCCTGTATATGTAAACATATTTTTATAAAATGGATCTAAAATATATCTATAAACTTTATTTGAAAGACTTTTCGATAAATGAGCGCATTTGCGAATTATTAAGGGGTTCCGGGACTTTTTGCACACAGTGTATAAGGGTCTGATTTTTGTGACTGTAACTCTTACCATTTTTGGCACAATGTTTAAAAGTTGCATGTAAAACATTGTGGTAAAGCGTCTATATTCGTGGTAGACCCGTCAAAAGGAACCCTCCTTATACAGGCTTTTACGCTGTTACAAATTCGAGGAACACCATTAGGATCTCGGAAACGGTAAGAGATACCAGGTTGGTTAAATTGGAGCAAAGTTGCGCATTTTTATGCTCAACAATATTCCGTTTTAAAAATTTAAAAACTTGCAGCCGTTCAGGAATTATCCGGCAGAAGCAGAAATTTTGCGAAACAGTTTTTATTGTTTTTTCGGTTTATTTAAAAAGATATTTTAAAACTAACGACACATTATTACTGCCACTATTTTTGTTCTATTAAATAATGCCACTAAATTTGAAATCCGACGTTTCGTCCTTGAGCCACCATCATCAACTTTGTTTTTTTAAATTGGCGGCATATTTGGTGTTTAACTTAATACACTCCCCAAGCTGACGTCTTACTGACGTCTTTTAGTCATTTTTGGCCACATTTTGTCAGGAAAGACGTCATAAGATGACGACAGAATGACGTTAAATTGACCTTCACTAAGTCACAGACAAAAGACGTCCCGTTAATGATGTCATAATGACGTCTTTAAGATGTCGAAAAATTGACGCCTATACTTTTTTAAAAGCTTAAATGATACGATATTTTATTTGAAAATTAAAATAGGAAAAAACTTCTTTCCCTTGAAATGCAAGGTCGCATTCCTCGGGACACTGTCCAACCTGGAGATGCAGATTTTTTCATTAGCAGATATTTCTTTCAAAGCTAATTGAGATTACTAACCACAGACCGGTCTCGAACTATTTTGGTCTTATCGGTACGGTGTAGGCGATAAAAGCGAAGATGTTGAATAAACGTGGTAGTTTATTGTCCATTACGCCATCTATCGGTAGATACTTTTTCCTATTTCAATTTTGTAAATTTATCAGTCTTATTTTTCTGTTCATATGATATTTCGGTTGGATTTTGACACGAATCATATATGTCACAAAATTTTTCTGGCATTTTTTAAACATGACGTCATTAGATTTTTATAAGCTA
This sequence comes from Listronotus bonariensis, assembly GCA_014170235.1. Classification (NCBI taxonomy): domain Eukaryota; kingdom Metazoa; phylum Arthropoda; class Insecta; order Coleoptera; family Curculionidae; genus Listronotus; species Listronotus bonariensis. Next base: position 272,457 of record JACEGR010000098.1, on the reverse strand, counting down.
GTATGACGAACAAATGACGTCAAAGAGACGTCACTTCAACGACGTTAAAAACACGTCATTAAAATGACGTTAAATGACGTCATTGTTTTGGTCCGATGACGTCCCATGACCAGAAATGACTTAAAAATAACGTCATAATGACGACAGCTTGCTGCTTGGATCGTATTTTAATTCTAATTACAACGATTTATCACACTTTACATTTATGCAACGTTTCAAACATAGACACCACTATCCACTATTTTTTCCATTAAAAATTGCGTTTTTCTTCCAAACGATTTTGATAATTTTCATTTGAAGGTATGCATCCATTTTTTTTCTATCGCTAGTTTTCTTAATTCCCTTTAATAATTTATTTATTCATAATTTAACTAAGAAGCTACAAGAATTAAGGTATAATTTACATACATTTACTTATACGTAATAAAATAACGCATTTAATTTAATCAAACGCCTCTATCAACTTTATCGTAGCCTGTCATAAAAAAATGGATAATTACTTACCTGCAAACGAAAATTTCTTCGACAGTTTGGGATCAAAATCGATGATGGTTTATCGGTCGGTTGGAAACGTCGCATAAATGTAAAGGTGTGATATATCGTTGGTTTTAGAATTAAACCTAATAAACTAGTTTATTAGGTTTAAAACCAAATATTCCGCCCATTTAAAAACAAAGTTGATAATGGTGGCCCAAAAGACGAAACGTCGGTTTTTAAATTTAGTGACATCATTTTATAGAACAGAAAAAGTGGCAATGTTAATGTGTCGTTGGTTTTAAAATATTTCTTCAAATAAACCGAAAAAACAATAAAAACTGTTTCGCAAAATTATGGTTTTTGCCGGTTAATTCCAGAGCAGCTGCAAATTTTTAAAACGGAATATTGTTAATCGTAAAAAGGCGCAACTTTGCCCCAATTTAGCCAACACTGTATCTCTTACAGTTTCCGAAATCCTTATGGTGTTCCTCAAATTTATAAACGCCAGTATAGGTTTTAAAAAAGTTATTACCATAAAGTCTGATCAATTCCTGGCCCAGGCCCTATTATTAATAAACCGAAAAATCACAAAACCGAAAACCTATAGCCGTTTTAAAGTAATTTAAAAGTTTTAATACTAAATAGGAAAAATTGCTTTTTAATGTTTCAATAATTATTAGAGCATTACTCTACAATTGTTTCGCCTTTCTAGGGCTTTATCAAGAGTACTTCGTATACTAAATTTAAAAAGAGAAATATTTACAAACAGAACCATTTAACACGATTTTCCCAAAAGGTCTAGAAAATATTATTAGGGGTTTTATTATGCGGCCCAGATGTGGTAATAAATTTATTTATAATTGGCATATCTGCGATATTTATTTGATCATTGGTAGAAAGAGTTGTATTGTCTATAAGTGATTTTTTAATTTCTAGTTGTTCCATATCAAATATGTTAATTTTTTACCTTTAACATCAGCAATAATGTATCCAATAGGCTAGATAAGTTAGGCTGTAAAACTGTGTCTGTAAATAAGAGTAACCTAGGTAGATTATTAGTTAACAATAGAAACTATAAATAAAAAGAAGAAAAATTAGATTAGGGGGTTTATAAAGTTAATTGCACAGACTGTAATGCGGAATATATTGGTCAAAGTGGAAGGAGCATAAAAACAATAAAGAACACAAAACATCAATTTTAAATGGTTTAAAAACACAGGCATTTTAACACATTGTATAGAACAAAACCAGCTTTATAGATCATAATAATGTTAAACTACTCCATAGAGAAAACAAAGGTACAAAATTAAATTTGTATGAACAACTAGAAATTAAAAATCACTTATAGACAATACAACTCCTTCTACCAATGATCAAATAAATTTCGCAGATATGCCAATTATAAATAAATTTATTACCACATCTGGGCCGCATAATAAAACCCCTAATAATATTTTATAGACCTTTGGGAAAAATGTGTTAAATGGTTCTGTTTGTAAATATTTCTCTTTTTTAAATTTAGTATACGAAGTACTCTTGATGAAGCCCTAGAAAGGCGAAACAATTGTAGAGTAATGCTCTAATAATTATTGAAACATTAAAAATCAATTTTTCCTATTTAGTATTAATATTTAAAAATGTTTTACAAGAAACCAACTGCGGATACAATTCAGTGTATTTAAAGTTTTGTTACTTTTTTACTAATATTTAATGCTTTGTATGCAAATGCAATAATAACTTTTATCACTTACCGCTAGAGTCTCCCGTGCTCTCCTATAATCCAGCCATGGACACTTGCAGCACCAACTCCAAGCTTTTCCCCTATAAAATATCTAAATCGGGACGTGTCCAGACTAGTGCCAGATCCTATAACTCTATGTTTTGGTAGCCCACTTAGTTTCAAGCTACCACCGACAAAAGGTCAGTAGGGTTACTGACTATCACCAAAATTGTGTCTGGCGAATATTTTATCAATTCTGGAATGATTGTTTTAAGGACATCTGTATTTCTTTGTATTAAATCTAGACGGGTTTCTCCTTCTTTTGTCTTACCCTGTACAATTACACAAAAAAGTTAAATTTTATTAGATCTGACCTTATAGTATAGGAGGTAGCAACGTTTTCAAAAAAGAATTTTAGGTCAGCTGAGTTTTATCATGTTGTTCTTCTTTCTCTTCTGGATAGACCCTGGGCTGTCTGGCTGGCGATAGTGGTTGCGTTTATTATTTTGCATCCTACCTGTATAGATAATAATCCAAGGTTTAGAAATACATTTTAAGAAACCTTATTTTAATCTTTAAATAGGTTTACCAAACATGTTTTTTTTTATTGCCAGATACTTTTATCATTGTTAATTATACAGTCGTCCCTTTCTAACTTGTGAAGCGTTCGGTATATTTTGATGAAACTTGGAACGATAATATACGACCAAGGTCTGCATTTTGACAGATTTAGGTGTCAAGATGACAGCTTTAAATGTCAAAGATACCTGAAAGAGGAGGGAGGACAAATCAGCCAACCTAAAATTATTTTTTGCCCGACGACGTTGCTACCTCCCAGACTATAACAAAAGTTGTTGAGTGTAGAAAGTGTCATTCTTTATAAAAACCCATTAAAATAATAAATATAACAAAAATATGTAAAATATCAAAATTTGGCAATTTTGAAGAATGCAGTTTATTTAAATGAAAAAAACAAACCACCCATATAACATTTTTTGCCGGCGTTGTACATTTAATTTACTGGCATTGCCAACACTCTTTAATGGCAAGGCATTGGCAAAAAGTATCAAAAAGACGCGAAAATGGGCAATTGGCCGTTATTAGGCCACGTGTTGCAGATAATGTGATGGCATTCGTCATTAATAATTTATGATGAAAAAAATGCGTTTAGGATGATGGCATTTATCATTAAATAAGTATTGCAAGTTTTATAAGTTGAATGTCCCAAAAAGTTAAATAACATATTTAGAATTTTGTAATCGAAAAAATGAGAAAAAAAGGCAGGAAAACTTTATCAATAAAAAAATTACATAATATAAATTTTTATACAGTAACAATAAACAAAAAAAAATAAAAAGTATGTAATAAAATTTAAAAAAGATAGTAAATCAAAAAAAACTACTTTAAAATAGTAAGTATTTAAGGGACACTTACACTCAATTTTCAGATCCAAAACATAGGGAGAAATATTTTAAAGGAGTTAAATGTCAAAAAAAAAACTATAAAATATATATAATTTTTTTTATTAACACGTCTTTAAAACTTTGAATTAGGCAATTCCCTGATTTCATATAATTTTTTAGGTAACTACAAATGTAAAAAGTTTAAAACAGAAATGTTTACAGCTCCTAACAGTCTACTTGAATAACCCGCCTTCTTGACTAGCCATCACCAATTAATTACACACTAATTAGGTAATGAATACATTTAATTATGTCTACTAAAAACTCTTTTCTTTAAAAAGAAACTAAAAAGCTAGAAAACCACGTAGAAAACAATTGCACAAAGCGGCCAAACAAAACCAAGGTTGCCTCATCTGTCACATTGTCAAATCTTGTATTTCGGCTAAGCGGGAAATTTGAATTTATCACCTTCGGTTGAAATCGTCGAAATTAACCTAGCTAATTTTAACATCATTTTATTTTTATTTTCTCAAAAATACATAAAAAACATTTTGTTGACTTAATTTTTATTTGTATGATTTGTATCAATAAAATGTTAGGAAAAGGCCATTTCCTTAAAATTATGTAAAAAGACATAAAATAATATTGTTTAGCCGCCATTATAAATAAAACAGATCAAAAAATTGCTCGAAGGTTAGTTAAATACCAATGTTAATAATATGGCTTGAAAAGTATAAATATGCTTTATTTAATCAGGTTTGGTATGCCGCTATTTTTGTATGCTTGCCGGCAATTCGCCTGCATGTAAAATTTATTGGCAATTGAGTGTTTATTTAGGGTTAACTTTTTAATGCGTATTAGATGTTGGCATAATATTGCCACCAATTGCCAATGCTTTACCATCAGTGCCAATATGAAAAATGTATATTGCCGGCAAATAGTGGTTGCTGGGCATTTTTAGAAATTAATACTACCGTGTAAAGGCAAAAGAGTCTGTTCGTAAAAATACAGTTTTGAGAAAATTACCACTTTCTGTTTTATTCATTATGATAATAGACTTCAAAAGCATCCTTAAAACACTGTTTAAATATCAAAATGTAAAACTCTTTTTGTACATTAAAACAATGTCAAATTAATATAATGTCAAAACATGAAATGACCAATTTTACGATAAGACTCTTTTGGCTTGCACGATAGAATAAGGTAAAAATTCCAAAGCTTTAGAAAGACAATAGTTGACACAAATTGATTATTGCAAGCGTTAATTTAATGAAACTTTCATTAATTTTGACTTCAAATCTGCTAGCAGTGTCTAAATAATTTATAGATATACAATTAATCGGTTATTATATGTCGAACGTCTTTTAGGCTTAAAAGAAATTGCCTTTAATTATAATCGGAATCGCAAACTAAAATATTAGTTTTACCCAATGGCGAAACTAGCCACTGGTTTTTGGGAGCCCACGCCCAGCCCACGCACAGCACATGCGTAGCCCACGCTCAACCCATCCTTCTCACGTCCACGTTTTTGATCAGTTTACCGCATATTGGACCCAATTCAGGATCAACCATATTTCAGATTTTTAAAACAAACCCATGCTGCACAAGACCCACGAAATCTGTGCGGCGAACACAAACCTACCCACGCGTGGCTGGCAGCAGAATAGGCTAGCTCTGAGCTGGAGTCCAATATGCGCCACTCCATTTAAAAGCATGTTTTACAAAATTAGGCACGCGTGGGCTGCGCGTGTTTTGTGCGTGGGCTGGGTTCAATTTGCGGCGGGCCTTACGCCCCAGTTTATAGCCTATTTATGCCGAAAAACACTAATACGTTTTAAATGCCCAATAAATTTGGGAAAGGGGCTTATTGCCATCTTAAGGGGGTGAGCCCCCTAGTCCCCCCCTAATTGCGCCCCTGGTTTTACCCAAACTTACTATAGATATACTTTGAAATACACATAGTAGTACTTTATACACGTTAGGGGATATGACGCTTAAAAAACGTTGGACATAAATTAAGCGAAAATTATCTGACTATAATCTATTTAGAGATTGCTAATGCCCTTTTAAGTGCAGAAATGTTATCAAAAATGTCAAACAGTCCTAATTTTTTTTCTTACCAGCCGTTATAACACAAACTTTAGATCCGGCCGTTATGGAGTAATCGGGACTAGCAGATATTTTTGCATTTAAATACAGAGCACCGTGTTGAACATCCTGCAATTCGCCCATCAACTTTTTTCATTTAAATCAACGATTGCTACGTCAGTACAGACACCCTAAAAACGGTGAGTTCTAATATTTACTTTTAGTGCCTGTGCCAGTAATAAAATTGACTTCATGATAATAACACTTTTAAAATTTTTTAGAGAGGTTCCTTTTGACGAGTCAATCACAAATATTCATACCGCCATATTAGGAAGCTGCGCTTTAACTCAGCCTGTCAATGTCAAATGTTTCGGGTATAGGACTGGGCAAACGCGTCATTTTTTTGTCGGAAAAGTCTACTACAATGTTTCACAAGTAATTTTTAAACATTGTACCAAAAACCCTAAGGGTTTCAGTTACGAAACCCGCCCTATCCGATACCCAAAACATGTCTATGAGTCTTATAGTTTCGTGACTGACTTACGATTTTTGGCACAATGTTTAAAAATTGCATGTAAAACATTATGGCAAACTTGTCCTTTAAAAATAGTGACGTGTTTGCCCAGTTCGACACAGGAAACATTTGACATTGCCAAGCTGGGTGAAAGTGCCGCACCCATATAGGACGGTATGAATATTCCTGGTAGACTCGTCAAGAGAAACCCACCCCCTAAAAAAGTTTTAAAGTGTTATTATCATAAAGTCAATTTCATTATTGGCACAGGGACTATTTCAATAATTAAATATTTTTAATCCGCTAGCACCAAAAATTTTGGGTCACTTTTAAATTATGATTTTCTGAGCGTATGATTGTAAAACTGTAAAATTTATAATAGCACTGGGTTATTTATTTTTGAAGATATTATGTTTTCTGTCAAACATGTTTATGATTTATTACCATTTGTTTATCTGTATAAATTAGGACTATATATACGAAATAAATAATAGTTTAAAAAACTAAAAAACACGCTTTTATATGCAACCGAACTAAAATTAGAAAATAATTTTTCATTACAAAGAGTTTGTCACTTCAGAGTAAAAAGCGTGGGGTGCATTTTACTATTTTTTCATAACTTTTCCCTTATAGAAATTTGCAAATAGAATAATTATAACATTTAATATATTAAGCACCCCACGCTTTTATTCTGAAGTGACAAACTCTTTGTAATGAAAAATTATTTTCTAATTTTTAGTTCGGTTGCATATAAAAGCGTGTTTTTTAGTTTTTTTAAACTATTATTTATTTTTTATTTTTTAGTTCGATATGCATGTATGTATGTATGCATGTATGTATGTATGTATGTATGCATGTAAGACTGAAACTGCACGCATGCGCAGATCACTCGCCTAGCTCTAGCTCGCTTATTCTTTCACAGCGGATCTGTAAAGGAATTTATTTATCCTGGCGGTCCTAATCAGGATAACGGGATACTGTTTTTAAATTATTGCATTGTCATCGGTCCTTAATACGTGTGCAAAGTTTCAAAGAAATTGAATCGCTGGTAGTTGGTAAAAATTAGGCTCAAAGATTCCGTTACATAGATAGATAGATAGATAGATACAACCCAAGCTAATAAAAGCGTGTTAAAAATACACCAGCTTTAAAATCAACTCAAAAGCTAAGAGAGTTGACATTGCAGGAGTGTAATAGAATCTACCGGAATGCGACCTTTAATGACTGTATTTCTCGTCGACTTCAATCATTAAAAGTGTAGCTAAACAAATTTAGTTTATAAAATACTGTGGGTCAATTTTTTTTCTCAGGTAACCGTTTTCATATCCAGTAGTACTGCAGCCTGAAGCCTTATTGTACCATATTCCCATTTTATTGTACCTACTTCAGTAACCTAGTTCCTTAAAAAGGCTGGATGAGTACCGTATGTTTTCGGGGGTACTCTAAAACCCCCAAAGATTGCCTGTCTCTTATGACCCAATGCGACACACTCTGAGAGCATGTATATTACTGTTTCGGTCTCTGCGGGTCTATTTTCGAATCTCACTTCACAATGTCGAATGCGTGATCAACGAAATGTTACTCAAAAAGCTGGTTCTAACTGGTTTTTATGCGAGAATCTATCAATGTCGAACATGACACTAATATTCGTGATTCGAGAATCCCCGGCCTGCTCCGCATAATCTGCTGTTCAGATCTTCGTTGTATAAACCCAGAGCTGGGATTCTGTAACAAACATAAGGAACATAAAGATAGAGAAAAGAAAGAGATTATTATCTTTTTCCAAAGTCGTATTCTGAAATAAATGTTTTTTTTTTTTGTTTCTGCTAGAAAAGGAAAATCAATTTTAGGGGATAAAAGGCAAAGATAAATACTAAAAAGATACATAGCAATTTGTGCCTCTTTCCTTTAAATTTTGGTTTCTATTTGATTAAGGCGATTATGGCCGAAAATAGAAAAAAATCTCTCTTCTTATGTTTCTTACAGAATCTTAGCCCAGATGTTTTTTCGCGGAAGCATGTCTATATTGAGGAAACCTGTGATTGTTCTTAGCTAATTTCTACTTATTTAAATTAGTTCTTAAGCTTCTTTAGCGGATGGTCCTCTGATGTATATTTTTCCATGCATATGTTAAGGAAGCCTGTCCCAGTACAGTCTTTGCTGGTCCTTTATCCAGTTTTGTACCATACTTCGGAAGGTACTCTTTGGTAATCTAAGGACTGGTACACGTATGTCGTGGCTGAGCCTCAACTTGCCACTTTATTTGCGTTTTTCTTGTCTTAGATTTCGCAATGCCCAACTCATGGACAAAATATTGCATATGCTCGCTTTTCTCCATAAGCTTCAATACCAAAATGCTTTCATTTAAATGGCCATATCTCTTTTAATAATTAGGTCATTAAGACAATTACAAGAAGAAAACGTGAAACAGAGGTGAAGCTATAACTTCGGCGTAACTTGTTATTTACTGTTAACAATACGTTCTACAGGGTGATTAAAAGTTTTTACCAAAAATAAATATTTTTTTATCGTCGTATGTGATGTTCTGTTGAAAGGGCGGTAATCTTGTTTGGAAATAAATTATACCCTAATCTATTTTTGATATTTTATTATCCCAAATTTGATTACTCTCTTTTAACAGCACATCATACAGAGAAATTAAAAATTATTCATTTTTTTTCACTTTTGATTGCCCTGTAAGATGTATTGTTAACAGTAAATACTAACGGTTACGCCAAAGTTATAGCTTTACCTTTTTTACCATTTTCTTTTTTAATTGTTTTAATAACCTATTTATTAAAAATATATATATGGCCAGTTAAATCAAAACATTTTTTATTGTAACTTATGGGGAAAATCAAGCATATGCAATATTTTTGTTATGTTTTAAGTACTTAAAAAGGTTGCAAAAGACCTCCACTTTAGGCGGTTCTAGGTCGGGGAAGCAAGGAAGGGCATGAAACAGGAAAAAGTTAGCAAGACTTTTTAAAACATGTTTCTTATTTATTTTACATGGTTTTTTTATTAAAATTTAAATCTTTTACTCCTAAACGCTCCGATCTTACATACACAACTATATGTATTCCTTTGAGCTGACACATGCTACTTGATTTAAAGTAAAGCTTTTAAATAAATATAAAAAGGAGAAACAACCATAGATAACCTACATTTAGATCCGCAGTGGCAAGAAGCATTTTTCGGATTTTTACGACCACGCTCAGTGGGTGGACGAACATGCGCACTTAAAAGCCGTGTCAAAATACAAACACTGGCACCCCGTACCCTTCGTCCGCGGTCTGACCGTAACGCTCATTAGCTACCGTACTTGGAACAGAAAACCAGGACGCCGTCAACAAATCCTTTCCTATAATGCGGATAGTTTGTTTGGGGTCGGGTGCGTTTACCCTCAACTGGCTTGCGCACAAACCGGTTTTTTCGCCCATGAAATGTAACTTTTGTTTTGCGCAGGTTATGACATTGGCAATCCATCGAGATCAGTGGAAACAACCAATAAAAAACATGTTTACAAGGATTTTTTGATATCAAGTAAAAGATTGTCTGCCAGTTTAGTATTAAATCGAAAATTTTGTACAAAAAGAAGAAGGAATATGGAGAAATTAAGGTTAATTGATTTTTAACTTTGATACTGGATATCTGAAAAACACATCAGATTTATGATCAGCGCTCGAAAAACTCTAAATACCAAAATTGATCAAAATCGGAATTGTCGCAACTTTCTAGAAAATTAAAGAGTGAAAATGCTAATTGATCTGAGTGCCAAAAAATAATGTTTAGTTTTTGTCCAACAATCTGGCAATATAGATTTTCGAATTATTTTAAAAATGTACTTTTTTAAATGAAACACCCTGTATTATTATATACCCATTATATACCATTTAAAGATCTATCAGAGAGCTTTAAAAAAGTCCATATGTGTTATTTCCAATGTTTAACAGTTTCGGAAATATGGGCTTCCTTTCCTCAGAAATTTGATAGTAAACTGGTTTAAAATAAAACACTATGTATATTTCATCACCAGAAAATAGATATTTTAAAGAGTTTTAATAAAATACCACATTTAAAATGTCTATCTCATATTATTTACAAAATATGGCCGTCCAAATCTAAAAATTATGTTAAATTTTATTATATCATTATAGCTCTATGCTGTAAGTACCAAGTTTAATATCAAACTCTTTAAAATATTCAATTAATGGTGATACAATATACAGAGTGCTCTATTTAAAAAGTTCCAGTTTACTATCAACTTCCTAAAGTTGGCCATATTGCCAAAGCTATTAAAAATTGAATAGATCACATGTGGGCTTTTTAAAAGCTCTTTAATAAATCTTTTAAACAGTGATATAATATAAAGGGTGTTTTATTTAAGAAAGTGCATTTTTTAAAATAAGTCGTTTAATTGTTTTTCTATTAACAACACATTAATCAGCGGACAAAATACTACTACTTCTCTAATTTAACCGACTTCGTATCTTCAATAATAAAAAACTTAGCAATAGTGCTAACCTAAGTTTGATAACCCTGTATATGTATACCCTGTGACCAATATTAAACTAGGTAATTTTCTAGAAACCTGTGGCACGACGAAATTTGGTATACTGGGGTTTTTGAGGCGTTGATCACGAATCTGAAAGAATTTTTGGCGAAAACATTTCGTTCTTGAGATATTTATCATCAGACTTGAATTTTAAACTAATCCTATTATTACAACATTTCCCCTTCTTTTGCACATAATTCTTGATTTAAAGCTAAAGTGGCACACAAGATTTGATTTTCACCTTTTAAAGCCCCGATTTTTTTACGTATTTTACATTATTTTTGCATTAAATTGCATGTATACTTTAGAATCATTTCAATCCCAGTGTGCCATGAAGCCCTATGTGTATGAATTGTTGCCGCATTATCAAAGAAAAGCCACGCAATTTAATGCAAAAATAATGTAAAAAACGTAGAAAAACGGGGTTTTAAAAGGTGAAAATTAAATATTGTGTGACACTTTAGCTTTAAATCAAGAATTGTGTGCAAAAAGAAGGGGGAATATAGTGAAAATAAGCTTAGTTCAAATTTGAACTTTGATAATGAATATCTCGAGAACGAAACGTTTCCGCTAAACAAAATCTTTCAGATTCGTGATCAGCGCCCCAAAAACCTCCGTATACCAAATTTTGTTAAAATCGGAGTTGCCGCAGGTTTCTAGAAAATTACCTAAAACTAGCCTAAAAATATATAAGATATTACCTGTGCTAACATGGAGAATACGCAAGCCATTCCTACATCTCCAGTACCGACCACAGAAACCTTGTCAATATTGGTATCACATTGTTCGCCTAAGACGCTAAAAAGTTTGTCTTTAGTACCCATTTTAAGGCAGTTGTCTTTTGTCGAACAAGCACTAGAAAATAATTGGGGCACAATGTATCTGGTTTTTAACTTTGTAGCTTGTTTTAGGACTTGCAATCTGAAAGACAAAGTCAATAATGACATTTTATTTAGACATACCATTTATTTATCATTGTTTCATGGTGGTAAAAAGTTGTTACTGGGTGATAATAACTTTGATAACAAGGTAAAAAGTTTTATTTTAGTACGAGAGGTGGAGTTTTATTAAAATAGCTGGCGGAATGCCCTAAGAGAGCAAGTAGAGGGGAATTTTGGAATAGTTGTGGAATGGTTTGACACAAAACTGTTAACTATTAAATGCAGCAAAACCTATTATATCCCATTTTCATTATATGCCACATACATAACAAAATTAATATTTAAAACCAGTGGTTTGGATTTCATATATTAATATGACAAAAATATGAAGGTACTAGGGTGTTTTTATAGACAGCTATCTGGGATGGGTTGTTCACATTAATAAAACAATTTAAAAAAATCCTGGGTATGGAACAGAAAACTAAATGTTTATCAAAGATACCAACATTATCAGAAATCCTATATTTTTAGTAGTACCTATAGGTAGTCGCGTTTGGCTTATGGTATTGTCTGGTGATAGGCAGCAATAAATAATTATTTACGCAATTTAGAGGTTAATTTTTAGAATTGGATTTTAAAAATAATTTATAAGAAGCTCAAAGTCTTTCCCAGTGACGCGCTATGTAAACTTACTAAAGTTTTGGATATACACCAGCTCTTTTGCCTCTCTTTATTAATTAGACAACATAAAGAATAGAGAACCCTTATATATTTTTTGTTTATCTTTGGACAAACCACGAAGGCCAAAAGCCTAAATACTAACATACCGTGGGTGTCTTAACCGAGGTAAGAGGAAGTTTGTTAACACGAGACTTAAATACTTGAAAATTTGGGGGAGAAAAGACCGCCGCGGGCAGCAGGTTCCACATTCTAGAAACTCTAGGGCTAAAAGAACGAACAAAGTGGGATGTTCGGGGTCTGTCCAGTTGGACCGTATAGGGATGCATACCCGCGGCACCACGAGTTTCTGAGTTTCTCTGTTTGGAACCGTGAGTGGAGGAACTATACTGGACAATTCTTCAGAGCAGAAGCCATGGAAACACCAATAAAAAAGCGATAAATCCCCCAAAGCCCGACGATGGGCAAGAGAGAGAAGCCTTTCTGTAGGTGAAAGCTCATTAATGAGACAAATAGCTCTTTTTGAATGGAATCAAGAATGCTTAGGGTTGTGGAAGACGCCATGCCCCAGATATTAGAACAATATTCCAAGGGAGGTCGAATTTGGGACACATATAAAGTGTATAAATTAGAGGGGAAAAATATTTTTGGCCTCGACAAAAAAATCCAAGTTTTTTTGAAGCTGCCGTGGCTATAGATTTATTATTATTATAGTTTATGCCAGTTAAGGTTACTCTCAAATGTGACGCCCACAAGATTGAAGGTGTCTTTGCTCTGTAAAACTTGGCCGCTCATAAGTAGAGGATGAGTATTTGATGACTCTTTTCGCGACAAGGAATATGATTGTGTTTAATATCTATCACTTACGAATATAATACAAAATACAGACAAAATGCGACTAGGTTTCCGAAAGTAGAAAAGTCAATAGGAAGGTAATATGCCATCATTATTAGTGTAAGAGAAAAAATTGACTATTTTTATTTTAACTTCTAACACTGAAAAATTTGTTTCTAGGTATTTCGAGCAACGATGTGTCCTTAATTTAGTAAAAGATCCACCTTGTTACAGTTTTACGGACATTTCTTGGTTCCATACAAAAGAAAATCATATCTTACAATTCGGTAATTATATAGAAAAACTCTAACCAAAATCTTTGTAAAATATTGAAGGCTTAATTAAAAAGGTTTTCTATATTTTTTTGATAAAACTAATCATAAAAAAGATATTTAGGGTTTAAGATTAAATAGTTTATAAAAAAATACCTTTTTGAAACTTACTGATAAATAATTATTGATAATTGAGTTCTCACTGTTTTATTAGAAATTTAACGTTCTAGAAAAAGGCTTTCTAAATTATTTTACATAAATCTAACCATAACGAAAAAATTTGAGGTCAAAGCTTAAAGAATTTTAAGAAAAATTACTTTTTGTTTTGGTTTTTGTAACTTACCTAAAAAGATTTATTAAGATTTGCTTTAACCTTTCCCCCCCTCATCTCTTCATATCACGTGAGAGTTTATAAGTCGTCGACTCAAGAAGTGACACTGCATCCCAGATACATTTTTCGTAGGGGGACCTGCCCAAATCTCGGTACCTTTTTTTGTTTCTAGAATAAGAAAAATTATGTGACATTTGCACAAACCCCCTCCCCCACGGTAAGATTTGGTGATATTCAACTCACTCGAACCCCTCCCCTTCTCTAAAATATCTCATAATTTATGGACGCTTCCCTAGTATACTAAACTTGCGCCATCGCCAACCGCTTCCGGCCCAAGGAACTTTTTTCATTTCGGACCGTGAAGGTCATGTTACTTTAAAAAGGCCCCTTAATAAATGTAATTGGTTACCCATTTTTATACGATATCCCCTTATAAATGGGATTTGCGTACAATGGCCAGTGCTGGCCAAGTTAGCAAGAAATATCTTAAATGAAAAGAAATTATTTTCTTAAAAGAAAAGATTTTTAGTCGATATAAAATTACTTATTCAGATGCAACGCTACCTCCCGTACTATTTTAAAACATGAAATATAATTGATAAAACAGTATGACAATTTTTTCAGTTAGTTTTATGGATGATTGATACTAGATTAAATAAGTCATGCATAAATCTGCATAAATATTTACATTTCAATCAAGCGCATTTTATGCCGGATGGTGCTGCACTTATTTCATCTTTTTATCATTATAACAAATTTGGCTTGATAACAAAACTATACAAAAATTAACTAATTTCTTACCGACTTTATACTTTCTCTATAATCATCCCATATAACATTTTTTTCCGGCGTTGTACATTTAATTTACTGGCATTGCCAATACTCTTTAACGGCAAGGCATTGGCAAAAAGGTATCAAAAAGACGCGAAAGTGGGCAATTGGCAGTTATTAGGCCACGTGTTGCAGATAATGTGATGGCATCCGTCATTAATAATTTATGATGAAAAAAAATGCGTTTAGGATGATGGCATCCATCATTAATAAGTTATGCCAAAAAATGCATTTAGGATGATGGCATCCATCATTAATAAGTTATTGGCAAAAGATGCGTTTAGGATAATGGCATTTATCATTAAATAAGTATTGCAAGTTTTATAAGTTGAATGTCCCAAAAGTTAAATAACATATTTAGAATTTTGTAATCGAAAAAAATGAGAAAAAAGGCAGGAAAACTTTATCAATCAAAAAATTACATAATATAAATTTTTATACTGTAACAATAAACCAAAAAAAAAACAATAAAATAAAAAGTATGTTCTAAAATTAAAAAAAAAGATAGTAAATCAAAAGGAAACACTTTAAAATAGTAAGTATTTAAGGGACACTTACACTCAATTTTCAGATCCAAAACATAGGGAGAAATATTTTAAAGGAGTTAAATGTCAAAAAAAAAAAACTATTAAATATATATAATTTTTTTTATTAACACGTTAATGGCGAAAAATCCAAAATAAAATTTGAAATTTGACGGCTTGTAACTCGAAAACGAATGACATTTTTAAAAATCTTACATGAAGCTCTACCCTCATTTTGTCAAGTAGAATCACCCCCTTAAGTTTCGTGATCAATTTTTAAATCACCCTGTATATTTGTTTTTAAATAAAAAAGTCTACATATTATTTAAGAAGTTAACAATGTCTTTACTTAGGGACCAGAATCCAGTAATAATAATAAATTTTCGTATTTTTGTTACGAAACATTATTTTAATAAGAAAATTAGTATAGACAAGTAAAAAAAAACAAGATAAAATAATTTTTAACATTTTATTTGGATACTGTTCAAAAATGTTTTGCTAAGTGCATGTCTACAACAAATTTAAAAGGAACTCATATCTACTAATCCAAAGAGCACAGACAGTTTTGACTAGATAAAATACTGACAAACATTAAGCTAAGACTGGGAACGAACAAAAGAAAACAACAAACAAAAATAATACAAAAATCTGAAAGAAAATAATGTTTTAGATAAAAATACATATTTTTATCAGCTAATTTACATAAATTATGTCAATATTTTGTCCAGGTTTTGTATGTTTTATACTTTTCAATAATAATAAAAATACTTTATCCGGTCCATTATAGCCCACAATGCTATTTTTTGAAAATAAATATAATATATGTTTATAACCAGATCTGACGAGACAAAATACTGACAATTCTTTAAATTACAAACTTGGTAAACCAACAACAAAAATAGAATTAAAAAAACTTAAAATTAAATGATATTCTAAATGTGTATCTAGATAAAAATACAATATTTGTAAGATAATTTTATTATTAACAATTTTTAAATATTTATACTTATGCCAAAAATATTTAACAGAGGTAAAATAGCCCATCACAGATCAAAATTCCTTTTTTAAGAAAAATATATTTGGTTTTTAATATAGAAGCTAAGCATGCTGTTTCGAGATATCTGTTTACTGCTAGCACTCAGCACTCCACAGCTAATTTCTGTATTTCTGTATTTGCGGGCCTAGTTTCAAAGTGTACAATCTCTGTCTAACTTATTTAATACAGAAATAAGATAAATGTTCAAATGTTACAGCTGAATTTAAATAAATAATTTTTAGGGATTACTACATCTAGAACAAGATATTAAAAAAACTAAAAAAGAATGCATTACATTCAATATATATATATATATATATAGTCCGAGGGCATACCTTCGGACGCCAAAATAATAGCGGGTGTATATATATATATATATATATATATATATATATATATATATATATATATATATATATATATATATATATATATATATATATATATATATATATATATTTATATATATATTTATATATATATATATATATATATATATATATATATATATATATATATATATATATATATATATATATATATATATATATATATATATATATAATTTTTATTTTTATAAGCTGTAGTAAAAATGAATATTTTACACTTGGAAACTAGCCTTCCTATTTCTACATTATCTCTTACTTAAAAGTTAAACTGTATTTACCAGTTTCTATACATATTAAAACAAAAAAATAACAAAGATGTTTTCGTATTTTAACATTACTAGGTAGGTTAACATTTTTGTAACCATTGCCATTATTAAAAAGAAAAAATTTATATCTATTTTTGGATCATACTAAAATGTATAATGATATAACATTTACTTAGATGGAGCTGCTATAACTTAATCTACATTTAGAATTTTAAGCCTTCTTGAACTTGGCCCATTAAATTTGCGGACTTCAATAAAGCTTCGTGTTCTTGAGGTTGAAGTGGTTGTTTGACAAGACTCGAAATTCCGTTTTCTCCAAGAACAGCAGGCACTGACAGGAAAACATCCTGTTCAATACCGTGAATACCCTAAAATGAAAATAACATAATTATATTATTTGTACTAATAAAATACTTCATCTTAATTTTTTTTCACTTCTAACCTAAGAAATTGCTATTATTTACTCCATTCCCCTAACGCGACTTATTATTTCCCACCCCAGGTAAATAATGATAATAAAAACACCTAGGTTAATAATAAAAACAATTCTCATATCAAAATTTTACACATGCTAAATTTTTACATAAATGCCAGTTTGACTAGAAACACGCAACAGTTTACTTATTATTCCGATACATTTAACGAATTGTTAGGAAATTACTAATGCAAAAATTAAAATTGTTATTATATCAATGTTAGCAGTAAAATAAATTCTATATATACCTCGGTTAGGATTGGTTGGCAAATAATAGCTCAATTCGCACCCTAGGTATATAATACACTATTATTTGTTTTATTCTGAGCAGGGATTAAATTTTACTAGTAGGTTTAAAAGCAGCATAAATGGAAGCAACATAAATCAAAAATTTCTAGAAGCATTGCGAAAGATTATTTTGATAAAGCGGGTATAAACTCGATGGTATCGTACAAAAGAAATTATAAAATTTTGTAACGTCATACACAACGGCGTCAAAATATTTACGGCGTCGTATATCCGGACGTCGCAAATTTTTGGACGCATTTTAGTTTTTTATAAACTGTGGTAAAAATGGATATTTTACACTTTGGAACTAGCCTTCCTATTTCTAAATTATCTCCTACTTAAAAGTTAAACTGTATTTACCAGTTTCTATAAATATTAAAAACAAAACAAAAAATAACAAAGATGTTTTCGTATTTTAACATTACTAGGTAGGTTAACATTTTTGTAACCATTGCCATTATTAAAAAGAAAAAAGTTATATCTATTTTTGGATCATACTAAAATGTATAATGATATAACATTTACTTAGATGGAGCTGCACAACTTAATCTACATTTAGAATTTTAAGCCTTCTTGAACTTGGCCCATTAAATTTGCGGACTTCAATAAAGCTTCGTGTTCTTGAGGTTGAAGTGGTTGTTTGACAAGACTCGAAATTCCGTTTTCTCCAAGAACAGCAGGCACTGACAGGAAAACATCTTGTTCAATACCGTGAATACCCTAAAATGAAAATAACATAATTATATTATTTGTACTAATAAAATACTACATATTAATTTTTTTTCACTTCTAACCTAAGAAATTGCTATTATTTACTCCATTCCCCTAACGCGATTTATTATTTTTCACCCTAGGTAAATAATGATAATAAAAAACACCTAGGTTAATAATAAGAACAATTCTCATATCAAAATTTCACACATGCTAAATTTTTACATAAATAAAGCCAGTTTGATTAGAAACACGCGCCAGTTTACTTATTATTCCGATGCATTTAACAAATTGTTAGGAAATAACTAATGCAAAAATTAAAATTGTTATTATATTAATGTTAGCAGTAAAATAATTTCTTTATATACCTCGGTTAGGATTGGTTGGCAAATAATAGCTCACTTCGCACCCTAGGAATATAATACACTATTATTTGTTGTATTTTGGGCAGGGATTAAATTTTACTAGTATGATTGAAAGCAGCATAAATGGAAGCAACATAAATCGAAAATTTCTAGAAGCATTGCGAAAGATTATTTTGATAAAGCGGGTATAAACTCGATGGTATCGTACAAAAGAAATTATAATATTTTGTAACGTCCTGAAAACCTCATCTATCTCAAAATGCTCAAAAAATCTGAAATTTTACCCAATAGCATATTTACACGAAACATAATATTTTAGAAGGACAATATTAAAACCTTCTCCAAGAAAGGGCAAAATTTTAGATCTTTATTATTTATATAACATTAAAAAAATCTTATATTTTTATTAAATATTTGGTATTCTAATTTTATTTTTTATTTTTTAAATTTTTATTACTAGTCCCTTAATAAATAGTTCAATTACTAATAGTTAATTTACCGCTTAGTATAATCCCTTTCTAAAGGTAATATAGTATAAAATGACTTTTTGTTAAGAAAACTAGGCAGGTATATCAGATTTAATATTTTTTCTTGCGTTTCCGCTGCATAGTTTTCTTTTTTATATCGTCTATATTTTCTTAAATGTAAGAACTAACAGTGCGTCTTGTCCATTTATCATCTGCTACCTTTTTAACACGCTTTCTGTTTATGCTTAAATTATCCAAGTCCAGGCGATATAACGATCTGGCGCCGCGCGCCGCCGACGACACACAGATGGCTGAGTCGTTTAGCGCGTATTACAACCACTTATTTTTGACCTAATTTTATTCTTATATTTCTGTTGAATATCTAATATAGTAATACATATTCAATGATATTCAACAGAAATATAAGAATAAAATTAGGTCAAAAAATAAGTGGTTGTAATACGCGCTAAACGACTAGCCATCTGTGTGTCGTTGGTTTTAAATATCCACTTGTAACGCTTCAAATGGTAAAATATAAAAAAATCCTTTTTGTATGGTACCCCTATTTCTTAACTTTTTTCTTATTCTTAGATTTTTTTCTACGCTTACACGCAATTATTGCCGAGCTGGATTTCAAATTTCATCTTTTTAGGTCACCTGAAAGTGGGTTAGGTGTTTGTCCTTATGGATATAAATCAACACACTTAGTTTCATGTGTTTACGTTAAATAGGTTTTGAGTTATGGAGGGGTCGAAAGCGGTACCAAGTGGTTCGATACACTCAGCGCGCTAGCCAGTTCCTTTGCCTAAACTTCACTTTATTTATTTTTCATGTCACTGTATAAGCTTTAAAAAATTCTAATCTGTATTTACTTTAAAAATGTTTAGTCCAATCCTGGCCAATTTTAAAATTTTAAAGTCAACGTGTACTGACGAATGTTTTTAGGTCGGTTGTCGGGGCGTTTTTGCGCTGATGATTTTTTTACGCAGCGTGCCTACTTAAGTCCACACCAACGACGTATGGACTAGGTTTGTTTACGTTTGAGCTGTTGTCATCAATACATCACAGTAAAAGCGCTAAAATGCGGTTTGCTAAATTTAATTTTTCCACTCTAAACTTACTAACCACAAGTAGTTGTTAGATAAGCCTCTATATTAAAGAATTTTGTAATATAACTTTTTAAATGAACAATACATATGTTTTTATCATTTTTAGATAGGTATCATAATAAAAAATATGTTCAAATATTATAAGTTATTATCTTTTTTAAAAAAGCAAAATTCTGAAAATAGGTACGTGATTATTTGTTAATCCCGGCAACGCCGCCCAAGGATTTTTACTCTATCGTAAATAAAACATGAATGAACTTTTCGTAAACGCTTGTAGATGACGCCCCCTTTGCTTTGTCATTTCTGTTGGTTTCTGTCATTTGACTTGGAAAGCCAAAAGTGATCAAATAAAGCTTATAATGCTTTTTTGTGTATTTTCGGGTGTTTGTTGGTGATTAGAAAGTGTTTTTAAAGACAATATGGGTAGGCAGTGCTTTGTTTGTAGAAGGGTAGACTATTCATTTCCGCACCTCACTTTTCACAGGTAAATAGAGACCAAGGTCGTTGGGTGCATACTATTGACCAAGGTCAAAAAGTAAGTCCGCCATTTTCATTTCTTGCTTGCCTTACTCCCCTTTGCCTATTAGGATTGTTGGCCTAATGTTTATCATAAAATTATGAATGAATCGCTGGGTCCATACGTCGTTGGTCCACACCATATGGAAAACTTTTTTATTCTAAATTTTGGGAAAAAAGTTATTCCTTATAAAAACTTTTGCATGGTGTAATATCTAAAATGTAATTATCAGATATTAATTTTTTGCATTGGTATACAAGGTATGTTAAAAATATAAATTTTTCCTTAAGAAAAAAAGTATTTTTAATTTTCATAATATCCAAAAGGACAGATGTTTAGAATTAAAAATAACTTTTAAAATGCAAATTAGTTTATTTAAAAAAAAATGGTTTAACATTTTGCGGTAGCCTAATGGTCTGAGGAAGTCCAATATTTCTGTTATTTAACACGATATGACAAAAAGTCATATATAAGAGTTGTAGGGTTTCCAAATGGGCATATTCTCAAAATACTTTGATGTATACAGAGTGTCGTAAAAAAACAAATAAAGAAAGAAATCTCACAGCAAAAACTTTTTTTGGGACACTGTATACATCGAAATATTTTTAGAACCTATTGGAGAAAAAAACTCTTATTTAAGACTTTTTGTCATATCTTGTTAAATTACACAAATATTGGACCATGTTTGACTGCCAAGGGGTTGGAAATGGAAAGTTTGAATTACGAGGTGTAATTTTTTTATAATAACTTCTATACCCATTCAGATATTTAAATAAAATGGAAGGCGCAGCCTTTGGACCAGAAGACATTTTTTGGCATACAAGAAAAAAAAGCAATTTTTAGCAGTTTCGTACATAAGGAGTTTAAGGTAAATATGTTTTTAAGAAAAAAATGGTACCTTACTTTTCCAAATAAAAATATGTTTTTAAAACCCCGTTTAGTTTAGAAAAAATTTGAACTCTTGGCTTTTTTTGTTTGATGTAAGGTTTTCACGTAAGTAAATGAAATCCATTTCTCGGCATGGTCAAATTCCCATATAATTAAAGAATAAATTAGGAAGGTTAATTTTTAATGTAGAATTTCATAAATAATGAATACAAACTGACCATGCCAAAAAATGGTTTCTATTGATTTATGCGACAACCGTACATCAAACAAAAAAAGTCAAGTGATCTTATTTGTTCCAAAATAATTGGGGATTTAAAAAAAATATTTTAGAAAAATGCAGTGGCGTGACATTTTTTCGTCAAAAATATTTACTTTAAACCCCTTATGGACGACACTGGTAATTTTTATTAGCTTATACAAAATAACGAAGGTCTGCCTCTAACGGACTCTTGGACTATGACGATACCTACTGCCATGTACAAAAATTATGGTATGCAATGGACTTGAAAATTGCTTATAAAATTGTTAAAAGCAGCTAAGTAGGATGCATAAATCTATTGGGTTTCCAAAATAAATAAATAAAACTCCAAAAATTTAAAATATTTATTTAAATACAGATATTCAAAAATACAGGCAGACAACCCTTTAAAAGTTTTAAAAGCAACATTTAGAAAAAATAAAATTAAATATAAAAATAATATTAAAATATAAAAAAAGAACATTTTGTAGTCACTTATACACAAGGCAGGTAAGTTATAAAAATAAATACAGTTCTCTTGCTTATGAACCTGTCATTAGCTAAACTATATATCACAAAAAATTAAATAAATGCGTGGAAATGCAGAACTTGCTTTAAAATCTTAAGGCTAAATTGACACAATGTATACAGGATTTTAAAAAGCAAAAGATTTGTGCTCTATAACTAATAACATTAGGTTATTGATGGGCCTAGTTTTAAAGTCTACAATCTCAACATCCACTTTTAATACATCAGTAAGATAAATGTGCCAATAGTTTTACTTTTTAGCACTAAATTTAAATGAAACACTTTAAATGCCATCAATTTATCCTCACAGATTGTTTAAATTTAATAAAGAATGCATTACCTTTAATGTATAGGTTCTTTGTTCATTTTTAATTAAATATAACATAAAAATCTAGTTTTGGAGATTGTACACTTTAAAACTGGCCCCCTCAATTTCTTCCCCTGGTAGATGGTCTTTTAAACTAAGTATAATAGTAAAACACGTTTATCACAGAGTTGCTATTTAAAACACATTTTTGTTTTACAGAATTGAGCGATACATATCTAATACTTTTTTAAAATCCTAGAATTCTTGTGAACGAAGTGAACAGTCAAATTGAATAAACACACTTTTAGGCCTAATTTTATTTAAAATACACATATCTTTTTATTAATTTATCCTCTTTTCTTATTACTTTTTTAAAATTATATATATTTAACAAGTCCAGATTTATTTTTGCAGTACCTACTTAATTTTTCATACATAGCACAAGACACAATTAACTGTTTTTACGTAATTTCATACATTAGTAAGACATAATAATTTAATAATATACAACGAATTAAATATTTTTAGTAAAAAAAATACGTCAAATAAAATAATGATGATTATATTATAGCGTGTCTACTTAAGTTCGCATCATAAAAAAAAACATTTTTTATTATTAGTTTTACGATAAATAGTTTTTTTTTTATAATAAAAGTTCTGCATAACATTTATTTCTGCGATAACTAGCGTTTCTGTGACTTTTCGCGGTTTTGTAAATTCTTGAGCTTTCTTTACATATTACATTTCATAATAGGTATGCACCAATGTGACTAATGTACAAACTTCAATTATCACCGTTAATGCATAAAGAATTTAATTAAAAAATTCTTGAAAACAAACAAATTTGCATATTTGAATGTTATTTTTAATCCTAAATATCTTTTCCTTACAAAAATTTTCGATATCACAAACGTAAAGGTACTTTCCTATCAAAATTCATATTTTTTTATATAGCTTGTATATCACTTCAAAGTTAAAATTTGATAATTGCATTTTGGTTTTTAGACGGTGCAGAACCATTTATAAAAAATTACTCTATTTCGTAAAATTAATAATAAAAAGTTTTCCATATGGTTTGAACTTAAGTAGACACACTTTATACATACATTACTAATAATGCTTAATACCTTAAAGCGGAAATGCCATTCAGGCAACATTGGGCAACATGTCGCATGCCACATTAAATTTTATTATTGTTATAATTATCATAATAGTTATAAAATTAATAAATATATATTTATTATTATTTCTTTAACTTTTATTATTAATAAACTTTTCAATAATAGTTAATATGTCATTAAAATTATTAATAAATAAATAAAATTTAATGTGGCAGCGATATGTCGCCAATGTGCCTCAATGAATGCCCATTTATTGCTTGCAAACAAATTAAATTTTTTTACAACGTTTGAACGAAAAAAAAATGTTGCTGAAATAATTATTTATTACAGTTTCTTTTGTGAATCGACTTTAATAATATCGTCATCTTAATTAAAAAACCAACTTACCTTAGTTTTTATTAAAAACAAATATATTATTTTAATGCCATCTTAAGCCCTATTTTATAAGGGTGAGGTGGCACGAAATCGGTTTTAGAGATCTGAGGTGGTTTTGCAATTAAGCTGACGATATACAAGATGTTATTTCGCAGTAAACGTCATTAAATAAATTATTAATAAAATCTTAGTATAATGAATGATGCAACAAACACTAATATGATTGTATTTAATACTAATTGCAAATATCTAACACAACAAAAAATGATAGTGAAGTGTTCTGCAACAGTAATGGTGATATAGTGTCAAGATTATAATTTATCACCTAAAATTATTGCAATTCACTAAAGAGTCAAAAAATGAAAGAAAAACCTAACACAATAATAAAATTAAGTCCTGACAAAGTGGTTTTACATATATCAATAAATTATAACCAATTATATATAATGTATATCCTAACCGCCATTTTTTTTAAAGAAAAATAAAACAAATATAAATAAATTTTTAACAATTTGTAACAACACAAATGATGTTTCTTTATTATTATTACTTACAGGATTTAAATTTTTAAATGTAAACTATTACGATATGTTTTTGTTCCCAGCATGATATCCATAATGTATATGTAATTAGAAAAATACTTTTTGGCACTTTATCTGTACTACAATTATTGTAATATTATAGAAAAACTGTCAATCATATCAAATAAATGTACTGGGTTAGTAAAAGTACCGCAACCCTTAAATATCTTTAAAACCGCTAAAACTATATTTACCAAATTGGGTATCTGGAAGGTATCATGCATTAAGAATTTATTAATAATATTGGCACCGTTGTAAAATTTCCATGTTTTGTGTTTTTATCGATATTCTTTTTATTGCAGTAAATTGCGCAGTCTAAATTTAATAAGTTTACAAATTTTCAAAACTCCATTTTTACTAGCTGCTAAAATATGACAACACCACATTTTAGGTAAAAAGTTCATATGCGCGCAAATATCTTTAAAACAACTTAAGCTGCGTTCACAAATTTTGGTATTTAGGGATTTCTGAGCAAGTAGAGTTGAACAGTGATACTGTTATTGTTGCCAGATTTTCCAGTTTAGCGCTAGATGAAATATTTTTAGTATTTTAAATAAAAGGCCCAATTTATTTTAATTGCAATAACAGGAGCGCGCTAACTTTAGTAAGATTAATTTTTTAAATTTAATCTTAACCAGTTACCAAGATATGACAACACCGCAATTCTATGAAAATTTGGCAACAACGCTGATATCACTAATTAATTAATCATGCAAAAAAACCCAAATACCAAATTTTTAAACATAGCAAAGGGTAGTGTATAATATCTCAACAACTAATGGAGACAGAATTTTAAAGATATGGATACATACTAAACTTGATCCGTCCAATTTAATGCAATAACAATATATGAGGTGTTTCATTTAAAAAACTGAAAAAAATATGTGTAGGACAAAACTGGGAAATCTGGCAACAGTGCCGATATCACTATTTAAATTCACATGTCCAAAGCACCTTAGGTACCAAATTTGGTAAGTGTAGCTTTAGCCGTTTTAAAGATATTTAAAACTTGCAGTACTTTTACTATCCCAGTATATAGTTTACTTACTTTACTTATGCCCAGTTTCACAATATATGGTTACCATCACTTTTGGGTTAACTATTTTGGCAACACCAATCACATTTCGGTATTTCATTGTTTCTATGGTAACAAAGCTATGGTTAGGGTTAACCAAATATTGTGAAACTGGCCGTTAGAAAGCTAGGATTCTCAGTTAACCGGCGGTTTATCTATTTACTTATACTTATATGAAAGCCGCCGAAAATCTAAATTATTTTGTTATTATTGGCGGTTTTTACTTGTTTAATCGGACATCTATGAATATTATTAATATATTATTATATATTTATTAATAGTTATTCAAAAGAAGCCTGTATGCTTTTTAAAAAGTTAATTATTATTCGGCGGTTTTTATTAGTTTTTATCTACCTACAAAATTAGTAAACACCGCCGGCAATAACAAATTAAATTAGGTTTTTGGCGGCCTTTAAATACGTAAAAGATAAAACCTCCGGATGGCGGATTTCTTTCTATAATTGAGCAATGCCGCCAGCAGTCGTTTAGCCAGTGCCTTTTTATAAGATTCTTGGGAATGCCAAAATGTCAAACAAAAATTAAAATGGTGCTGGTATGGCTTAGATATTCTCAAGGCGTATAAGAGTCAAGATATGTATTTGATATATTTAAGTTAAAAGTCCTATAATTTTCTAAAACTTCAATCCAGCTTGAACTTCTAACATGATATCTGCCGTCTTCTGAAGTGCAGTCCTCTCTTCATCGGAAAGATTTTGAGTGACCACATGTGAGATTCCTTTGGCTCCCAAAACTGCAGGTAGTGATATGAACACGTCATTTTCCATTCCATGCACACCCTAAAGTTGAAAATATTCGAAATTTGTTCAAAGTAACAGTAGGAGCTGAGGAAGTCTTGAACGCTTGGTTAAATTGTTTGCACTGTCTTTTAAAGTAGTATTCACACTGATACAATTTAGAGCACATTATTTAGTCAAAAACAATAATTTTGATTAATATTTTTTACATCATCACTTACTAGCCGTTATCTAATCGATAGGATCATCGAGAAGCAATACCCAAATTGTTGATTCACTTAGCTATTTGCAGTATTAGAATAATACAGTACGGTTTAAGAACTGAAGTATATTTATTGTAAGAAGTTAAATTACATTAACAAAATAAAAATAATGGGAGGTCATCACTTTTATTTTTATTTTGTATAACCTCTTTTAACACGCTTTTATTAGCTTGGGTTGTAACTATCTATCTATGTAACGGAATCTTTGAGCCTAATTTTTACCAACTTCCAGCGATTCAATTTCTTTGAAACTTTGCACACGTATCAAGGACCGATGACAATGCAATAATTTAAAAACAGTATCCCGTTATCCTGATTAGGACCGCCAGGATAATGTGTGTGTCCTAATAATAATCTTGACAAAATGGCGAAGGAATTTTTTAGTGAATAAACTGGAGCATTTATTTTTAAAAAACTAATTGATATATTGAACTAAAAAGTGAAAAATAAATAATAGTTTAAAAAAACTAAAAAACACGCTTTTATATGCAACCGAACTAAAAATTAGAAAATAATTTTTCATTACAAAGAGTTTGTCACTTCAGAGTAATTCGTTTAAATGAATTAACACATAAATAATAAAAATATATATTTTTTTATTTTTTGAAAATAAAGTTCAGAAGAGCTCTTTTAAAAAAAATATCCCTGTATAAATTTTCAAATAAATTTATATTTAAAATAAAGACTAGATTATATTTTGTTTAGTAAAACTTAACATTTTCCCAACGTTCTTACCGTTTTTTGAAGTAATTGGTAAATAATAATTATATGTATAATTATATATTCGTACTTTAAGTATTTAATAAAAGACGCTTTATTATACAAAACCGTGTAAAAACTATACTTAATTATTTCCTATTCAAAAAATAGTTTACTTTTAAATATTTTACTTGAGGATTCGCGGTAATTTATTTAATTTAATAAGTTGATTATCTCAACACACGACGATAATTTTTTTCATTTGTCGTTTGTTGTTACCAAGTTTCTGTATTCAAAATCCCCATGTACAGGGCTCAAAATTGTCAATTGTAGTGTCATAGGTAGTTTAAATTGTCAATTAGCTTGTATTTAAAAATAGCCTCATTAAGCAAGCGCATAGTTACTTCTCTGGGAATTTCTATTTTTTTTTTTTGACGGAACTTTTGCAATTAGCAATCACTTCGGGAACGTTTTTCTAAATTAATTAAAATGTCAAAAAAAATTATGTATAATTTTTTCCGTTTGGACGGTAGAACAAGCCTATATAATTTAAAATTCAATTTAAAAAATCATAATAAATTATACATACAAAATCCCTTAAAAGCAAAATTTACCAGGAAAAGAAGTAAAGTTACTTTATATGTGAATACAATTTAAAAAGTACAAAAATATTTGTAACATTAATAATTATTATATTCGCTTTAGATGCACTAAATTGAGATGATTTTATGGTACTATGATGTTTTAGTAAGAATATGTAAAAATATGTGATTTTAACGATTTTATTACTGTTTTCAAGATGATCCGTGTTTCCGGAATGATAAATTCAATAAATATTTAGAAAACATTAAATTAAATATTTATTTTTAATGTTTCTTGCCTTCTTTACATCTTTTGTAAGAATTCCTTTTATCTGGCAACAAATTCTATACACAGTTTTTTCTTTTTACTTTTTTAATGCATTTTTTATTCTTTTTTTTACTCTACTAATCTCATACATAATCATAACCTTTTTCTGCTCCATAAAAAGTCATTGTCCTTTTGAACATGATGTTCGGGAACGTTCCCTGAATAACCGTTCCTTAAATAAAGGTTTTTTAATTTACGCGCGATTTTTTTATAGTGGCTATCCTGAAAACTGTCTGCTATGTTTAATGTAAAATATTTAGGTTTTTGCTATGAGATACGTTAAAAGGTATTTTCTTCCATTATTTTAAGCTAACAACGCATTCCCGGGATGACGATGTATTGATTTACGCTTTGTTAATAAGGAATTAAAAAGTAAATATTACTTGATTAAAATTTATTAGGTCTCTAAATTTAACAGCCGATTACATTGTGGTTTCTCATTACTACTGATCCCTAGCAACTAATAGTTTTGGTCACTATGCATTATTTAGGCCCAATAACAAGTGCGTTAACTGAATGATGGATTCTATGCCAAAATTTATTTTTTTTTTAAATAACTTTTCTAAATATCTAGTAAATTATAAAAAAGTGCTAGTCCTCAAGTACCTAGTATGTTTAATTTCAATGAATGATTAATTTTTCTTAATTTTTGTTTTTACAGATTGTACTTTGGAATGCGTTCACGAAATGACTTTTTGTGTATAAATATTATAAAATATAATTAACTTTTGAAGTATATTGTGTAGTGTCAAGATAAAAATAATTAATTTTATTATTTAACTATATTTACATGGTCAATAAAAATACGTTTCATATAATTTATTTTTCTTACTAATCCAATTTTACAGCTTTGTGATTTTGAGCCGTACATATATATAATTACTTTTTTTTATTTGATAGCACTGATTGGACATTAAACAAAAGTGTTAAACGAAGTGGCAGTTCTTTCTTTTAATACTACCTTATGTAAAAGAAATCAAGGATCATGATAAAGCTAAGGTGAATAAAATGATATAAATAATTTTAAACTGATAAAACTGCACAAGTTTGATATTTTATTCTACACTAAACTAATTATTAGCACTCTATTATTCAAACATTGTATTTTCTACTAACATATGCGGTGCAAACACAAGTAGTGTAAATTATACAGGGTATCCTTTCTGGCTGATACCACTCTTGTGTTCTCTCAAAAATTTTATTTATTTACGACATAAACTGTGTGTAATGTTATTTTAAGAAGGCATCATTACTGGATCTGGTAGACAAGATAAACAATTATTGTTTTTGTTCATTTATTTTACCAAATAAGGCGTCCAGCAGCCATCTTAAAATTTTCAACTATTTATTTTACTCTAAAATATAGTTTCTATGCATTAAACAACAAAATTATGTTAGATTAAACAATTTACTATTTTAAATGGTTCTTTTTTTTGTTTGAATTTTAGGAGCACGTAAAGAAGACATTTATTAAACATCTACAATTTTAGAGACAGCATTGACTAACTAACAGCCAAAACAGATAGATACCCTGTATTTAAAAAATGCGCAAACAATTAACCAAGCCAAGGATAGTTACTATACAAGGTAATCAAACTTAAGTCGGCACTATTGCTAAGTCCTTTTCCGCTGAATAACGAAATGCCAAAAAAGTAGATATAATATAATGTCTATTTTATCTTCGACACTAAACTTAGCGTTCATAGCTTACAATTAGAGCTGTAGATATAATAGAAATGTGACATAATTTTCAGTTTTGGATACCCATAAATATAGGAGATAGACATATCAAATGTATATGTACAGGGTCCGTCACGACGAGTTGAGTCGACAAGTATATAGGAAACGCCTAGGAATATTTTTCTGAAAATTTATATAGGAGGGTAACTGAAAGAGCTCTCTTTAACAAAAATATTTTCAACTCTCGACAACTTCCGGTTATACCGGAAGTAGACATCAACTTCGTTATTTTAAATGGAATGTCCTATTTTTTATTGAATTTTTGGAATCTACGTTAAATTTTAATACAACTTTGTATAAAACATCATACACCTAGATCTAGCCATTTTGCAGCAATTTCAGTTTTTTCGAAATATTTGACAGATGCAACCTTAGACAAAAATAACAATTTCTTGAAATTCAAACAAGATAGGCTAACTATTTTCTGACTTTGGATAAATAAGATCCATATCTTACCACTCACATGAAAATTGTCAAAAAAAATATACAAGGTGCCCAAAAATTAACACCGTATTCTGATATTTTGAAAACTCAAAACTTCATTTTTTTAAATGTCAACCTTATTTTTTTCTTCACCAATGGATTCTACGCTACAAAAGAAGGGCACTTTATAATTACAACCCTATATTTAAAATGAACGGTTTGCGTATAAAGTGGAAAAACGAAATATTTCTATCTTTATTAGGACACTCAAAAATGTCAGTTGGCTTTGGCATGAATGAATCAACAAAAAAACAAAAGCTATTCTGACAACAAATAAAAATACTAGCAGTTTGACGTGTTTGTGTATCGAAAGTGTTAATATGCCTCGTTTAAGATTCAGTAATGAAGATTATTTCAATTTATTAGTGATTCAAGCCAAAGCCAACTGACATTTTTGAGTGTCCTAATAAAGATAGAAATATTTCGTTTTTTCCACTTTATACGCAAACCGTTCATTTTAAATATAGGGTTGTAATTATAAAGTGCCCTTCTTTGTAGCGTAGAATCCATTGGCGAAGAAAAAAATAAGGTTGACATTTTAAAAATGAAGTTTTTGAATTTTCAAAATATCAGAATACGCTGTTAATTTTGGGCACCTTGTATATTTTTTTTGATAATTTTCATGTGAGTGGTAAGATATGGATCTTATTTATCCAAAGTCAGAAAATATTTAGCCTATCTTGTTTGAATTTCAAGAAATTGTTATTTTTGTCTAAGGTTGCATCTGTCAAATATTTAGAAAAACTGAAATTGCTGCAAAATGGCTAGATCTAGGTGTATAATGTTTTATACAAAGTTGTATTAAAATTTAACGTAGATTCCAAAAATTTAATAAAAAATAGGACATTCCATTTAAAATAACGAAGTTGATGTCTACTTCCGGTATAACCGGAAGTTATCGAGAGTTGAAAATATTTTTGTTGAAGAGAGCTCTTTTAGTTACCCCCTATATAAATTTTCAGAAAAATATTCCTAGGCGTTTTCTATATACTTGTCGACTCAACTCGTCGTGACGGACCCTGTACAGGGAATTTCATTTAAAAAGTATGTTTTTTGCAATAATTCAAAAGCTTAATAATCAATTGTTTTTCTGTTTGCAGTACACAAAAATACTACAACTTTACTAATTTAACCGACTTCGTATATCCAATAATAAAGAAGTTAGCAATAGTGCCGACTTTAATTTGATCACCCTGTACAAAATCGGAAAATGTTAGGCAAAAAGCAGATTATAAACAAAAAAACAAAAATAAAATTTTCAAGGTAAGTAACATTACATCTTGTTATTTAAAATTTTTAAATGGACATTAAAAAATAAAATTAAGTATCACTTTAAAATTAGCTACAAAAAGGTTCACTTGGTTAAATTAAAATGTGTTACACTTATACCAAAGAATATAATAGCTACCGCAATAGAATCACGGACACGTGTAAAGAAACCGGCGCCGAAAATCGCCCTCTCATAAGCCCGCTTATAGATAAAGTTCAGAGCTGTCCATATAAGCGGTAGCTATAATATTCTTTGCTCATACGAAAAAGATGCCAAGTTGTTTTTTGCTATATCGCCAAAGTGATAAAGCTAAAAATTTGAGGTCAAATAATTTTTGATTGACACAAATTTAAAAAAAAGTAAATTGCAAACTTAATTTAAATATTATGGTGACATAAACATATATTTTAAATTTTAAAAACTAGGTGATAAACCAACAATATGACTTTAAATGTAATGTTTAGAATACAAGGAAAAAAAGTGTTTTAGGTATAATTTTGAAAAAAATAAAGATATGTATTTTTGCAAATATACATATATTAGGTAAAACACGATGTAAGTATATCTTAGTTTAACAATAAAGTATCAATAATTGCTTTGTTTTTAATTGGAAACTTTGGGTATAAAATACAAGTAAGTACCAAAATTATTCAATATATGAGGTTTTTACTAAAGGGTTATAAAATTATACAGTGTGATAGTGTGAACTTAAGAGGGGTAGACTGTCAAAAAATAATTATTTAAAAATGTTAAAATAATGAAAATAAACATTAAAAAATGCAATAATATGTATATTCTATGTCCTTAAATTAATCATATACAAGTTGTTGTTAAAACAATGTTCGTAACTTTAAAAGGTGGTTCCTTGCATTAATCTAAGCAAAAAGTTTATAATAAATTTTGTCCAAAATAAATATTTAGATTTTTTCAACCATTTGGCAACGTTGTAACACAGCAGGGATAGAAGCGCACGGGTACCGCAACTGATTTGTCGAATTGTTTAGGTTCGTATAATATTTTTGAAAATTATGCCTTAAATTACTGAATAGCTTGACAAGCCGCCGCGTGTCTACTTGTTAAAATAGGTTAAGCGGGTTCTTTTTTATAAAATTATATTTAGACCGCGTTATCTTTAAATGACACATGCTCATAGTGGAGTTTTAATTATTTCAAACATAAAAATACCCCATTACTTTTTTAAAACTTTTCAAAAAATACAAAGCAATTATGTACTTATCGTATATTTATTTACATTCTGAAACTTAAACTTACCTTAACGTAGGTCGAGACTGCGTGAACATTATTTGAATTTCTTAAAATACTGGATGCCAATGAGGCTACACTGAGGTCCGATAGCCCAAGAGGTATAACCTTTTAGTTTAATGACATCGTAAGCGGACATGATGACTTGTTTGTGGATGTCTCTCAGTTTTCTGGATCGTTTTCAGTTCCAACAGCTGGGTTAATTTCCCTCAGACGAACACCAGCGACGTTTACGCCTGACCATATTGCCACTATGGATAAAAATAAGTTTTCAGTAAGCTTAAAATATTTTAAAAAGTAAGCCTTAGTCCCGTTACACATGAGACTACGTACGAACGCCCTACGCCTGATGCATTGAAAGAATTGTAACCTTTCACATACAGACGCGACGCGTACGCGCTAAGCTTACATTAGGGGCGTACGAACACTCGACGTGCTACGCCGCGCGTCTGATGTCGGGCGTGAATTATGTTTTCACATGGAAGGCGCTTGTCAGACTCTAAATGAACCAGCAATGAGTGTATTCCAGGCATTGGTGCCGATGAAATATATTACGTAATTAAAAAAAAAAAAGAAATAAAAATTGACGGTACATCCTTTTGTAAACCAAAGGTTACTAAAAGGTGTATTCGGAATTAAGAAAGAAAATATTTAACTACAGATTAACTCGTGCTAGGCAATATATTAAGTGTACTTTTGAAATAATATATGAGTGATCTAGAAGAGAATAATATCAAATAATTGAAGGACATCTCACCGTCCTGTAAATGTTAGTAAATGTCTCACAAAAGAAGTAAAGCCAGTTGCATTTTGTTTGTGTAACAGATGGTTTTTAGTTTAAAAATACCTTAACAGTTTATGGATTTCACAGACACAACATAAAATTTTATTACAAATAACACGACAGATATTTTTGCAAATTATTTTATAGGCGATGAAAAGGTTCCTTGGCAAGACAAAAATACAGTAAAACTGAATTATAAAAGTGTACTTTAAAATAAAATATACACCTATGTGTGACACATACCTGTTATTTTTGTCCTTAAAATTAGGAATTAAGGCCAAAGTCATATCCCGATTTTTATAGTTTTTATCCAAAATATCCCAAAGATTCCGTTTTCTTTAACTAAACTTATTAATAATTCGGTATTAAGTATCTCCATACCGGCCAATTGTTATAAAACTAAAGAAAAACGGCTACTTTGCATGCCGCACACAACAAACACGCGGCGTATCATGTGAAAAGTACATACAGTACCTATACCCTTACGCGAAGGGTTTCTACGCCAGGCGTGCGGGCCAGGCGGGAGCTCGTGCTGTAAATTTCACGAAGCAGAAAAAAAAATTGAAACGCGCCTTCATATGACAGGTTACATTACTTTTAATGCAAACCTATTGTCAGGCGTAGGACGTATGGCGTTCGCACGTCTTATGTGTAACGGGACTTAGTGTTTTAAGGCTTAAACCTGTCATCAATGATTGGTTTGTCTACTTCGTGCTATACAGGGTGTTTCGGGAGGAAAGGGAAATATTTTGGGAATATGTTCATAAGGTCAAAATAAGAGAAATTAACCCATATGTTATAATCCGATTCTTAACCGTCTCTGAAATATTCAGTTCTAAAGTTTTTTTGTAACCATTTCTTATTTTAAAAGCAACACAAACAAATACTAAACAAAATTCCACTAGTTTAAAATGTTTTCAAAAATACCTCCAACCAACTTCAATACAAGCTGCAGCACGTTTGTTAATCGCTCGTGTTGCGCGTTGAATTGCTTGCGGATTGTTTTTAATGATATTTGCAGCATTAAAAATTCGATTGTGGAGTCCTTCTACGGTTTCTACTCGTGTTTCGTATACTAGTGATTTTATCCATCCCCAAAGGCAATAATCCAATGGGTTTAGGTCTGGTGATCTGGGTGGCCAAGCTTGAGGCCCTTCCTCTGCCAATCCAACGACCAGAAAAACGAATATTTAAGAAATTACGCACCCGGCGACTAAAATGAGGCGGGGCTCCATGGTGCTGAAAGAACATTCGATGTCGAACAATCAGCGGAACATCATCCAACATGTGAGTTAAATGGTCTTGTAAATAGCCATCTCCAGTAAGACGCTCAGGCAATACAAAAGGGCCAAATAACTGGTCGTTGTGCATTCCACACCACATATTAATACTGAATCGGTGTTGAAAGATTCGTTCAAACGTGGCATGAGGATTTTCATTTGACCACCGATGTTCATTGTGACAGTTATTGATTCCATTGCGAGTGAATTGAGCTTCATCGCTAAATAAAATGTATTTGTGTAGTTCCCGATTTTGTTGGATCCATTCGCAAAATTGAACCCTTAAGCCATAATCACCTTCTTGAAGATGTTGAACCGGTTGTACATGGAAAGGCTTTAAACCGTTTTTTCTAAGTGTCTTCCAAACGTTCAAATGTGATTCTAATCGAAGTTCTTTCATAATCCGCCTCGAATTAACACCTGGGTTCTCTTGAACCATATCCAGAATATTCTCTTCATCTTCCACCTTTAGACCCGCCTCTCGTTCAGAATCAATCCTTACGCTTGGAAACATTCCTGTTTCCTGAGCATTTGCAAAAACCTTTTGACAAACTTTTCAATTGGGAACACTTCGATTTGGAAAACGACGTCGGTATTCATGAACAGCACGTAATGCGCTACCTTTACAGAAACCATACACGAATATTATGTTAGCATACTCCCTATGAGTAAAGGTATGAGGCATTACGTACGGAACCTTTCTCTTTTCGAGTCGAAACGCTCAGAATCAATCAAACTGACAACCATGCTTGTCAAAACTATCAGTCAATTAAATTAGGTATTGACAAGCAATGAAATACCTAAAAACTGGTGTTAGAACTACAAAACTTTTTAATTACTTCAAATTAAAAAAAAAAACTTTATTACTGATTATTTCAGAGACGGTTAAGATTCGGATTAAAACATATGGGTTAATTTCTCTTATTTTGACCTTCTGAACGTGTTCCCAAAATATTTCCCTTTTCTCCCGAAACACCCTATATTTACGATAAATAAATAAAGTTACACTTAAAAATAAGAGATATTGTTTATAACGCAAATAAAATAACAACACCCGCAAAATATATTACCTCATATATACATCTATTTTAGGCCTACATAAATATCTATTTTTTACAAAGCCAAAACAAGTTTCTATTTTTGACTTGTTTACTAACAACCCAAAACCAGTTCGTTAAGATATGACAGAAAAAATATCCTTAATTATAAGGATCTTCAAAAATTTAAATACTTTAGTATTTATTGTACATAATATATATTCCTATATTCTGTAAAATTTTTTAGCGGGTGTGTCCGAAATTACTCTTACTAGCAAGCAAGTAATTTTATTCAGAAATGTTATAGGGTTTTGCAAATTTAGTATGATATAGGGCTGGAATGATTTTTGATGTTTTAACCATTCCGGTTTAACCGGAAATGCTACCAACTTTAAAATTTCTAATAAAATACTATGTATATTTTTAAAGAAGGGTTTTTACGCGTATATATCAATGTGCCACACGCGTCGGACGTGTTAATTATGTTCTACCTCTATACCTAATGGTTTTTAAAATAATAAGAGTGAAATGCCAGGCCACCCTTTAAAATAGCAAAAGAATTAACATATTTTTAAATAAATCTAAGGTGGCTTTTCCCAGTTTAATACGAATTTGGGCTATTGGGGTTCTCTTCGTGGACCCCGACAAGGGGGTTTAAAAACTTTAAAATGTTGGGGACCAAAAAAGAATTTTAAAGGACAACAAACAGGTCCTTGCCTAATTAAACGACCATTTTAAAAACCTTTAAAGTGCAAAAGAGAGAGAGAGAGAGATATTAATTTAGGACACATCAGCCTCTTGGGCTTTTTAGTGTCCTAAAGTGCAAAGAAAACTTGATTTTAATTCTACAAAATGTACTTTTTTGTATCGAGAAGTCAATGGACAACTATTTTTAATTTATGATTACGGTTAAAAATATAGTAATCCTATGAAAAAAAAAAAAAAAAATTTAGTACCCAATGGCTTTTAAGACCATGTAATTATTTAACCTTGCTACAATATAAGAATAACTTTTACTGGGGTTTCGGTAAAATTGACAATCGGTACGAAATATTTATTTAAAGGAAAAAAATTAATAATTAAGATTATTAGAGATTATACATATTTACAAATTCTATTAAAATAAATATTTTTAAATTAAACAATAAATATTATTACATTAAAAAAAACAATATCATTATCAGCAGAAGAATAAACACGGGTTTTGGTAACAGCAAATAATATTATCTCATTTTTTTATTTTGATAGCGTCCAACAATTAGAATAATTGCCTACACGTGGTTTGTGGACTAGCTATCACAATAACACCAAATAAAGAAAAAGTTAAATAGAAAAATGACAAGAAATTATTAAAAGAAACATGTACTGCGCTACTTTAAAAATATACACTGTTTGTCTAAAGTCAGGACCGCCATCCTCCTAACTTTTGAATTGTTTGGTAATTTTTCACGATTCAAATTTAAGGAGTTTAGTAATACAACATAGACCAAATTATAGACAAGAAATGACAGATATAAATGTCAAACTGACAGCTGAGCGCCATTTTAAAAATAAAAATTAAATGAAAAGAGGGGTCTTGTGGCACATTATTTTAAAGCTCCTGTCAAGTTCTTTATAATCCCAAAATATAAAGTGAATACCTTTACCCAAAAAATGGCGGTACTTTAAAAATTACTTACATACCTGATTTGGATGGCCATATCTCCAAAACAAATAAAGCTAGATATAACATAGAACGGAAGCTTTCACGGCCTTGGTCAACTGAGGAATCTTGGTTCTTGGGTTTGGACCGCGTCAAATTAAAATCGTTTACCGACGTTTCGCCATCGATTGCACGAGGCATCTTCAGGGATCTGTACTCTGCGAGAATGGAACACTGAATGAGCTCTGGATCCCAAGGCAATATATATACCCTTGCCGTGTTCACCGGGGCGTGTCCCTGCTTATAATTGCTCTCCAAGTGTGATGTAGACCGTAGCCATTGTCTCTATTGAAATTCTTAGGGTGTTTATGTATTTCAATAGACTCCCGAACTTTTCTTTTATAGAAACCTTGAACCGACGCAAGAACCTTAGTTTCCTTTACATTAATATTGTGACCGGTACAATGTTGATGTTCAGCAACTGCTGACTGAATAATTTGTTTGTTTCTAATACATCGGTCATGCTCCTTAATTCTAGTAGAAATGGACCGTCCAGTTTCTCCAATATACAATATTCCCTGCTCATGTGGTGAAGTGTATATTGGAGAAACTGGACGGTCCATTTCTACTAGAATTAAGGAGCATGACCGATGTATTAGAAACAAACAAATTATTCAGTCAGCAGTTGCTGAACATCAACATTGTACCGGTCACAATATTAATGTAAAGGAAACTAAGGTTCTTGCGTCGGTTCAAGGTTTCTTTAAAAGAAAAGTTCGGGAGTCTATTGAAATACATAAACACCCTAAGAATTTCAATAGAGACAATGGCTACGGTCTACATCACACGTGGAGAGCAATTATAAGCAGGGACACGCCCGGTGAACACGGCAAGGGTATATAAACTCTTGCCTTGGGATCCAGAGCTCATTCAGTGTTCCATTCTCGCAGAGTACAGATCCCTGAAGATGCCTTGTGCAATCGATGGCGAAACGTCGGTAAACGATTTTAATTTGACGCGGTCCAAACCCAAGAACCAAGATTCCTCAAAGCTAGATATACCTTATGTGGTATTTTCTTAAAGGTGTTTTAAATATCTTTTTAATGGTAATAGACGAGGTGCGTCAAAAAAATACTTTTGTCCCACGCTGTATAGTTTCACTAATATTAGTAAATCCTTAAAAGAGCTTTAAGAAAATACCACATTAAGTGTATCTAACTTTAGTGGATTCGAAAATACGGCTATATCAAAATAAGGTATTCAGGTAATTTTCAAAGTACCGCCATTTTGTAGTAGGTAAAGGTATTGACTTTAAATTCTGAGGTTATAAAGTACTTGTTAGGAGCTTTAAAATGATGTGTCACAGGACCCCACATTTATTTAATTTTCTTTTTCAAAATGGCGCCCAGCTGTCGGTTTGACATTTATATCTGTCATTTTCGGTCTATAATTTGGTTTATATTGTCTCACTAAAATCCTCAAATTTTTATGAAAAAATACTAAACAATTTAAAAGTTAGGAGGGATTCCTGAATTAAGACAAGCACTGTAATATCTTTACACTATTAAATAAAGACTACTTTTAAGTATTTTCGGAGTTAAATAGGTAAGGTGTTTCTTTACGGCGCGGCGGGTGTATTTTGGACCAGAATC
Organism: Listronotus bonariensis; assembly: GCA_014170235.1. Taxonomy (NCBI): domain Eukaryota; kingdom Metazoa; phylum Arthropoda; class Insecta; order Coleoptera; family Curculionidae; genus Listronotus; species Listronotus bonariensis. The sequence goes on along the minus strand of JACEGR010000098.1, from coordinate 232,833 downwards.
CCCTCGTCTACCTGCCCAAGAAAAAGGGTTTGTAGGAGGAAGAAAGGAAAAGTACATTTTTGACCAAGGATGTACGGGCCATAGAATTTTTTTGAACGGATTTACCTATTTAATATGAATTTACAAGGTATGTACAGATATTCAGCTTATTCCGTGAGATTCCGAGATGAAAGTCTAAGTTAAGGGGGCTATAAATGGTTAAACAGTTTTAGAGATAAATGCAGTCGTAACATAAATTTAGAAATTATGTCTACTTACTAAAAATAAAAATAATTGTTGTAAAAATATGTACGCATTATTAATTTAATTAAATATTTGTTTTAGTGATTTATAAAATAAGTTAACAAAGCAATTATAGTTCAGTAAATATTTATCAGACATTATGCTATGCATTGAATAATTGAACCTAAAAGGAAGGTCAAAAACCGATTTACACGGGTTGCTTTAATATTTTAATAACTGATAATTTCTTTTTAAATAATTCCAGTGCTAAAAATATAAAATATTTATTAATATACCAAAAACAGAAAACAGGAATATTTTTGTCAGTTTTACTGCCTGCTAACTAAGGAAAACCGCAAAAGCTTAAATTCTTGAATTTGGTTTTATATTAATAAGGTAACAAAATGTTGAAGTAATTACAAAACTGGCCCATTTTCATACCAAAATTTGTTACTTGGCGTGTTTTTGAAATATAAACCCCAAGAAGATTCAATTAGTAAAAAGATACCCAAACTTAATACAGTTCGTCTACGTAAGTTGGCGATATTTATATGATAAACCTGTTTATTATTAATTTGAAGAGAAAAGTTATTTTTCACAAATTGTTTTGCATGATCCAAAACCTATGATGCAAATATCAGATAATAAATTGTATCAATCCTCTACAAGGTTTCAAAAAATGTAATTTTTCTCCAAGAGTAGTACCTAGTAAGTTATGAAAAATAGTCCCTGGGCCAGTAATAAAATTAACTCCATGATAATAACACTTTTACAACCTTTTTTGGGGAAGTTCCTTTTGACCTTGAGTCTACCACGAATATACATACCGCCATATATGGAAGCAACGCTTTAACCCAGTCTGTCAATGTCAAATGTCTCGGGTGTCAGACTGGGCAAACAAGTCTCTTTCTTTGTCGGACAAGTTTATCACAATTAAGGTTAGTTTATATTTATAAGGTTGCGACATTTCCTCAACTTTTAGGCGGTTCGAGGTCGGGGATGCAAGGAAGGGCACTCCACGGAGAAAAGTTGGCAAGACTGGGTAAAATCAAAGCTGATGATCAATCCAGTGGCGTCTAGAATTTGCGCATTTCATTTTGTATTGTTTTGGTAGTAATATTTGTTGAAAGATGTAATTCCAAATGTTTTTTATTTAAAGTAAAATAATTTACAACTTGATAAAAATTAAAAACTGTTGTATAAACGGTTGTTATACTAATACAATAAACTGTATATCTCCGGCACTGAACAACATGGCCGAAAAATGGGAGATGTGACGTCATAACACGTCAAAGCAATATGGCCGAATGTCGTGACCTTATATAGACCGACTTTGATCACAATGTTTTACGTAAAATTTTTAAATATTGTGCCAAAAATCGTAAGGGTTACAGCAAAGACAATTGTAGTTTCACTATAGACTCCCAGAACAATGCTAAATTTTTGGTCATCAGTTAGGACGCTGGCTTGGCTGAATTTATGAAGCGGCAAATTATACGTACTGTTTAAGTGTGTGTACTCGATAGTATCCCGCTTCATAAATTCCACGAAGCGAGCGTCCAAGCTGATGACCAAAAATTTAGCATTGTTCTGGGTGTCTATAGTGAAACTACAATTGTCTTTGGTTACAGTTACGAAACCCGCCCCAATCCGATACCCAAAATATGTCAATGGGCCTTATGGTTTCGTGAATATAAAACTTACGATTTTGGCACAATGTTTAAAAGTTGCATTGAAAAAATAGTGGTAAAAACGTCCGACAAAAAAGTGACGCGTTTCCCCATTTAACACTGACAGGCTGGGTTAAAGCGCCGCTTTCATATATTGCTGTATGAATATTCGTGGTAGACTCATCAAAAGAACCCCGCCTAAAAAGGATTTAAAAGTGTTCTTATCATGAAGTCTATTTCATTGCTGGCCCAAGGCCTAAGATGTTAAGGATTTAAAGAAACTTTCGAATATGAAAACTTATTAACTAGAGTTTTATTATTAACAAAGAAAAAAAAACATTTTTTTCTTTGTTCACAATAAAACTTTGAGTTCGTACATTAGTGCAATACATTTTAATATCAATACATTTTAAGGACAATTCAAAAGAAATTAAATTAACTGTAATTAAAACAACTTAACCATTTATCAATCAGAAAAAAAAAACAAAAAGTTTTTTTTTAATAATCAAAATTGCATATTTAAATTTATTCCTATTTTTAAATGTGTTTTTTCTTTATAACAATTTTTGATATTAACAAAAATACAGGTAGTGAACTCCAGGGAAAAAAATTAAACTTGGTCCATGCAGAACGTTTTATCAAAGAATATAGTAGCTACCGCAATAGAAATACGAACATGTGTAATGAAATTGGCGCCGAAAATCGCCCGCTTATATTTACTTTTTATCGATTAGTTCAAGCTGGCTTCAAAACAAAGCGGCTTTGAAGCGATTTCCAAGTCTACGTGTTTATTTCGATGGCTTGAAAGTCGATTAAAAATTGAGGTCAAGCACATTTCAGGCCATCGTCGTACGCATGGGGCAGCTTTGCATCCAACTTCACAGTGGACATCAAATGAAAAACAAACCTCCCTTGTCAATTTGTCCCGTTTTGTGTACTGTTGTTGGTGTGAGCGCGTTTTAAAGTTTTTTCACCTGTTTTTCACTCATATTTTGTATAAAAATGTCAAAATCATATATGAAATTGACACTGATGACGTTCGAGAAAGCATTTATCTGAAGTTAGGCAGTTATTAAGCCCCCTTGAATCGTTTATATCATGTTTCTGATCGGCTTCAGTAAAGTCAACCCTACTTATTTTCAGGCTTGACTTAAACGATTCAAATCACTTTCAAGCGCGTTTATATCGCTTTTTTCAAGCCACTTTTAAAAGCCACTTTAACTCAAGCTAGCTTCAACTATTCGATATAAACGTAGTGATAGACTCCGAAGCTGTTCATACCAGCGCGTGAAGGTAAATCGTTCGTAATTTATCCATTTAAACCAGACTTCAGCGGTAGCTATCATATTCTTTGGTTTTATAAATATTTTTTTTTTGCGAAAAATTAAAATAAAAAAGAAAATGACTCTAACTTACGTAGACACACTATGAAATGCTTTTTATGTTCAATAATTAGGTTAAAAACTCCTCTAACTTACCACTAGAATCACCATGTTCTCCAATAATCCACCCATGAACACTACCAGGAGCAACACCAAGTTTCTGGGAGATCAAAACCTAAATCTGGATGTATCCAAGTTAGTACCTGAACCAATTACTCTGTTTTTAGGAAGACCACTGAGTTTCCACGCTACGTAGGTCAAAATATCGACTGGGTTACTGACAACTAAAATAACGGTGTCTGGGGAATATTGAACAAGTTTTGGAACTATGTGTTTTAAGACGTCTGTGTTACGTTGTCACTAAGTCCAAGCGAGATTCTCCTTCTTTCTGTCTAACACCTAAAAAAATATGTAGCATCAAAAACAAAACAAGTGCCATTATGGCTAAGTTTTAAGGGAAAAATATATACGTAAACCTTTATTTTCTTAATGTTGTTAGAATCTATAACTTTTTTGTTTGTTTAGAAAATAATTTTATATATTTAAATACAGGGTGATTCAAAAATTGATCACGAAACTTAAGGCTGTGATTCTACTTGACAAAATAAGAGTACAGCTTCATATAAATTTTTTCTTTAAAATGTCAATCGTTTTCGAGTTACAAGCCGTCAAAGTTCAATTTTTATTTTGGTCTTTTCGCCATATTGCATTTATTTTTTAACAAATCCAGTTGATATTTGGCACACAAATCGAGCGCGCAGATTTTAAAATTTTAAGACATCAATTTTTTCATCAATTTCAATCAAATTAGCTACATACATACAGGGTGTCCAGTAACTCAACCGGCAAACCTAACCAAACGATTCTACAATAGAAAATAAGAAAAAAACTTTATACAACATATGTCCTAAACGTCTTAGTTTTTGAACTACGTGGTGTTAAAAATTTAAAAACAGAAGTATATTTTTTATATATTTAACAACCCGTAGTTCAAAAACTAAGACTTTAGGACATATGTTTATATGAGTTTTTTCTTATTTTCTGTTGTAGAATCGCTCCTAAGTTTGTCGGTTGAGTTACTGGACACCCTGTATGTATGTAGCTGATCGAGTGAAATTGATAAAAACTTTGATTTCTATTAGTGCCTAAACAGTGAGGTTTATCGACTTTAGTAAAGAGTACCTTATTTTTAAACTTTTGATTGTCTATAAAATGGCGCCCCCAGCTTTGCGCTATCTGTCAAAATAAAAAAGTTATGATGAAAATAAATTTTAAGTTTTAGGTAATGTGCCCTCTGGCGGTATTTAAAAAAGTACTTTTGTCCTAAAATTCTAAAATCTGCAAAGCTTGTTTTGTGTGCCAAATATCAACTGAATTGGTTAAAAAATAAATGCAATAGGCGAAAAAAACAAATTAAAAATTGAACTTTGACGGCTTGTAACTCGAAAGCGAATAACATTTTGAAAAAAATTAAATGAAGCTCTACTCTTATTTTGTCAAGTAGAATTACAGCCTTAAGTTTTGTGATCGATTTTGAATCACCCTGTATAATAAATATTTTAAAATCTAAGTTTACCAAAATTAATTATATATTACTAGGTTTTCTATAAATGTAAATTAAACTATAATTTAAATAGGCCGTATTATAAAAATGAATCATTTTCGGGCTCATGCGTAGATGGAGTTATTATATTTTTAAATGTAAAATCCGCCCTTAAATGTTCTTAAAAATATTTTCTAACACCCGATAAAATGCCAAGAAATTATTAAAGTGAGATGGCAAGTAAAAAATTGTTTCAAAATTTAAATTGTTTAAAAAAGCAAGAAAAATATGTAACAAGAAAACTTACTTAATACTTAAAACAGATAAATTATCTGTTTTAAGTATTTAATGGGATAATTTACCTAAAGTTTTTTTTTTTTAAATTGATGTTCTAAACAAAAAATGTTATAACTTAATTTTAGCTTTCTTCCATACTATTCTAAAAAATAGTATATCGTGTAACATTTACGTGCAAACCTTGCACAAAATATAACAGTTTCATTTCTTCCCTTTAAATTTTTAAGTGCACACAGCCACACCCAATCCATAAAAAATATGATTTTCGTATCACTTATAGGAATAGAAGCAAAAAAAAATTAAAATAAAGCTATGATTTTTTTGTTTTAACTAATAACTTTTGAAGTGGGTTCGTATAAAATATAAAAGTGTTGGTAAAAAGCAAAATATAATTTATTATCTTAATTAAAATATTTTACTTACCTGCAGTAATAATACAGAGCTTAGAGCCAGCAGTAACAGCATAATCCGTATCAGCAATTATTTTAGCATTTTTAAGGAAAAGAGCACCATGTTGCAGATCCATCATTTCTCCTTTTAATTTATCTGCCATCACGTCGACTAATACTACTTCACTGGATACACCCTAAAAAATAAAAATTATAGGTGATGATAATTTGTTCAGTCAGTTTTTATATTTATCACCCTGTTAGGCGTACGCCTAATGGAAATTTTATTTTAACTATCTGATAATCTTTTTAAAATACAGTGTGTACGTAAATAGTCCTCCTTCCCTGACAACTTTTGTACCCTTAATTTTTTCTTTATAAAATTTGAGTACCGGAGGATATATACTACTTTTTGACGTAAAAATAATAATTACAAAAATCAAGATGGCGGATAAGCGCCGACTTAGGAAAAAAATTAATGGAAAGGGGATTTTACAGCATATCATTTTAAAGCTCCTGACGAGTACTTTATTACTCTAGAATGTAAAGTCAATATGTTCACCACTTACAAAATGGAGGTGCTTTAAAAATTACCGAAATTTCTTATTTGAATGGCTATATTTCCAGAAACTTATAAAGTTAGATGTCATTGTACTTAATCTGGTATTTTCTTCAAGCCCTTTTAAATATCTTTCCAGTGGTGATACTTATAATAATGTAGGGTGTAGGACAAAAAGTACTTATTTTTTAAAGAAGCATCCTATATATTTATTTAACCATTAAAAGATCTTTAAAAGAGCTTTAAGAAAATACCATATTAAGTATATCTAACTTTATTATTTTTGAAAATATGGCCATCAGATCGGAAATTTAGCTAATTTTTATTATTTTTATTAATTGTTAATAGCTTATATTATTTTTACTAAAACTAAATAGTTTTAACTTTTTCTGTTAAAAAACCGTTTGGCATCACCAGTGTAATTCAGGACTAGGTGTTTGGCATTCAGTCCTCAGAACTACACTATTTTCAAAGTCTTAGATACATTTTATTAAAACGCTATTTCTTGTCAAAGATGTATTTGGACCACTTGTATGAACAAGCATAGAAAACAAGAAACCCTAATATGTAGAAATTAAATTTATTTGTTTATAAATAAAACCATAAAAGCCAGTTTAAATTTTTGACATAACTCAGTTAAAGGCGTTTGGTATCAAAACTTTTTAACTTTTTTCCACTTTTTAGTCGTACAGTAAAATACACTACAGTACACTTTACCCATTACCAAAGCTAGTGATAGTCATAAGTATATTTAGAATAGCTTGTATTTATTACTCTAAATATCGATATCTCAGAAACAAGTGGATATAATTTGGTTCTTTTTTGGAAAAGATGAATTCTTGATCTACTAAGGCCCTGGGTGCCTGGTGTAGTTAATGGTGAATAATGTAAAAAAATATCTTAGTACTTTAATTCTGTTTTGGTACTTTACAATTATCTTTAAGTCTACATTTTTAAAGACATTTAGCGTTTATTACCGACCATATTTGCCTTTATTAGCGCCAATACACATAATTTATTTGTCTGCATGCTATGTTAACAAATAAGGTTAATAAAATTTTGTTCGGGTTAAGTAATTTTTATATAGTCACTGTCGGCTCGTCAGAGGAGGCAAGGAAGGCTTAGCCTCTCCATAAATTTAACCATAAATGCGGCAATACACACTTTTTGTTTGCATTTGTGCATATATAACGTATTTTGCAGTAAATAGGTGCGGTACCCCACAAAAAATTACCAGCCTTTTCTGTGTTTATATAGTATTTATGATTTTGGCCTTCCCTGTTCTCCAATGCACGAGCCACCACTGGATATAATGTTTATTGACTTCTAGATCTTTTTGACAATAAAACAGTTTCATTGTTCAATTGTCTCATACTCATTTATAGCAGGCTTAAAAATGTATTTGTTTTAAATAGGATAGGAAATAAGACATGACGACTTATTTCTTAAGTTAATTGCGTCATTAAACGAATTATCGACCCGCATATAGAATTAAAGTTGTTGTTTTGTATAACCGTTAATTTCAAAAGGAAATTGTTCAATATACAAATAAAAAAAAGCTTTTCATGTTTTTAATTTGTGAATAATACGGAGAAAATGGATTGGAGCGAAAAAAGCCTTGATAGAAAAACCGTATTCCCGACATAAATACTAGACCAGAATAGTTTTATTTATTGCTCAGACCTGTGTAGTTATTTTAATTTAATAATTAAAGCAAAATAAAAAATAACCTGATGACAGTGTATGGCAGTTTACACTGCCTATGAAAGCCTAAAGACATCTTCGTTGTGCTGATTTGTCACAAGACACTAAGTGTGTTTGACAGACATTAGGTTTTTTAATCTTCTGTAAAATTAGGACCCCTACTACAGTGGCGGCTGGTGATGGCCAATTTGATGTGCTGCAGCCGCACCATTGTTAAATATACTGATATTTTTTTAATTGTTGATTATTACAGCCTATAAAATCACTTTAAACTATTATTTCTTTTACTGTTTAACATATTATCACTATAAATGGATTAATTACTTATAATAAGAGGCCTAAATCAAATTTTAAACATTGGTTTTTACCTATGGTGCAGGCTGCAGCACATCAAATTGGCCATCACCAGCCGCCACTGCCCTACTATTGAATTGTTTGTAATTTTTATTAAAAATTAAGAACTTTAGTAAGACACCATAAACCAAATTTTAGGTAAGAAATGATAAAGATAGATGTCAAACTAAGAGTTGGGCGCTATTAAAAAAAAATTAAAAGTATGGCACATCATTTTAAAGCTCCTGACGAGTACTTTATAACCTCAGAATATAAAGTCAATACTTTTACCTACCACAAAATGGCGCTACCTACTTTAAAAATTACGTAAATACCTGATTTGAATGGCCATATTTCCAAAATAAATAAAGTTAGATATACCTAATGGGATATTTTCCTAAAGGTTTTTTAAATATATTTTTAAAGGTAATGTAATGACAGGGTGCGTCATTAAAAAAAATCTATACTTTTGTCCTACCCTGTTTATTATCACCAATATCACAATTAAATAAATCCCAAAAAGAGAAAGTACCACATTAAGTGTATATATAACTTTATTAGATTCGGAAATATGGCCATCCAAATAAGGTCTTCAGGTAACTTTTAAAATACCGCCATTTTGTAGTAGGTAAAGGTATTGACGTTATTTTGGGGTTATAAAGTACTCTTCAGAAGCTTTAAAATGATGTGCCACAAGACCCATCTTTCCAATATTTTTTTTCAAAATGGAGCCCATCAGCTGTCCGTTTGACATTTATATAAGTCATTTAATGTCTAAAATTTAGTTTATGTTGTCTTACTAAAGTTAAATTTTCATGCAAAAGTACCAAACAAACAAAACAAATTAAAAGTTAGGAGGAGGGGTCCTGAAATTAAACAAACACTGTGTTCAGTTACTGTTATTATACAATATTTAAAAAACTATGTTTAAATAATTTTCTTTCGTAAATTCCTAATAACTAATAAATAACATGAAAATAGGATTTTTTTATTTTAAAGTAATCTATTATTGAATAAAAAAAATTATAATTTAAACCATAAATTTAAGATTATTGATTGAGAATAGCGTCAAAGTCAAAATAAAGTACCAAGTGTCATTATGTTAGAAGACAAAAACATAGAAATACTGCAGGTGGTGCGAAGTACCAATTGAATAAAAACAAAATGTTTAAAATGCATAATTAAGAGGGCATTAAACCTTGGGTTACAGTATTTTTCTTTGTTTTACTAGTTTTTATGGGGTTAATAGGTAGATGAAAACCAGTTATGTAGGCCTGGTTGACTAGATTCATATGACATAGGATTTTTTTAATTTTCAAGGTTTCTTCGGTTTTGTTTAATTGTTACATTATTTTAAATAGGTGTAGTACTTACAGAAAATTTACAATTATTTTTATTTAAAAAATATAATTATAAATAATTTATAAGTGCAAATTTTATTTTAAATTTAACCAATTCTGAAAAGTAATTTACTTATGCTTTAAAACTATTAAAAATAAAAACGACTTTAAGTATACTTTAAGAATAACCAAGATCTTGATGACAGCATCACTAATTTGGGACATACTGTATAACACATTTAATAACTTTTACGGAGACACAAATAAATAAACAACAAAATGGAAATTGATAATGCGGAATCAGTAGCGCACATAGACGAATAGCAAAATGTTGAGAAGGTCAAGCATAACCTAGACCCTGACCTACCAGCTGTTGATAGGTAATGCATTATATTACTAAGTATTATAAATGCCAATATATTGGCATTGAAGAAACTTTTCCGTATTTTTCTATACAGGGTATCCAGAATGGTGAGGTCAAAATGATAGGGGTGATAGAGTGAGCCAAAATAATGTTACTACTTTATATAAAAAAGTTCTTTCTTCCTTCTTTAGGGAGATATTGACCTTTAAAGTTAAAATAAAAAAAACTTATTTCAATTATAACTTTTGAACTGTTGCCACAAAACCAATATTATTTTTGAAATTAAATAACCTTATACTAATGCTTCTTTTCATAGGTAAACGACTGTTCAGTAGGTCGGGATTATACAGGGTGAGACGGTTTTTATTTATTTTTTGTATGTATTTTTAACACGGGTAACAAATTTGACATTTTTCTTTGATCGTTTGATTTCTTTATATTTTTTTTACAAAGAAAGTATACTTTATTTGAATCGATATCTTGGACCGTTTTTCATAATCTCGCATTTAAATCCAGACACCAACATTTTGAATGTAATAAACAAATATATATTTTTTTAATTATTAAAATATGGTAAAATTATTAAAAACAGTCTTTATCTGTATAATAAAGTTTAAGAGGCTTAAAAACACCATTTTTAATAATTTTACCACATTTAAATATATTTTTTTTAAATGGAATATTTTATTACATACAAAATACTGGTATGTCTGGATTTAAAATGCGATTTTATGAAAAACTAACCAGGATATCGATTCAAATAAAGTATACCATTTTTTGTAGAAAAAGATAAAGGAATAAAAAGGTCAAAGCAAACTGTCAAATTACTTAACTGTGTCAAAAATACATACAAATTGTTTTTAAAAAAATGCCTCATCCTGCATAATCCCGACTTACTGAACAGCAGCTTACCTATAAAAGAAGCCTTAGTATAAGATTATTTAGTTGCCCAAATATCATTGGTACTGTGGCAACAGTACAAAAGTTATAATTATACTATTTTTTTTAATTCCAATATCTCCCTAACGATGCGAAATAAAACTTTTTATATGAAGTATTTACAATACTTTGGCCCACTCTATCACCTCTATCATTTTTGATTTCACCCTTACGGACACCCTGTACATAGAGAAAAAAATTTGTTGTAATTTTTCCTAATATTTTCCAAATTTCTTACAGCATCAGAATTATTTTGAATAAAGCAGCATGTTTATTTGTTTTTAACTTATAAATTAAAGATACATTTTTATAATACCAACTTTATCAGGAAATTTTGAGTTTTTGTATAATTAATTACTTTAATGAGATATTAAAAATATATATATCTGGCCTTAATAGAGGGCGTGTATTTCAGTCATATACCAGCATATTTTTTTATCTTTTTACATCCCACGAAGGCATATGCCTAAATACCAGAGTACCGTGGGTGTCGGGTTATTAGATGTTTAATCCATCGTTCCCCCTGTTCCGTCAACGTTGTCCAAGCACTGAAACATGCAGGTATGCATTTCACAGCACCTTTTAGACAACGCGGTAGTGCCACCATGGTCGTTATTTTTATATAACCACTACCTAAATATGTCTCCCCGCTGGGAATCGAACCGGTGACCTCTGGCTTCGAAGATCAAAGCTCTGTCCACTGCGCCACGGGAGAGACTAAATATTTAAATAGCCTTATGCTTTACCACCTTATCTTTAAAGTTTGAGAAGAGATTCCCTGGTGGTTTTAATTTGATTGGAAAAGCATCTTAGATCGGCGGGTGTATTTTCGACCAGAACCCCCTCGTCTACCTGCCCAATTATTAAATTAAATATCGAATACCTCAATGATAGATAGAAGGCCCCGACAAAAATACGCCTTTAAACCTAATATAATAACATCAAATCTACCTTGTCTTCACATTATTTCGTTTGCAACCAACGCATAAGTCGAATATTTTCTACCGAAGACAGAGTATAGGTGGAAGTTCATGGTTAGTTCTGGTTAGGTAAATCTTTTTTTTAAATTCCTTTATTAAACCTGAGAAAAGGTAAATATATTTTTTAATTCCTTTATTAAACCTGAGACTTATTCTCACTCTTTAAGTTTACTCAAGAATTGTTTCAATTCTTTCTTTCGTTTATTCATAAATAGAACCGGACCATGCAGGTATGTCAGGAGTCACTAAAAATTATCTTTCATATTTATAATATCGCCTGCATCCTTTTGGTCAAAAATACATATAAGATAACTCCAACCCTTTTACCTCTACTAGTAGAAATTACATGTGTTTTTAAGTACCTACATATTTTAAACTTGGTCGAAAATCCATACGCTCGCTTTGGCAGGTACCAGGTACCAAAAGGTTATTGAATTAAGTAAGACAGTAAAAATTTAAATTTGTATATTTGTAAATATAATTTTGAAATTTAATATCTAAAGAAAGCTTAAGAACTGTCAACACAGCGAAAGTCGCAGAAGCGCTTGTCATCGCATAAAAAAATTAAAGAAAAACTTTTTTCTTGTAAATAAACAAGTTTGCATCTTTTAGAGTTATTATTATTTCTAAAAAAATTTCCTTTAAAATAATTTTAGATATTTGATTGCATTTTGGGTTTTACATCATGCAGAACTTTTTATAAAGAATAACTTTTTTGTAAAATTAATAATAAAAAAGTTTCCCATATGTAGAGAAGTTAGGCGGACACACTGTATATAAAATTCAGCTTTTACAAAACGACGAAAGTTAAGTTTTAATTTATTAACTTTGGTACCTCAAAGCCACTATGTTTCAAACTTCATAGTCTACCATTGCTTCTATCTATGTTGGTAACATGCACTGAAGAACTTTCAGCTTTTACCAAATAACGAAGGTCTATCGCTCTCAGGCTCTTGGACTATTTATTAAGTAAAGTAAGAACATTTAAAAGCGCAAATTCGGTACCCTTTGAAAATAACACAAAAAAACATAAAAAAGGCCGCCTGCAATCGGACTATTTTATACAAAGGCGCCGCTATCCTTTACAGCGACGCGCCGATACACTATGGGATAGATGAGATTATTTTGGCCAAAAAGCAACTTTGAAATTTTAATGGCTCATGCTGTGTATTTCAAAGTAGATACTCCAAACTACATGTACGCAAAATTATAAAAGGATATGACGACTTCTACTGGGGTAATAAGAAACTTAAAAATGTATTTTAAGTAAACATAAATATACAACATTTAATCTACTTAGTTTATTATTAGCCGTGTTTACTAAAAAGTAAAAGAGTTTTTTTGTAATAAGAGCTATTGTTGTGTTTTCGATGCAGTCTCGCGAAGTCTCGCTACTTTTGTCAAAGATTTTTTTACCTTTTTCTTTATCAGTTTTTGTACTTACAATTGCCTTCCTACTTTTGCTACTTCTGAGTGTAAGGACAAATACAAGATATTTTTATAATTTACAAGGTTTTCCATTTTAAAATTTAATATGTTTTGTCCTACACTGTATATCATAAAAGATAAAATCATTCTGATGAAAGATATGGATTCTACAGAATCTACCCAACAAAACAGTGTTTTTATATATTTTATACCTTAAAAATAAAAAAGTTGGGAAGATGTATCTCTATTACGCTTCTAAGAATAATTTAAAATTATTTTTCAGATGTGGATGGTCATATTTCCGAAACTAATTGAGATAGACACATCAAATGTAATATTTTTTAAAGCATTTAAAATTTTTTTTTGTGGTGATATATTATTTAGGTATTCCATTTAAAAAAATCATACCTATTGTCGTACCCTGTATATCATATGAGATAATAATCATCGGATTACTGATTAGAATACTACCGAATTGACCAAACAAGCTGACATTTTAGTTTATTTTGTACGATAAAAAATAATAATGTTAAGGGGGTGTAAATTTATAATAACATATAATAAGTTTTAGGTTTCCAAAAGCATTTGTAATAATTTATAATATTTTTCCAGTAAAAAGCATCTCATTTTAAGTTAGATTAGTAAATTTCAGAATTTTGACCAAAAAATTAATTTCTATCCCATAGTGCGATAACCAGCTGCATCAACCGGCATATCATAAAAGAAATATAGCAAAGGTGGCCGCGAAGACAAGCATGCCGATTTATTTGCTTTAAACTTTTTGTGATTTTTCTTATCAAAGAACACCGAATTTACATTTTTAAACTGTTCCTTCTATAACTATGATTGACTTTTTAAACCAATAAAATACTTTTTTGCTCAGATATTTTTCTCAATTTAAAGTGTCCAAAGTATAAATATTGCAAATCCAAAAGAACTATTTTTTTATTTATAAATTACCTGAGATAAAATACTGAAGGCACAAGCCATCCCGACCTGTCCAACGCCGACTACTGTCACTTTGTTACCAGAATCTTCAGCTGGTTGAGAGACCAGCGACAAAAGAGCGTCCTTGGTTTCTGACATTTTGAATTAAGTTTGTATTCTGAAATAAAAAAAACTGTATGTCAAAAAAGTTTATATTACACTTAAACCAACAAAATAAATATTGATTTAATTTTGGGGGTGTTTACTTCAAAAATTGGTAATTTTCTAGAAACCTGCGGCAACTCGATTTTAACGAAAGGATTTTTTTGGCGGAAACGTTTCGTTTTTGAGATATTCATCATCAAAGTTCAAATTTGAACTAAGCTAATTTTACTATGTTCCCCCTTCTTTTTGCACACAATTCTTGATTTAAAGCTAAAGTGTCACACAATATTTGATTTTCACCTTTTAGAACCCCGTTTTTCTACGTTTTTACATTATTTTTGCATTAAATTGCAAAGCTTTTCTTTGATAATGCGGCAACCATACATACATATAGGGCTTCATGGCACACTGGGATTGAAATGATATGATATATTGAAAAGCAACCATAGGCGCAATTAGGGGGCTAGGGGAGGCTTAGCCCCCTCTCCCGAGTCGGCGATTAGCCCCTCAAAATTATTGAACATTTAAAGTATATTAGTGTTTATCGGTGAATATACTGTATAAACGGGGCTTAAGCCCCCAAAAGCAAAGGCTAGTTGCGCCACTGAAAGCAACCAAACTTTTAAGAGTTTTCAAGTTGCAGGAATATTGTAATACTTTAAGTAAATAACCAGTTTTATTACAATTTTTTTTTATTTTCCCCGTAGGTCATTTTATTATACAGTAACCGTCAAAGAGTTGGACACATATGGGAAAACTGTATTTTTAAAATTATTAAAAAACCTTTTGGCAACCACCTCTGCTTATCCAGTAACCAAAAATCAATAATGACATTCGGCTCATGAGCGTGGATTGGGGAGATAATTAATTAAAATGAACTTAAAATAGTACTAAGTGAGATTAGCTGGCTTGATATCTAGAAAACTTATTTTGAAAAGTTGTTTAAAATTTAATTTTAGGCCGATGTGCAAAATTTAAAATAAATATTTTTAAAAACACAAAAAAACTTTTTCTAAAAAAAAGATTCGGTCAATTTACGAATTAAGAACGTTTTTTTTTTTTTCTTTAAAGTAAGTTTTCTAACTATAAAGTGACCTACTGATTATATTTATCATGATTTTTGTATTTTCTTTCATATTTGAAACGAGAAAATTTAAAAAATGAGATTTGGCAAGCCTACCTTAAGGGGATGCCGTAGCACGTTAAATGAGCTAAACGCGATTCGCTGCCGTTTTTAAATATTCGTTTGAGAAAAAAGTTGTATATTGAAAAGTTTCTTAAAATGATCCAAAGATTATCGGAAAGTTGGTTATTTTTACGGTTTTGTAATTTTGGGAAATTTAATGTGTTGCGTAATTATTACCATTACCAAAAATATATTAACTTTCCGATAATCTTTGGATCATTTTAAGAAACTTTTCTATGTACAACTTTTTCTCAAAACAAATATTTAAAAAACGGCAGCGAATCGCGTTTTAGCTAATTTAACGTGCTACGGCATCCTCTTAATTGTGTACACTATTACTATGTTGCAATCAAAATGTAGTTAGCCATGACAGAAAAGACTATTTTTATTAAATATTATTAAACATGAACAATTTTGAAAAGCAGTTCTCTTCTAATATATCAATTAAAGTTGAGTCACGCACTTAATAATTTAAACCCTTACTGATACACAAATGATATTGCAAATTTTATATCAAATTTATTTTTCAACATAGGTAGGCTTTAAAACAAATAAAAACAAATAACTAAAATAATCTATCTTATTTAGATGTTTAAATTACAACATAGCTCTTAGAAAAATTAGGTGTACACACTTAAGAGTACTTACCAAATCTCATTTTTAATTTTTTTTTCGTTTCAAATGTAAAAGAAAATACAAAAACCATGATAAATTAAATTAGTTCGTCACTTTATAGTTAAACATATTTTAAAGCAAAAATTAAGATTCGTAAATTGACCGTTTTTTTTCTAGAAGAAAACGCCTTTTTTCATTATCAAATTTTGCACATCGGCCTAAAATTAAATTCTAAACACCTTTTTCAAATAACTTTTTAGATATCAAGCCAACTATATTTTATTTTAATATTAATTATCTCTCCAACGGACGCCCCTGAGCCGGATGATATAATTGATATTTTGGTTACACGATAAGTAGAGGTAAAAGTTTTTATTAATTTTAAAAATAAATTTTTATATCAATATGTGTCAACTCTTTGGCGGTCACTGTATATATTTTTTATGTATAATCAATACAAATACTTACACACTACACTTTTTATACATTAATCACGCAGGTAATACTAATGAACTAGTTACACATAAATAAATTGGACCTGAGTCAAACAGTTTATGGATCTCATTCACAAAAGTGATTAGCACACCCACCTTGAGTAAATATCTGATAAGTGCGTTTATTTTTAATGAACTGATAAAAAAACGTACAATTTTTATTTATCTGAAAAAAAACTATTTAAACTAAGTAACCTACTAAAATATCTGTGATAACATCAACAAATATTTGGGTGTTGTAGTCTACCATACAGAAAATGCTATACTGCATACTGCCTCGATGGTCTAGATTAGGGATGGCCAACTTGTTTAGGCTCAAGATCGACTTTTCAGTGACTAGACCCAGTGCGATCTACCAATGTCATATTTCGGTGAAAAAAAAATTGAAGAGCAAAAAAAAGGTCCTCACCTCGATTTTGTACGTTTTTAACAGTGTTTTAACTCCCATTGACTTCTTTCTTCCTCCTATAATACTTTTTGAAGAGCAAAAAAGTAACCTACGGCCCGCCCTTTCTTCGAGCTTTCCGCCTTTTTTTTGACATTTTTCCGCCCTGCAGCGTTGCGGTTCTGGTGCCTTGCACCGCCGGTAGGCACGGCCCTGGTTCTAGGTATTTATATTTTTGATCTTGCCACGATCAACTGGACTAATAGTCACGAATCGACCGGTTGGCCATCCCTGGTCTAGATAAACAGAGCCACGGCCCTAATAACAATTTTATCTATAACCGATGTATGTACCCCGTTGACACTTAAGACTTTTTAAAAGACGTTCCTCCGACTTTGGCTTTTATCAGGACGATAAGAAATATTTACCTAAGTGAAAAGTATTAATACAAATCATAAAGAGATATACACCGTTGTATTTATTTACCAGAGTTAGGTCAAATACTAAAATCCTGTATTCGAATGGGAATTTTGAATGTATTGTAAATATTATTCGAATACCGAGGATTCGGAATACGAAGAGGAAAAATTATTTGAATACCGCTATATTTAAATACCAGGATTCTGAATTTAATAATATTTTTTGAAGACCAAATAAAAGTCCGCAGTTCACTTCAACTTGTCTGTAAAAACCCCTGTACCTTATTACCAGGGTTCAGTATTCATAAATACTTTTTAAAGATGTAAAGATAAAAATGTCTTCACCTAAAAAAACGAAAATGTTTTTGTTGTAGTTCTTTTAATTCTTAATTCGAATACTGTGATTTCAATACCAGGATTCGAATACAGGACCTAAATAACGAAATATGAATACAAACCAAGTATTTAAATACCTAAAAGCTGTATTCGAATACCGAAATTTCAGTACCAGATTTCGAATACTGGATCTCAATAAGGAAATATAATGCAAAGCAAGTTTTCGAATACTACGATTTAAAAGCGGTATTCACAATCCAAAATACCGAATACTGACCAAAGAACTATTCAGTCGAATGTCAGATACATATATATATATAAATAGATGTATTCCAATTAATACTATTCGAATACCAGCCAAATGTATTCTGAATAGGATTTAAAATACTGGTATACTAATAATACTAATACTTAACTCTGGTATTTACCATGTCAGTCAGCTTAAGAAATGTAAATCTTTACTAATTTAACAAAAAATCTTATCTTTCATTGTAGATAAGTTAGCATTGGTACCAATTCATATATAATGAAATTTTTTATCTATGTATGTTTTAAAAACCAATAATTTGGGTTTACTTGAGTTGCTAGAGGGCAATAAGATAATAATAAAATTTTGAATTTGAGATTGTTGAGTTACTAGACATAGATGAATGAGTTGCTAAAAAGATTGTTAAGTTCCTAGATGGTAATAAACACAACACTCCATGCATTAAAAATATCTTGTAAAACGAATGCTTTATATAATTTTTTTCTGTTTTGTTTTATTTTGCCACCTATTTTAATATATAACGTACAGAATTTAATAATGTATTATTATTATTGTAGTCTTAGGTTTAATTAAGGAATAAAAAAAAATGATTTGGTTACCAGAACTAACCATTTGTAATTCCCTAAAACTGTTTTAATTACCCTGTCGGGCGCCGTAACTACCTGCTTTACGGCGCAGTTTCAAAATGTCTTCTAACATAATTTGACCCTTTAATTACCCCAGGTACAAACAAAATTTGGTGTCGAAAGATTCGCCCGCCAATTTTTACTTGACTGTAATAAGGTCACGTACTGGCGTATTTTCCACCGTATTTGAAATTTCCGTCTATAAAATTTCATTATATTCACGGTAAAAATACAAAAAGAGGATTAGCTTTTGAAACTTGATTTTTTTATGGGAGGGGTCCAACATTAAAAAACTTCTCTCAGTTTTTATACAAAATCTTTTAAAAATATTATCAACGACAGTGAGGTCACGTCAGGATTACATCTAGAAACTCAACTATGTCCGTCTAGTGTTCTGAGTTCGTCTAGCAACTCGAGTGCAGCACATAATTTAGGGTAAATCCCAGGATGTTTAATTAAATAATTTGTTAATTTAACAAAATTCGTATTTCTAATTGTAGTAAGAACTTACTTAACAATATTTGTTCGTTTCGAGCGGCCGCTCGAAACGAACATGAATGTAAATGGCAAGTAAAAAATTTGTATATTCGGTGTAAACTAAAGTACATATTACCCTAAAATATAAAAATCCTAATCCTAACCTAAAAGCTTATTGGGCTGTGACGGTTTAAAAACCTACATTTTTTTATTCTAATATTTATATTGTTATTTTCGAATACAGTTTGAACCACTCCGACGAATGCGTTTAACAAGAAAATTTGACTTAAGTCGCTGTTTACCGCAACCACAAAATATTGTAGTCAAGGTTAGTTTATATGTATAAGGTTGCGACATATCATCAACTTTTAGGCGGTTCGAGGTCGGGGACGCAAGGAAGAGCACTCCACGGAGAAAAGTTGGTAAGACTGGGTAAAATCAAAGCTGATGATCAATCCAGTGGCGTCTAGAATTTGCGCATTTCATTTTGCATGGTTTTGGAAGTGATATTTGTTGAAAGATGTAATTCCAAATGTTTTTTAATTAAAGTAAAAGAATTTACAACTTAATAATAATGAAACACTGTTGTGTAAATGGTTGTTCAACTAATACAATAAACTGTATATCTCCGGCACTGAACAACATGGCTGAAAATGGGAGATGTAACGTCATAACACGTCAAAGCATTATGGCCGAATGTCGCGACCCTCTATAGACCGACTTTGGTTATTACCGGCAACATAAAGAGATTGGACATTTTCCGCTCGACGCTTACACTCGGTTATCTTGACCGATACCTAACCCTGTTTAATATTAGCAGCTTACTTATGTCTCCTGGTTGTTTATTCAAGCATGTTTGTTATATCATTTAAAATTGGTATGAAAAGAAGTATGTGCAGAATATTAAGAAGATTTCACTTTTATAGATATGGTACGTATCAGTCTATGCCATTTGGTTTGGAAATGCCTTGCATGTAAGTAAGTGCTAAGAAAAAAATGATTAAGTTTAATTAAATTAATCCACTTGATATTAATAAATAAATTGGTAACTATTATTATATGTGATACGCAAAAATTGGGTGCAAGAACCCTGGTATTTTGTTGTTTATGACGATTTTTCTTTTGTTAATCAAAACATTAAAAGCGGTAAATCATATTTTTCAACTAGCTTTCGTCTAAACTGACGATTTTTAGGCTATGCCAACTAAAGAGTTAAATATTTCGCTATGGCTTCCGTGCGTAAGTCACGTGTCTTAGCCAAAATCTTGCTTTTTAAACATAGCTGACGACGAAAGTATTGCAGTTGATAGAAATAAGAACTGATCAGCCTTAACCATTTAGGCTCAAATATGGGGTCGAAGCCCTAAGCTCAATATTTGGGTTTGATCCGGCTCAAGCACCCCTCAGGCATGAACAGGCTTTATTCATAGTTTCGATCTTACTCGCAGACTTGCCTTCATGTCCACCTTCAGGTAGACTCGAAGGGTATGCCTCACCGTGTGTATGCCTATTAACGCCCTATCAATTTTGTTAATCCGACAAATTCATTTAGCCTGATGTGTAAGCTCGGCCTTTAAATCGTTTTCAATCGGAATCACTGCAATTAATTATATGTTTATAAAATTATTTATGTTACAAATAAGCTAATCCAGCTATGCAGTTGGATTATCATTTATTACTATCAGCTTCACGAGTTTAAACTAGAGTTCAAAACAAGCTAAAAATGTATAGATGTATTTTCTAAATGATAAAGGAAAAATAGATAAGAAAATTTAGTGTTGTTTTATGCAAGCCAAGGCTACATCTATTAAAATATTATAATTATACATAGAAGTGCATTGAACTTTATCAATTTCACTTTTATTTTCTGATTTTTGTATCAAATATATGTTTAATAGATATTTTAGCTTTATAAATTACTTTTAATGTAAAACGACTATTACGCTAGGATTTATTTAAATTTTGATCAATGTTTTGTAAGATAGCGTATGCAGATATTTCTATCAGGTATATTTTTTTTAATAAAAAAAAGTTTTTCATTTGGTTCAACATTTATGGCGCCCTATTTGTATATTTGCATATTAAAAATCCGTGTTTTACTATAACCATCCCTTTTTGACTAACAGCGCTTAAAAATCGTTCTTTTTCTATCGCTATAGGCCCTTATTTGGTGTGCCAAAATTGATTTTTATGGATATTTTTAATGTTAATTAGTGGAATTTTGTTGGAAATAAATTAAAATCGAATAGGGCTTTAATTAAGAAATTTATTTTACTTAAAATGTTAATTTTAAAGTATAGAGAAACAGGTGTTTTTAGAGTAATAATTATATTTAGTCATTTGTGTTACTATATCTAATTTTCAAGTAAAAATTAAAAAGTTATTAGTCATTGGTTTATGGTTTCATGCCATATTATTTAAATAATTAAAAATATGCAGATATTTCAGCTTTATTTCTTTTAAAAAGTTTGTGTGGTTAAAAAAAAACTTACAAATAAAAAGCCTTACTAGTATGTTAAAATGTATTATATTTAAAATAGACCCATGTTCCTAATGATAACCCTGTATAAGCCGGTTTAGTCACAAAACAGGTAGATAGCACCCGCGGTGACGCAATGGGCCTTTTTGTTGCTTGAGGTGGAAACAACCACTTTCTATATTTTGAACCAAATAAAAATTATCTTGGTAAAAATAATAACCTAAATATTCAGATTTTTCTTTAGGTTATAATATAAAGCTCATGGAAAAAAGTTTGGGATTGCCGGTAGCGAAGGTCATATTAAGGTCACAAAATGAACATTTCCATTTATTAAGATCCAAAAGTTTTTAAAATGTTGTTTTAGATGATTTTTTTTTTTTCATTTTTAAAATAAACCTAATTAAGTAGGTACAAATATGTGGTAAATATTAACAATAATTGGCCCTTTTATTTGATAGCAGGTAAGGGGTACTAAATAGTGTTTTTTTTTAATTTAATTTTTTTTTATTTATTATAATTAAAAGAGTTATGTATTTCTATTCTTATGCAGGTATATTGTGTCTTTATTTTTTTTAAGAAATATGTTTTTTTTTAAATGAGAAAATAAATAAATTTATAAATTTTTACAAAATAAATTGTGCCGTATTAAAAAGAGTTGAATGTCAGTAAATAAACGTCTATTAAAAATATTTGAATTAGGTACTAGCACAGTTTAAAAATAGCAGACAATTATTTTAATTAATTTTATTAAAAAGTAATAGAAAACTGGCAAAAACAAAAATATGTTTGTAAAAATAAAATATTCTTACCCTAGTTCTAGTTAAATTTAAACTACGATAAGCCGGCTACGAAATTTCGGGTAAATTTGAATTGTCTCGAACTCGATACTTTCAGTTACTGAATAAATATAATTCTGTCTGTACGCACGATTCGACGGATTCAACGACCGAACTCAATGGATGACTGGCTCAAGGTGACCTTAGGCGGATATATATGAAAGAGAGAAAATCCAGTGAATTCCAGCGCATGCCTTGAGCTCGAGCGAGAAGCGCTTGGAATCGAGGGAACTCCTTTGTCCGCGAATCGGGGTGAAAAAGCGCCGGGTTTGCGACGTTGCCAACAGGAGGGAGTTACCTCTCAAGTCGATGATTTAATTTTTTATATACTTGCGAAATGCGATTTGCGAGTTACAAATTCGTTAAATTTTTCACCGAATTTATTGGTGTTTAATGTGGTTGCGAATTTTATAGGAATTTGGTGCTAATACCATTTCCAAGAGGGTAGTTATGTTTCGTTTATGCAAATTTGCTTTATTTTTTTATTAGTATATTTAGTAGCGATCGTTTATTATAGTATGCAACATTAAATATAATAAATGCATAATTTTTTAATAATTGCTTGCTTAACTTGCCTTCTGTCATATTTTATTCAAAAAACTTTTGAAGATAAATTATCATTTCCGCAATAACATAATAAAATGATTACCAAAAGAATACTTTGTGGGGGAAAATAGGTTTAGAAGGTTCAAAAAATTGTTATTTTTTTAAATTGTTTTTTATTTATTTCATAAATGGTTAGTACAGTCATAGAAGAAGTTTTAAAGAAATATTTTTATTCGTTTCGGTTTTACGAGAGAGTTTAAGTGAACATCTCTCCTTACGCGCCGAACCGTGCGTTTTTACATGTAAAACTGGTTATTAAACGCGTTTGTGTCTAATTGTTTTTTTTTAATTTGCGTACACTGTAGCTTTTTTTCGCCTTTTCGGGGTCATCCCACCCAGGTTCGACGACCGTCCCCCTAGGTGGTGCACTGCAGCCTGAAGGCTTATTGTACCTTGACCCTACTCCTTCTCATTCACACACCATTCATTCCATAACTTGGATGGTTGCTGCTCGGTCCGTTCGTTCAACCCCGAGCAGAACACCGCGTGCCGTTGCCCAAAACCAGCAACGCCGGTCACCCATCCAAGTTATGGGCGCGCACTTCACTGCTTAACTCCGGAGATCGACGATGCCGATACAACCGGAGCAACAAGCGCGCCCTACACACTGTAGCTTAAATAGCTTTTTAATCATTCGAATAAATGGCAGATAATTTCTTTATATAACTATGCCCCATTTAGTATGCCTTTTTAAACTGAAAAAAAATGTGAAAAAATTGCAAAAATCGATGTTTTGTTTTTCTACCCCTGTAAAAACGTGACTTTAATTTTTTTATTAATTTAGTTCATATACAGAGTGTTTCCAAAAAATGCAAAAAAATTGAAAAGTGATACCTTCTTTTAAAATAGAGGTGGGTTTGCTTTATAAACATAGGGTCAAAAGTCAACCATTAGAGAGATATCGTGGTACAAAAATGGCAAAAAAATAAAGCTAGAATCATGAAATTTTACAAAAATATTGCCATTATTAAAACACACTTTTAAATATTTTTGCACTTTTTGGAATTAATGAAAGTAGTGGAAATAGACAACCCCTATCGTTCTTGCTAACCAAATTTATAGAGACACTCATGCAATGACCTCAAAAATATAAATTTGAATAGACTGGTTGATTTAGACACTTTTTTAACTCCTGTAGTTTTTTCGTTTAACTTACAAAAATTCAAATTAAAAAAATAAATAAATATAAATCATAACGTGCCGGAAGTAAGAAATGTATTTTATAAAAAATCTATTTTTCTACTATTATCTATGCACGCATTTGTAACATGTCTTTAAGAGACTTTTTGTTAATTTTTTTTCGGCCTATCTCCCTAATGGTTGAGTTTTGACCCCATGTTTATAAAGCAAACTACCCTCTATTTTAAACAAGGAATCACTTCCTAAAATTTTTCGCATTTGTTTAAAAACACCCCGTAGAAGAGATACATGTTATTAAAGTAAATTTAAAAATTCTATTAATTTTAAATGAAATTGGTGGCCTCGAGAATATACGCAAGCAGCTACTTTCGACGGTGACGTTCCATGGACAGCAGCTGAATCTTATGGTATATGTTATTATGCTATGTTTATGTAGAAAATATTTTAAAAATCTAACAATATCTTCTAAAAATATCCAAAAATATCTCTAAAATATAAATAAATTACACTGAATTTATTGGTTTCTTGTAAAACATTTTTAAAATATTTATACTAACTAGAAAAAATTGCTTTTTAATGTTTTAAAAATAACTAGAGCATTACTCTACAATTGTTTCTGCCTTTCTAGGGCTTTGTTAGGATTACTTTGTATAGTAAATAAAAAAAAGAAATATTTTTAAACAGAACCATTTAACACGTTTTTCCCAAAAAGGTCTATAAAATATTATTATTGCAGAGTAATGCTCTACTAGGTTATGAAACATTAAAAAGTATTTTTTTTCTACTTAAATAAATTACATAAATAAATTATATGCGATTTATTTTTTGAAAAAAAATTATTAAAAATATTACAATAAACCTATTTCCCCTAACTATACTTTGTTCACTATAAATTGAGAAAAACACCTGAACAAATAATGTATTTCATTGGTGTAAAAAGTCAGTAACCCTAGTTACCACAGTAAAAAATGTATTTTATTGCTTTAAAACTACAGTAACCAGAGTTACTTACTTGGTATTAATTATCAATTTATAGTGACCAAAGTATAGCTTAGGCATTTACATGCAAGTAAACTTCTTAAAAATATAACGATAATTGACAAGGAAATATTATATTTAATATGAGGCATTATAATACAATAATAAAATTTGAAAGTTCCTGTAAGCTACATTTATCATCACTTCTAAAATTTCGAGTTGAAATTTACACAGTTGGTTAAATTTCACTTGTCAAATCCTAAGTTGATAAGTGAAGTTAAACCAATTTTTAAATGACAATTTAAAATTTCACAAGTAAATGCCCATTAGATAAATATTCCACATCGTGGTCCTCTTATAGAAAACTTAAAGAAAAGCAATTTGTAAATATGGCAACAGCGGATATGGTGTTCAAGACAACAAGCACGCAGGCCATCGAAGTTTTATGAATTGAAATATAGTTCATAGAATGTTTCGTAACATTTTGCAATTTTACGTGCATTTTACGCGGTTGAAAAAACGCGAAAAAATATGAGTAACAACTCATTAATGATATAACAAATTTAGCCTAAAATATGTTTTAAACTTATTTAATATTGCCTATAGAAACAGATTTTTGTTTGTTACCTATGTTAACTTCGAATTAAACATGGAAATGATTGTAAAAGTTACTTTTTCAGTAAATAACTTATACATTTTTAAGAACCTACTAATGAGCGGAGATGTCCGATAGGTTGGATAAAGCCGCCCACGTAGGGTGGATAAGGCATCTTACTAAATACGATATTTTTTACTATAAAATGAAACATTTTTAAATTAATCAAACCATATATCTAACATGTTATCTAATATTTATTAAAAGTCCTAAACATTCTTTAAAATTATAAAATTTCGGGCTTAAGCCTAAAATGTAAAATCCAACCTTAAAAAGATAAAAAAATGTTTTCTAGAAAAAAAATGTATTGTTGTTTTTTCTAACAAAATTTGAAACACACAGCTAAATGGCAAATGACGGTAAACGGTGTTACCCGCTGGGCGGGCTTCTCAGGCCCTTAACAGAGTGTCAGCCAAAATTTTATGAATATTCTGTCAGTAATTAAATTGTACATAATTCTTTTTACAGTCTGAATAAAAATAAGTACTTTAATGAGGACTGAACAACACCTAGGAAATTTTAAGATCAAGCAAGTAGCGATTAGGGAGATCCGGGATGCTCCGCCCAGCGGGTAACGCTGTTCACCGTCCCAATTTTTGAAAACGCAACCTCTAATCGGTCCGATATCTAATACTCAGTAAAAACATTAAAGCTAATTTGCACTCCGCAAAACCGCTTTTAACCCTTCAATCGTCAAAAAACTATTTACATGTCGGTTGCTGTAATTTTTTTTATGTTAACGTACAAAGCCGTGACTACCGGGTGGTTCAAGGCACCAGAGCGCAATGGTGCGGGGGGGCGAAACATTTTTAAATAAAGAGCAAAATGTTTGAATTGAAGGTCGGTAATTTTTAAAAACATTGTTTTTCAAAAAGTGGGGCCTTTTTTATTCGATCTTTAGAATATTTGACAGGAAGAAAAAAGCAATGTTGAATTAAGAAGTCAGCAATGTATTTTGATTTTTTGTTTTTTTTTAATTGATCTTCAAAAATTTAAGGAGCGCCCCATATTTTTTTGCAACACGGCGCAAGTCACCTTGGGAACGCCCCTGTAAACGTAAGTACTAGATAAATAATTTACATTATTAATATAAAAATGTCTAAAAGAGAGAATTTAAAACCTTTTAAGATAAGGTATTATTTGACCCCTTTTCTCATTTAATGCTTTTGACGTTTGTGTTGGTGAGCTGAGCAGTAGCGTAGGCGGTCGCCTACGGCCTCGAGCCCGGAGGGGGCTCGCGGCTATAGGAGGCTGTGAGATATACAAGAGTAAATAATTAAAAATACAAAAACACATTCACACTTTGTAAGGTTTTTAAGGGACCCTATATAGACCGCCTTTGGGTAAATATGTGTTTTTTTATTATAGATTAAATTAAAATATAAGAAATAGATGATAAAAAATTGCTGTAACAAAAATGAGTGGCAGTAGTGGCACGCCCAAAATTTTTGGTATCGAAAGTGGCACAGCATACAAAAAGGTTGGCCACCACTGATTTACAACTTAACACTTAACCACTATAAGCGCCTTTTTACACTAAGTCGGTTTCGACCAAGATCGTTTGACTAGGTAAGGTTGCCTCATTACGTCACATATGTACCGCACTGCTGGTTCCTTGGCGCCAACAAGGATGTCTAGAAGAATAATACTATGAGGGCGAAAGAGCGCGATATACAATATTTAAAAATCACCTAGAATAATCATTGTTAAATAATTAATTTATTAATAGGAAATAACGCTTATATCGTTATTATTATATATAAAATTTTCTTATATTCTTGCATTTTATATTGTCTTAAAAGGAAAGTACCAACCTAAAAATAACCCTGTATAGTAAGAACGTAAAGGTTGGAAAGAATTCGTTGATTTTACTTTATTTTATTCTATTTTTTTTTGACAAACACTTGGACACGTCAATTTTTATTTTTGGATATGGCCCAAATATAATCCATGACTATAATACCAACTAATCGATAGTAAATTTCTTCAGACCTTTTGGCTTTAAGTATAGGAAATGGTAAATAAAACATACTTAGTTACAATTCGAAGCATACCTACAGTGGCTTAGCTAGAGGTGTTGGGGCCCGGAGCGGCGACTCAAGTCGGGGGCCCACTTTTTTCCTTTTTTTTATTAAAAAAATTGGAGAGCAAAAAAAAAGAAACTCATCTCCAAAATAGGGCCCTCCACGTAAAATGATATACTTTCTTGAGGGCTGGCCCCCCTTTCGATATATTTTAGCGATATATAGAGCTTACGTGGCAACCTTACCTACCTAAACGATCTTGGGTTTCAACGGACAGAGTAATAAAAAATTATACGAAGCCTTTGAGTTTGCCGACTTTCCGCTTTCTCTACGAATAAAAGATTTCATTTGACTCCATACATTTCGATAGCGTTGGTCAGTCGCGTCGCCCGTATTCCCGTCTTCCGCTAATGCCCGCTAATGTGAAAAGGCAGTATGGGTCAAGATCGTTTAATAGGTAAGGTTGCCTCATTACGTCACATATGTACCGCACTGCTGGTTCCTTATTGGCGCCAATATAGCAAACAAGGATGTCTAGACGGATAATGCTATGAGGGCGAAAGAGCGCAATATACAATATTTAAAAATCATCTAGAATAACCAATACTTTATTAATAGAAAATAAAGAAGTTACGGTAATAACTGGAATTAACAGTATTAAAAAGTATTTCTTTAATATTGACAAAAAACACAAACTACACGGTTAAAAACTTCATTAAATAATGAGCAAAATACATATGTGACGTATGGTCCGCCATGTTGCAAGGCTTACGAGGCAACCTTACCTATTAAACGATCTTGAGTATGGGTCGGATAACTGGTTCGATCAGCTTTAGTTTACTTTATATAAAAGTACGATACGACCACTTCTCATTAAGATATTAAACATTGAATAAAAAGGATCTTTGTGTCTTTAACCATCAATATCTCAGCAAGTAGCTGATCACACAAGATAATTAAGGAGGGATTCGAAATCTCGAATAAATTTCGCACAACCATAGGCTAGTATGTTTTATTTTTGTTTTTTATTCTTTATATTAATTTAAAAAATTAAAAAAAAGCTTTTGGTTGATTTTGGGATAATTAGACGCTTAGATGAAAATATTAGGAAAACCAGTAATGTTAAGTGTGCCTTTTAAGTGTAATACGCCCACAAAAACCCTATAAAGTTTCGATTTAATTTATCGAGCTTTTTTGTGTTTTATTTGATCAAATTTTTAAAAAAGGATTAAAGGATCACCATTTTAACTTTGAATGATCATGTTCTTTAACAAAATTAAAAAAAAATTAAGGTTTTCTTTACGTATTTTTATTGATTGATGATGTGTTTAAATTTATGGAAAAACATTCAAAATTTTTTCGTAGTTTTTTGAAAAGTATTGATTTTTTAACTAACTCCAAAAAATATTTTTCATATAAATTTAAATACATTTAATAATAAAAAAGGATTTAAAACTTAAAAAAAATAGTTTAAAAAAAAATAAAAATCCAAAATTTTTACAAAAATCGTTCGATATCTCCGCGAGAAGTGGTCGTATCGAACTTTTAAAAGGCTAAATTAAAGCCAAATAAAGAAGTTGTCCAAATCATATAATAGTTAAGTTAAAAGAAAATGTGTAGACTAAAAAAGAAACGAAAGAAATTTTTTAAAAAAATCGGTATTCTTTAGGACTGCGTGGTATAAGTTGCCTAAAAAAATTAAGATCTTAAAACTAAAGCTTTAAATTGCTTTTTGTTTAATTTCAGTACCATTGTTAAGCAAAATACAGTCACTTGAAGGTACATGCTCGCCTACGACAAGATATTTTGTGTATATAAGAAAAAACACCCAGTCTGTATTTAAAGGTGGAGATTTTTTTAGTTCTCAACTTTTTTGCTATCTTTATCGACACAAGGGACCCCGCTGATACGACTTCGCCTACGTCTGTTTTTGCCTACGCAACGCCACTGTTGGTAAGGCAAGGATATAACAGTGAACAAGTAAATTTTGACACAAAAATGTGTTCCCCAAAAATAAAGGTCAAGGTGTTTAGGGGTTTTTTTAAAAATGTACAAATGATGGTGGCTTGCTTTAGTTGAAATGCACTGTATAATAATTTATCGCAATGTGTTGATCTCTGTTTATTTATTAATTATTTATCTATAGGAGCATGGTCTCGGTTATATTTTAAAAGATGTTGCGTAAGTTTTTCTATAAATTTAGTGAGTGTTTGTTATTTGTAGTGTATTTTTTATTATTTGTTTGTTATTTATTTGGGTCAAATCTAGTAATTGGAATTTTACCCCCTTCCTGACAACCGATCGTTCTAAAATTTGGTGCACAGTCTTTATCTGGATGACAACACAATATAATAGAGCCCACTATAATAAAACTAAATGGCTGCCGCCAAAGAATGACGGATTACATTCCATATAACATTTTTTGCCGGCCATGTACATTTAATTTACTAGCATTGCCAACACTCTTTAATGGCAAGGCATTGGCAAAAAAGGTATCAAAAAGACACGAAAGTAGGCAATTGGCCGATATTAGACCACGTGTTGTAGATAATGTGATGGCATCCGTCAATAATAAGTTATGATGAAAAATGCGTTTAGGATAATGGCATTTATCATTAAATAAGTACTGCAAGTTTTATAATTTGAATGTTCCCCTTATAATAATCTTGTCTATGGTTGAATGTCCCAAAAGTTAAATAACATATTTAGAATTTTGTAATCGAAAAAATTAGGAAAAAAGGCAGGAATACTTTATCATTAAAAAAAAATTACATAATATAAATTTTTATACAGTAACAATAAACCATAAGAAATTAAAGGTATATAATAAAATTAAAATAAAAGATAGTAAATTAAAAGAAAACACTTAAAATAGTAAGTATTTAAGGGACACTTGCACTCAATTTTCAGATCCAAAACATAGGGAGAAATATTTTAAAGGAGTTAAATGTCAAAAAACTATTAAATATATATAACATTTTTTATTAACACGTCTTTAAAACTTTTAATAAGGCAACTTCCTAATTTCTCATAATTTTTTTAAGTCACTACAAACCTAAAAGGTTTTAAACAAAATGTTTACAGCTCCTAAGAGTCTACTTGAATAACTCGCCTTCTTGACCAGCCATCACCAATTAATCACACAACACACACTAATTAGGTAATGAATACACTTTTTTATGTCTATTAAAAAAACTCTTTTCATTAAAAAAGAAACCAAAAAGCTAGAAAACCACGTAGAAAACAATTGCACAAAGCGGTAAAACTAAAGCATTGTCTCTGAAAAGCAGTTTTGCTTCATCTGTCAAAATCGTCAAATCTTGTATTTCGGCTAAGCGGAGAATTTGAATTTGTCACCTTCGGTCGAAATTAACCTAGCTAATTTTACCATCATTTTATTTTTATTCTCTCAAAAATACATAATAAACATTTTGTTTGACTTAATTTTTATTTGCATGATTTGTAACAATAAAGTGTTATGAAAAGGCCATTTCCTTTAAATTATGTAAAAACATAAAATAATGTTGTTTAGCTGCCATTATAAATAAAACAAATCAAAAAATTGCTCTAATGTTAGTTAAATACCAATGTTTATAATATGGTTTGATAAGTATGAATATGCGTTGAAGGTTTGCCTTCAAAAATCCATTATTTATTTGCCTGCAACAAAAAGGCATGCTTTATTTAATCAGGATTTGTATACCGCCATTTTTGTATGCTTGCCGGCAATTCGCCTGCATGTAAAATTTATTGGCAATTGAGTGTTTATTTAGGGTTGACATTTTAATGCGTATTAGATGTTGGCATAATATTGCCACCAATTGCCAATGCTTTACCATCAATGCCAATATGAAAAATGTATATTGCCGGCATATAGTGTTTGCAGGGATATTTTTTCCACAACTACCTTAATATGGGCATCAAATGAAAGTGCTTGATGCTTGTTTGGTAGAATAGAGCTCAATATAAAAACATTAAATCCAAGATGGCGGCCGCCACAAAATGGCGAATTATATATTTTCTACCACTACCTATAAGACAAAAAAATTCTAAATGAACTTTTAAATTTTGGCCTTATTAAACCAAAAAAAAAAGGAAAAAAATTACTTTTGTTTTTTTGTGTAATGTGAATGTATAAAAAAATGCTTTAATAATAACAAAGCTTTGACATTTTTTCTACATATAAGGACAACAAGGATTATTAACGACAGTCATTTTAGTTCGATATAATCTCTATATATGGTAAGAGAAAGTTACTACTACCTCAATGTAAAATCGTTGGTTATTTTTGGTTAGCTATAATAAGGCATTAAATGAACTCAATAGAATAAGAAGTATCAACTAACAACAAAACTAAAAACTTGAAAATAAATTATGGAAAAAATATGTTAAACGATTTTATTCTACTAAAAGCTACAAAATAATTCGGCAAGTCCTAGCTACCAGATCACAACAACACAACAATTTTTTCATCAATCTGAGGTATTTATTAGACAAATAATAAAATCATCGGAAACGTAACATTTCTATTATGATTCTTATTGTGTATACGCTACACCCAACGATTTTATTATTTGTCTGATCAATACCACAAAATGATGAGAAA
The DNA here is from genome assembly GCA_014170235.1 of Listronotus bonariensis. Taxonomy (NCBI): domain Eukaryota; kingdom Metazoa; phylum Arthropoda; class Insecta; order Coleoptera; family Curculionidae; genus Listronotus; species Listronotus bonariensis. Next base: position 200,461 of record JACEGR010000098.1, on the reverse strand, counting down.
ATTGGTGCGTTCTGGTAGCTAGGACTTACCGAATTACATAACTTAAATGAAATGCACTTTTCGAACAAAGTACTATTTAGTACTATTTTTATTATAAAACAACTATGTAGTGGGCACACGAAATCTCATTCCAAATAAAATTGCGCTCTCAAAAGTTATTTTTGAATAAATAATTCGGTCGTCCGTGCTTCATTAGATTACAGCAAAATTGTAAATACTTTTAATTTTAATTGGGTTACTGCCAAAACAAAGTTATCAAGTCAAAATAAAAAGTCATGGCCAATAACCTAATGTTATTTTTTGTAGTATTGTAATTCTTTATTTTTTTTATCTTTTTGACATCCCACGAAGGCATATGCCTAAACACCAGAGTACCGTGGGTGTCGGGTTATTAGATGTTTAACCCATAGTTCCTGTTGTTCCGTCAACGTTGTCCAAGCACTGAAACTTGCAGTTATGCATTTTACAGCACCTTTTAGACAACGTGGTAATGCCACCACGGTAGTTATTTTTAAATAACTAGACATGGAAACGTTATTAAAAGAAAAAAACAAGATATGTCTTAAAAGGCATTAAAAGGTTAATATCTCATCAATTTTAGGCGTTCAACCAATTATAACCGCGGTAATAATTGGTGACAACTTTGACGTAAAATACATCGTATAAACGTCAACATAACCGACTGGTAAATACCGTTTTAGAATTGATTCTTCGCCTAAAATTGATGTCTGTTTTGGTTACAAACAATTTTATAAACACTGACTTTGACATTATTTATTATTTGTTTACGTTAAAATATACTTTTAAAGTTAGATTAGCAGTAAAATAAAAAATATTTTTGTCAAATTATTTTACAAAATATATTTCTCTTTACAAATAACAAATTACTAATATTCGCGCATTGTCAAAAAATAGTTTAAGTAATAAACTTTTACCCAAATTTTATCTGTTCTTAATACTTATTTTGTTTCATACAAAAGTTAAAATGGAGAGGCCATAAAACCGTACGGGGTCAACAGTAGGTACATGCAGTAGGCGACCTTTCGTTTACCTTGCAGGATAAAGCGAAAACTAAAAGAAATAGAACATTAAAGATTTAGTAGTATAAAAAATTATACCTATATGTATTTTGAAAAATATTTTAAAGGACCTCGCTTAATCTTTATGGAAAGTGGCTTTCAGTTTTTTTTAATTGATAAGTTGTAGATCTTATCTTCCCGATTAAATGTTCTTTTGGGCACAATGTCCGATAGCCTCTAGTTTTAGAGTTTAAAGCCTCAAGGTAGGATATTTGCCAAGTTGAGATTTCGAATACCTCCTATAACTTTAATCTGTTTTCTATCATACTTAAGATTGTCTAAAACTTCTTTTAATGCGTTTTTATAAGTTATATTGTAGAATAGTAAAATATAAATATAAAAAATATATATAGAGTATTTCTTTTGACAGTAGTGTCGAAACATATTAAATTACTATAAAGCTGCCTAAAATGCCCAAACTCAAAAAATTACATTTTTGGTAATAAAAAAAAAACACGGTTGGACTTTAATAATTTTTTAGAGCATTATTTTGAAGACTTAAACCAAAGATAAGAACACATTTTAGTGCCGTCAAAATATACACGGTGAAAAAAAAGAATATTTTTCAACTCTACTTTTACTATGCCACCTAAGTTTATGTTATCTATCTCAGTAAACCAACATAAGTTTTATTTACTTACTTAATGTATTTAGCTCAAAACTAGAAGTATACCAGTATAAAAAAACTAAAAATGCGGATTATAATGGTGAAATATACAATTTATTAAAAAAAAATAATATCTTATATACCTTACTTTTCTGGTATAGAAATTACTATAAAAACATACCTTATTTTTATTCCTAAAATCTAAAAATGGAGAAATACACAGGATCTTTCGTCTAAATAGGCGACTAATTTCCACCTGAAGGTAGCGAATAATAAGTTTCTGAACACTTGTATAATTTCCATTAAAAAATTAACATGTAGATGATGAAACATATATTTTGACAATGTAACATAATATTTTGACAATGTAAAATAATATACAAAGTCCAGGGTAAGGTAGGAAGTTAAACTTACATTTTTCTCCAGTACTTTTCAAAAATCCTAAATCTTATATAGAACTATACATTTTGTATCTTACATTCCAAAATAAACTAATATACAGGGTCCTTTAAAAAAAACAATTTTGATATTTTTCTTCTTTTTAAAGTTACCTCTAGAATTTTAAATTTTGCTTTTAAAATACCCGCATATTTTTCGCATGTTTCTGTTTTTTTAACTATTTACTAGAGAGCAAGGCGTTTGTGGTACGCAACCCTATATGTATGTATAAGCAGATCCGAAATTTGTAGCTAGTAATAGTACCTTTGTTTTTAAGGTAGGTATATACGTTTTTATAATTAAATGAAATCTCTTTATTTGTTAAAGTAAATAATGTAAACCTAGATAGCATAGTAAAAGAACACTATAAGGCCACCTTATTTTTTTCGCCCTGTATATTTTGACGTTACTAAAATATGTTCATATCTTTCGTGCAGGTCTGCACATTCTTATTTTATAAATGTAGAAAAATTAAACCGTTTGTTTTTCTTTAATAGTAAAAATGCAATTTTTGAGTTTATGCATTTTAGAAAACTTAATAACAATTTTATATGTTCCGACCAGGGGCTTAGCTACCGCCGTATCAGCCGTACCAATGATACGGGCCCCGGGCTACACAAACCTGTAAAAGCAAAAACTTAAATGCTGCCAAAGACAAATTGTCTTTGATGCTGTTAAACTGTCGGCTAAATCCCTATTTAGTGGAGTCGCTTTTTTGGTGTTAAAAATTTTTTGATAGGAACGAAAAAAACAATGTTGAAATGAGAAAAACAGTCTTCCTTGGAAAGTAGGGACGTTTTTTTGGTCTTAAAAAAATTGGGCTCCCTAACTCATTGTGATACAGGGCCCCTCTAAGGCCCGCTACGCCACTGGTTCCGACGCCACTGCCATAGAAAATATTTTATATAAAAACTTTTATATATTTAACTATTCTATATAATAACCTATAGGTTTGCAGTAAAAGGTGTTTTATAAAAGCTTTAATAAGATCTTAAATAAATTAAAATCAAAGGAGGTAGGGTAGGGCGGGGCTAGTTGAGCATAGAGGTAAGTTAGGCCACCAAAATATCTTAAAAACTATCGACCGCACGCGAAAGCATCAAATAGCGTAAAGAAGGGGTTGCGCTAGGGAACTCATTTTGCGACCACTAGTGGTGATGCGGCGATCGAGAAAAGTATCCGTGCGCATTGTTTATTTCATGATTAAAAAGTAAAATAATTGCAAGCCGGAACATTTTATCTGTAATAGTTAAATGTATTCCGTTCTCAATCAGGTTAGTGTTAATCTATATTAAATTTATTGCAGTTTTAATGTATAAAGATTTTGGATATAATTCTAACCGGTTTTTAATAAATTCACTTTTTCTTTAAAATTTCAGGTTGGGGTTAGTTGAGCTATAGTTGCCCAACTAACCCCACGGTTTTTAGTATAAAATGTTTTGTTTTTTTTTATTTTTTAGGATACGGACTTACAACAGTAAGACTACTAGAGTCTCTTCAAAATTTAAAAGAGGCTGCAACTCGAACTTTGTACAAGCAACAAAGAATAAGAGCTGACCCAAATTTTCTCTGAAAATAATTCGACCATACCCTAAGGCTGGTCCAAAAAAGGTGCCAAATCAAACAAAAGATAGAGAAAAGCTGCATCTTTAACAGATACAGAAGGCATTACAATAGAAGCAAAGTAAAACTTCTTAAAAAGTTTAAAAAACGAAGATGAATTGATAGATATTAAATCCAATAGTTAAGCTGAGCTAGGTGTTTTATTAATGAAATTTGTTGTTTTGTTACTATAAGAATATAAATATAAAAAGCAAATTGTCAAAACGTATTTTTATTGTAAACGTATCTAATATTCAAGCCATGATTTGACTAAACTTCCTAAGTACTCCACTAGCCCCATACTCTTCCTCAACTTACTTTACCTATGGGGTACGTTGGGCATACTTAACTATCTATATTAAAATAGATGTAGCTCCTAAATTCGACTTATTAGAAAAAATTACTATGGATACTATTAATAAGGGATAAATTGCTAATCCATTAGTATGCATTATAAGCCATAAGGACTTATTTTTGAGGAGCTATAACCGATCAAGTAAAACATTGCTCAACTATCCCCGCCCTACCCTACTCAAAATCTCAACTTAGCAAATATACAATTTTGGGGCTCTATGACTCTAAAGCTAGAGGCGATTGGATATTGTGCCCATAGGAGCATTTAATCAGAAAGGTGGAAATGTACAAAATATTAAATTAAAAAAAAAAAAATAGCTCAAAGCCACTTTCCATAAGGATTTAATTAATATACGGATACTATTACAAGTTATTTTTAAAGGTATATCGGCCAGTAATGCAACAACAAAACAAGCACTATAAGTCACCCAATCTGAAATTGTTTACATGCCGCATTCAGGTTAGACTGTCTTTTTTCCACGCATTGCCTGTTTACATATTTGACTGGCTGATTCTGTATATGTAGATATATTATATATAATAAGGCAAGATCCATAAAAAATAAATTTAAAAAAATAGAAATTTTACCTAACCAAATTGCCCTCGTTCACCCCCATGTAGCTTTGCCACTGATTTAACTATCTTTGTAGCTGTAAGGAATTTTAAAATTTCTGTATTAAACATTGAAAAAAACTTACCATGTTGTGTATTATATGGTAAATGTCCCAATTAAGTATCATAGTGCCCCTCAGTATAACATACTACAACTGGGAAGTGACACTACATAGTATTCTAGAAATGGAAATGGACCGACACCTGTATACTACGTTAAATAGTTAATATACCTACCTAAATAATTAAATACCTACCATACGTAAATAATTTTAGTAATAATTATATAGCGTATTTCGACAATATCAAAATAAATTTTATTTTTAACTGTGAGCTAAACAACTCAAACTTTTAGTTAATCAAAAATAGTTAATTTTTGTATTTATAGATTTGATATATTAGAGGCGAAAGTTTTCTTAAAATTGTGGATGCTCGCCAAAACTATGCATCTTAGATTAATAATAAAATTAATAGTTTAAAAAACTTAAAAAAACACGCTTTTATATGCAACCGAACTAAAAATTAGAAAATAATTTTTCATTAAAAAAAATATTGTCATTTCATAGTAAAAAGCGTGGGGTGCATTTTACTATTTTTTCATAACTTTTCCATCATAGATATTTGCAAATATAATAATTATAACATTTAATATATTTATCACCCCACGCTTTTACTATGAAATGACAATATTTTTTTTAATGAAAAATTATTTTCTAATTTTTAGTTCGGTTGCATATAAAAGCGTGTTTTTTAGTTTTTTAAACTATTAATTATTTTTCATTTTTTAGTTTCTGCTACTCTTGACAAAATGGCGAAAAAATTTTTTAATGAACAAGAGTGGCAAATTTTAAAATTTTTCCAACAGATTGCAACTCACTAAAAATTTCTTCTTCATTAAGTAGCAAAGTTTGAAATTTTGCCAACAGATGGCAATCCAGGCAATGTTTGGACCGTTGCCAATATATTGCAACCCACTAAAAAATTTCTTCTTCATTTAATAGCAAAGTTTGAAATGTTGCCAACAGATGGCAACCTAGGTGTTGTTTTTATAATATAATGGAATTTTTTTCCTGGCGATCCAAAAAAGATAACGGGATACTGTTTGCAGATTATTGCATTGTCATATTTCCTTAATACGTGTGCAAAGTTTCAAAGAAATCGAATAGCTGGAAGTTGGTTAAAATTAGGCTCAAAGATTCCGTTACATAACCAGATAGTTACAACCCAAGTTAATAAAAGCGTGTTAATTAGGCTCAAAGATTCCGTTACATAGCCAGATAGTTACAACCCAAGTTAATAAAAGCGTGTTAACGGCATTTATTAACTGTTATTGTTCATAAAAATTGAACACCCATGGTGCAACTAACCCTATATTTTTATTGTTCATAAAAATTGAACACCAATGGTGCAACTAACCAAATTGTGTAAAAACTAAAAAATTTCTTCTTCATTTAATAGCAAAGTTTGAAATGTTGCCAACAGATGGCACCCTAGGTGTTGTTTTTATAATATAATGGAATTTTTTTCCTGGCGATCCAAAAAAGATAACGGGATACTGTTTGCAGATTATTGCATTGTCATGTTTCCTTAATACGTGTGCAAAGTTTCCAAGAAATCGAATAGCTGGAAGTTGGTTAAAATTAGGCTCAAAGATTCCGTTACATAGCCAGATTGATAGTTACAACCCAAGTTAATAAAAGCGTGTTAAAAAGATAAACAAGAAAGATACTTATAAGACTCCATTTATTTGTTCAAAATTTTAATTATGTTTTTTTTAAAGTTTTATCGTCAATAATTTACAAAATAGTTTATGTGCTAGAATAGTAATAGTAGTATAGTCTGAGATCCCGCTGCAAAATTACTACGTTCAAAATTATCAGTTAAATTTACATTTGTTACATACGTTTATAAAAAGGGTAATATATTGAGAACAGGGTGGGTGCCAGTCGATATATGGCCGCAAATTATTTGATTTAAATAATAAAAAAAATTTCGAAACAAAATTTCGCTTACTTGTTTTTTAAATAAAACATTATCCACATTATAGCCATGCATGTAAAGAATTCTAAAATCCATGACTGCCTTTACAAAAATGGTCGCAAGTACTGCGCAGCCAGGTATAGACAGGTAATATTTTGGTGCAGGTATTACGTTTGTTACGTACACGCATGTGTTTTTATATATTAAATAAAAGATATACATATAAATTTTTATATGATGATATACGGCTGCCTATAAAAAAATGGCCGCAAAATAAGGGTGCCAGCTGTTAAAAATACGAGGTATTAGAGATAAAGAGGGAGTTGGCGCGCAACGCCACTTCTTAGACGGGAAAGTTATTTTTCATAAAAAATTTTGCTTGTAAAAATAATATGATTCACAAAGAGAAAATGTTAATTTTTGCATACAGGGTCCGCAAAAACTTGAAAAACATGATATCATTATATTAAAAAATATATATATATTTTTAATTTCATAATAAACATGCCTGTACGTTATGAACGTAATATATGCACCAAAATATTACGTGCTTATACCTGGCTGCGCAGTACTTGCGACCATTTTTTTAAAGGCAGCCATGGATTTTAAAATTCTTTACTTACATGGCTTTGATGTGGATGATGTTTTATTTCCAAAACCCATCACTAAACCTGACTTGGAAAACAAACGTAGAGCGATGCAGATATCTCTTTCACAGGATCTTAATTTAATATTAGATTGGGGCGCCAAAAATCTCGTCCATTTTAATGCATCCAAAACACAATCATGTTCCTTGTCGCGAAAAGAGTCATCAAATACTCATCCTCTACTTATGAGCGGCCAAGTTTTACAGAGCAAAGACACCTTCAATCTTGTGGGCGTCACATTTGAAAGTAACCTTAACTGGCATAAACACAATGTATCTATAGCCACGGCAGCTTCAAAAAGCTTGGATTTCTCTTTCGAGCCAAAAGTATTTTTCCGCTTCTAATTTATATACTTTATATGTGTCCCAAATCCGACCTCCCTTGGAATATTGTTCCCATATCTGGGGCATGGCGTCCCCCACAACCCTAAGCATTCTTGATTCTATTCAAAGAAGAGCTGTTCGTCTCATTAATGATCCTTTACTTACAGAAAGGCTTCCCTCTCTTGCCCGTCGGGCTGTGGGGGATTTATCGCTTTTTTATAGGTACTTCCATGGATTCTGCTCTGAAGAATTGTCCAGTATAGTTCCTCCCCTCACGGTTCCCAACAGAGAAACTCGTGGTTCCGCGCGTATGCCTCCCTATACGGTCCAACTGGATAGGCCCCGAACTTCTCACTTTGTTCGTTCTTTTATCCCTAGAGTTTCTAGATTGTGGAACCTGCTGCCCGCGGAGGTCTTTCCTTCCCCCAAATCTCCAAGTATTAAAATCCCGTGTCAACAAGCTCCCTCTTGCCTCGCTTAAGACACCCACGGTACGTTAGTATTCAGGCTTTAAGCCTTCGGGATTTGTGCAAAAATAAAAACCAAAAAAAAAAAAAAAAAATTAAAAACTAGTGAACGAAATTTGGTTTCGAAAATAAATTTTCTTTATTTGAATAAAACAATTTGCGGCCAGTTTTTGACAGGCACCCTGTTGTCAATATATTCTCCTATTCCTAAACGTAGGTAAAAATGTTAGCGTTATCTTGTATTATCTTGTACTAGTAGCAGTAGTAATTGTTTACAGGCCCTAATTACTTTGTAGAAAATTAGAAAAAAAAATTAAAAAATGCGGCTTATCAAACAGTATACTATATGAGCAAGCAGTTTTGGTTCATCGGCGAGTAATGTAATAAATAAACAAGCAGTATTAGTCACGCATGTTTACATGCCGAGATTTAGTTAGACTCTCTCTTTTCCTTACATTGCCGATGTGTTATGTTATTTAGCTGAACCGGTATGCTGTCATTCCATTTGTATCCCATTTTTTAATTAAGCTATGGTTTTCTTACCCAAAAGGCTACTTTAAAAAATATACAGTTTGGATTTATATGGATTTTAAATTATTTTTGTATGCAACTTTGTTAGTGTCATTTAATAGGATGGTACAAAAAACGCGTTCCTGAAATTATTTTTTTATTAAAAAGAAATCAAATTAAAAAATATTTACTTGCTAGTAAAACTTCGCCTGGGCGTTCTAAGGGATGCTAGTGGCGTCACATACTATTTTATTTATATTAGGTATATTGCTGAAGCAAAAAATTGTGCATATTTTTCAGGCTCAGGATCAGGGCCGGATTTAAGGGGCGGGGGCAGGCGGGGCAACTGCCCCAGGGCCTCCACAATGAATTTAATTTATGGATCCCTACAAAGTGATTACTTATTAATTGGTGAAGAAAGACCTTTCTATTTTTTCTGCTTTTTAATTTTGTTGGGTACAAAAATCCAGTAATTTTCAGGAGGGTCCCCAAAGGCTCATTGCCCCAGGGCCTCCACACCTCTAAAATCGGCCCTGTTAAGGATAATTCCGACAGTTTAGCGGGCCTTCTATTGAACTGCTATTTTGTAGAGACGTCCCTAAATTGTTGTGTCGGATTTTTTTATTACAAAATAAATAATAAATTTCTCACTAGACAAGACTGACTTACTTAACACGTTCGCTACCAAGCGGCTCATATATGAGCCAGTACAATTTTTAAAATAGACCGCCGCGCCGGCTCAAATGTGAGCCGGCTACATTATAATACTATATGCGAGTTTAAAAATTCGGGGTTTCCTGTAGAGGTTTTGTTTTAAAACACGGTCTGTGTAATGCTTCGGCTCGTATGTGTGTCAGGTGGTCTGGGTGTAGCATTTAGTATAAGTTGTTAGCACTTCAATAAACATCAAAATAAAGTAATTTTACAAAAAATAATAAAGTGGTTTATGGGGTCGAAACACAAAATGACCCTCGGTAGCGAACGTGTTAACCTTATAAAAATCTAGATATGTTATAAGTAAGTTATTATTATAAAATAAAGATAAAACTCTTTAAATACTTTCAAAATGTCAGAATCTCTTAATATTAATTAGTTTACCACTATCTTATAATAAATTATACAAATGCCCAAAGAATCTTTGTTTTGTTAAAAACAACATAAAAATAACTTAAAAATTAATTATTTTTTACATTTTTAGAAATAAGATTTACTCTTTTCTTAACAAATTGATAAAGAAATGTTTACTTTTTTAAACTGTAATTTTACAAAAGTACCCATGTTATAATAATTACTCAGTTCCAAAAATACAAAATGTGGTCGATGCTGGTTATCGGACAAAGATCACGTATTTTTCCCGCTGAACATGAACAGGTTAAAACTAAGGGTCAAAGTGCAAAAACCCAAACTGCTGGTGCCAAAAGGCACTAGCAACTAACATTTTTTAATAGAAATGGGGTTATGTAGCACTTTGCTTTAAAGGCCCTTTAATACTCTACTCTACGTCACTTTTGTTTTGCAAAGCGGCTCAGCCATTCCAGACTTACAAGTCCAAACCTCTAAAACCACACTGTACAGTATTTAAGCCAAAATTCAAATGGTCTGTAACGGTTGAGTTGATTTTAAAAAACAAAGTGGCGTTAAGTTAAGAATCATAGAGCCCAACAAGTATTAGATAACCCCCTCTCCAATTAAAAAAAAAAGTATAGTGCCCCTTTGGCACCAGCCAAGTTTAACCCCCAGTTTTGACTTTATATTCGTGTTCAGCGGAACAAAATATGTACGTGAAAAAATCTTTGTTTGATACCCAGCACAGACCCCTTTTATCTTGTGGACCTGTAGTATTAGAAAAAAATACCTAAAAATTTCTTACCATACAAGTTGGTAAATATCACCATTTATATCTCTAGTGACATCTAACGTCCCCAAGAGTAACCAAGCTTCGTAAAGTCGCAGGCAACTGCAGAAAATAGTTCTGAACCAACATGTGGTGCGAACTGGCGGGTATATTGTGAACCAAACAACAATATACAAGGGAGGTTGAATAGTTTCTACTCTCTGAAATTATTTCACTTAATTTGGAGACAATAAATAGCAAAGAAAATATTAGGAAATTAATTATATTTGATTAGCAATTTATGTTTCCACAGAAAAATAATACGGGTCTAATAACAAATTGTAGGTGCGGCTTATAAACCCTAGCTAAGGGACATTTAAAATAAAATAAAAACTATACATTTAATTTAACAATTTTTATTGTAAATCAAATCTATATACTAATTACTATAAAATGTAAATAACAAATTTTAAGAATTGTCGTGCCCAAAAACAAAAATAAACATTTTAGAAAACCCTGTCAAAAGGCCTTATAATAATATACTTTAAAAATTAAAATAGATCTGATAATTTTGGAATTTTTGATTAAAAATAATAGGAATACGCTGTTTACACTTAAATTTGTAAAAATTATCAACAAATTTCTTTTTCTAATGACTTTTTCACTTTAGTTTATTAGACCTTGTGTAACCTTGTGAAGTGATCACCAACGGTATATTTATAATATTTTTTTTGCTCTGTCAGGCTTCTTATACTTTTATTCTTTATATTTTTAAATGTTTTTTTAGTAATGGCTTAAACCAGTATTTACCAACGATGTAAGCCTGTTAGTTAAAGCCATGCCCAGCAAACACTATTGGCCGGCAATATACATTTTTCATATTGGCATTGATGGTAAAGCATTGGCAATTGGTGGCAATATTATGCCAACATCTAATACGCATTAAAAAGCTAACCCTAAATAAACACTCAATTGCCAATAAATTTTACATGCAGGCAAATTGCAAACATACAAAAATGGCGGCATACCAATCCTGATTAAATAAAACATGCCTTTTTGTTGCAGGCAAATAAATATTGGATTTTTGAAGGCAAACCTTCAACGCATATTTATACTTTTCAAACCATATTATTAACATTGGTATTTAACTTACAGTCGAGCAATTTTTTGATCTGTTTTATTTATGAAGGCGGCTAAACAACATTATTTTATGTTTTTTTACATAATTTAAAGGAAATGACCTTTTCCTAACATTTTATTGATACAAATCATGCAAATAAAAATTAAGTCAAACAAAATGTTTATTATGTATTTTTGAGGGAATAAAAATAAAATGATGGTAAAATTAGCCTGGTTAATTTCGACGATTTCGACCGAAGGTGATAAATTCAAATTTCCCGCTTAGCCGAAATACAAGATTTGACAATTTGACAGATGAGGCAACCTTGCTTTTGTTTGGCCGCTTTGTGCAAATGTTTTCTACGTGGTTTTCTAGCTTTTTAGTTTCTTTTTAAAGAAAAGAGTTTTTAGTAGACATAAATAAGTGTATTCATTACCTAATTAGTGTGTGTTGTGTAATTAATTGGTGATGGCTTATTCAAGTAGACTGTTAGGACCTGTAAACATTTCGTTTAAAACCTTTAAAATTTGTAGTTACCTAAAAAATTATATGAAATCAGGGAGTTGCCTTATTAAAAGTTGTAAAGACGTGTTAATAAAAAAAATATATTTCTCCCTATGTTTTGGATCTGAAAATTTAGTGTAAGTGTCCCTTAAATACTTACTATTTTAAAGTGTTTTCTTTTGATTTACTATCTGTTTTTTAATTTTATTACATACTTTTTATATTTTTTTCGTTTATTGTTACGGTATAAAAATTTATATTATGTAATTATTTTATTGATTAAGTTTTCCTGCCTTTTTTCTCATTTTTTCGATTACAAAATTCTAAATATGTTATTTAACTTTTGGGATATTCAACTTATAAAACTTGCAGTACTTATTTAATGATAAATGCCATTATCCTAAACGCATTTTTTTGCCAATAACATATTAATGATGGATGCCATCATCCTAAACGCATTTTTTGGCATAACTTATTAATGATGGATGCTATCATCCTAAACGCATTTTTCATCATAAATTATTAATGACGGATGCCATCACATTATCTGCAACACGTGGCCTAATAACGGCCAATTGCCCACTTTCGCGTCTTTTTGATACCTTTTGCCAATGCCTTGCCATTAAAGAGTGTTGGCAATGCCAGTAAATTAAATGTACAACGCCGGCAAAAAATGTTACATGGGATATTTAGAATTTTGTAATAAAAAGAAAAAAAGGCACTTTATCATTAAAAAATTACATAATATATTTTTATACAGTAACAATAAACCAAAAAAAATTAAAAGTATGTAATAAAATTTAAAAAAAAGATAGTAAATCAAAAGAAAACACTTTAAAATAGTAAGTATTCAAGAGAAACTTACATCCAATTTTCAGATCCAAAACATAGGGAGAAATATTTTAAAGGAGTTAAATGTCAAGAAAAAAACTATTAAATACATATAATATTTTTTATTAACACGTCTTTAAATCTTTTAATAAGCCAACTCCCTAATTTCATATACCCATATAACATTTTTTGCCGGCGTTGTACATTTAATTTACTGGCATTGCCAACACTCTTTAATGGCAAGGCATTGGCAAAAAGGTATCAAAAGACGCGAAAGTGGGCAATTGGCCGTTATTAGGCCACGTGTTGCAGATAATGTGATGGCATCCGTCATTAATAATTTATGATGAAAAAATGCGTTTGGGATGATGGCATCCATCATTAATAAGTTATGCCAAAAAACTGCGTTTAGGATGATGGCATCCATCATTAATATGTTATTGGCAAAAAATGCGTTTACGATAATGGCATTTATCATTAAATAATTGCAGTACTTACAGTTTTGTAAGTTGATTGTCCCAAAAATTAAATAACATATTTAGAATTTTATAATCGAAAAAAATGAGAAAAAAGGCAGGAAAACTTAATCAATAAAAAAATTACATAATATAAATTTTTATACCGTAACAATAAACCAAAAAAATATAAAAAGTATGTAATAAAACTAAAAAAAGATAGTAATTTAAAAGAAAACACTTTAAAATAGTAAGTATTTAAGGGACACTTACACTAAATTTTCAGATCCAAAACATAGGGAGAAATATTTTAAAGGAGTTAAATGTCAAAAAAAAAAACTATTAAGTATATATAATTTTTTTATCCAACACTCACATATAATATCTACATAATTGATCAGATTTTGAGGATATAAAGTGTACTATAAGTCACTAGTGAGCTAAAGTACCCTTTAGCTCACTAGTGAATTATAGACAATACAAAATTTTGTTGCTGGTGTTGACAATGACAAGTAACAAATAATGGATTACGTTTTCAAATTATTTTCGATATTAAAAACGATTTATACGAAAGTGTTGGATAAAATTTTGTATTAGACACGTGAGTTATTACATATAAGTCACTTAAGAAAATTACCTCTCTCGCCCTTCGGGCTCGAGAGTTAAACTTTTCTTGCGTGACTTATATGTAATATAACTCACTTATCTAATAAATAACTATTATTAACACGTCTTTAAAACTTTTAATAAGGCAACTTCCTGATTTCATATATTTTTTTAGGTAACTACAAATTTAAAAGGTTTTAAACGAAATGTTTACAGCTCCTAACAGTCTACTTGAATAACCCGCCTTCTTGACAAGCCATCACCAATTAATTACACAACACACACTAATTAGGTAATGAATACACTTATTTATGTCTACTAAAAACTCTTTTCTTTAAAGAAGAAACTAAAAAGCTAGAAAACCATGTAGAAAACATTTGCACAAAGCGGCCAAACAAAAGTCACAATCGGAGAAATAAACCTAGCTAATTTTACCATCATTTTATTTTTATTCTCTCAAAAAACATAATAAACATTTTGTTTGACTTAATTTTTATTTGCATGATTTGTATCAATAAAATGTTAGGAAAAGGTCATTTCCTTTTAATTATGTAAAAAACATAAAATAATGTTGCCGAAATATTTTAAAGGAGTTAAATGTAAAAAAAACTATTATATATATATAATTTTTTTATGAACACGTCTTTAATACTTTTAATAAGGCAACTCCCTGATTTCATATAATTTTTTAGGTAACTACAAACTTAAAAGGTATTAAACAAAATGTTTACAGCTCTTAACAGTCTATTTGAATAACCCGTATTCTTGACTAGCCATCACCAATTAATCACACAACACACACTAATTACCCATATAACATTTTTTCCGTCAAGGCATTGGCAAAAGGTATTAAAGACATCAAAATAGGCAATTGGCTGTTATTGGGCAACGTGTTGCAGAAAATGTGATGGCATCCATCATTAATAAGTTATGATGAAAAAATGCGTTTAGGATGATGGGATCCATCATTAATAAGTTATGCTAAAAAATTCCATTTAGGATGATGGCATCCATCATTAAAAGGTTTTGGCAAAAATATGCCTTTTAGATGATGGCATTACAATTTTTTTTCCTAATGACAATAAAATGCATTTTTACCATCCAGGGAACTAAAATGTGCATACAAAATGCACATGCATAATGTGTGTTTATGTACAGGGTGTCCCCATATAAAATTAAATACTATAATTTTGGAAAAACCATAAGAGATAAAAAGAAAAAGTTAAATGCAGAAGTTGTTCAGTGAAATGTATTTTTTTAGTATTTTTATGGTATCTCTTATGATTTTTTCACAATTGTAGTATTTAATTTTATATGGGACACCCTGTACATAAACACACATTATGCATGTGCATTATCTATGCACATTTTAGTTCCCTGGACGGTAAAAATGCATTTTATTGTCATTAGGAAAAAATAATGTAATGCCATCATCTAAAAGGCATATTTTTGCCAAAACCTTTTTCATGATGGATGCCATCATCCTGAATGCATTTTTTCAGTATAACTAACTAATGATGGATTCCATCATCCTAAACGCATTTTTTCATCATAACTTATTAATGATGTTTCTGTTTCAGTTTCTGCAACACGTGGCCCAATAACGGCCAATTGCCCATTTTGATGTCTTTTTGATACCTTTTTGCCAATGCCTTGCAGGCAAAAAATGTTATATGGGTAGGTAATGAATATACACTTAATTATGTCAATATGAAAAATGTATATTGCCGGCAAATAGTGTTTGCTGGGTTATTATTTGTTTTTATTTTTTTCCTAAATTATAAATTCACTGGCTGCCACCTTTTACATCCTTCCAAAAGCAGAAGAAGCCTTTGTCATCCAACATATCATTGTCACATTACCCAAGTTCCATCCGACTACTTGTAGCTATTAGCATTTTGCAATAAAAAGAAACACACATTGTTTTTAAGTCTGCTTACATTGTCCCATGTAAATTTATTTAAAACCCAAAACCCACTATACCACAACCAGCTGGACGTGCTAATGGTTAATATCAGTTTTAAAGTCATTTATAATTTTGATTACAAGTGTCTCAAAGTTTATGACCAATTTACATATGGAAGATAGTAATCTAAACGGGCCAAGAAGCGCAGAAGGTAACGCAAGACATTATTAATTTCTATGGGCAACATGTTCATGATAAGATTATTAATTAAAAAGAGTTGCCCTGCAGTAGCGTGTGTATAGGAATTCTATAAATTAAAAGTGACATGGGGTGTCGTGAAGACAGCTCATTTAATATAAAACAGTTGATTAAGAATAAAAAAGCCTGTAAGATTTTAAAAGAATAATAATATACAGTGCATTTTTTTAATGTCCCTTTTTTATTTCTTGATCGGACCATTAAAAAAACGGTCGGTCTGGTATATTGTAAAAAAGTTACAAACTTTATCTCTTTATAATATTACTAAAGATAAATTAAATGGTTTTTTGAATATGAACAGAAAAGTCATCCAAAACACACAGATTATGTATTTTAATAGACTTCCCCATACTTCCTTATACCTCCCCATACTTCCCCGGTTCTCAGCAAATAATTCCTTAGGTGGCTGTCCCCTCGGTACTGCAAAAAAAAAAAAAAGAAGAAATGTCTCCACTTTTACATTTGGCCTTAACTTACTTAAGATTTAAAGAGCAACTTTACACATTTAGTAAGATTTTTTGATTGCCCTACCTAAGAATAACTGCAATATAACTAAAAATAACGAAATATTTTAGGTTAAATCAGCAATTTGTCAAATTTACTTATAAACACATTAAGTGGTTTTTAAATATGAACCGAAAAGTCATCCAAAACCTACGGAATATATATTTTAATTTTTCAATACTGCCCCAAAATTTCCCCCATACTTCCCCATACCTCCCTATACTTCACCATACTTCCCCATACTTCCCCATACTTTCTCAGACTTTCCCATAAGTTCCCATACTTTCCCATACTTTCCTATACTTTCCCATTCTTCCTTATACTTCCCCATACTTCCCCATACCATTCCATACTACCCCATACTTTTTTTTATTAATACTGCCCCAATAATTTCCTTATACTTTCCCATACTTCCCTTTAATTCCCCATACTTCCTTATAATTCCCCATACTTCCCTACACTTATTCATACTTCCCCATACTTCCCCATACTTCTTCATATTTCCCCATACTTCACCATACTTTTCCATGCTTAGCCATACTTCTCCATACTTCCCCATACTTTACCATACTTTCCATACTTCCCCATACTTCCTGTTACTTTCCCATATTTCCCCATACTTCCCCATACTTCCCCATTCTTCCCCATACTTCCCCATATTTTCTCATACCTCCCTATACATCCCCATAAATTCAGCTCTTAATTCCTCCAACTTTATACATTTAGTAAGACTTTTTACTTGCCCTACCTAAAAATAATTGCAACATAACTAAAAATAATAAAATAATTTAAGTTAAAAGCAATGAGGCAAAATTATTTATACTTATATTAGAAAAGTCATCCAAAACACACAGATTATGTGTTTTTTTTTAACAATCAATACTGTCCCAATAATTCCCCATACTTCCCTATACGTCCCTATACTTCCCAAAACTTCTTTATACTTCCCCATACTTCCCTATACTTCCCCATACTTCCCCATACGTCCTCATACTACCCCATACTTCCCTATTCTTTTCCGTACTTCCCCATGCTTCCCCATACTTCCCCACCCTTCCCCATACCTCTCCCTACTACTTCCTCATACTTTCTCATACTTCCCCATACTTTATCATACTTTCCTATACTTCCCCATAATTCCTAATAATTCCCCATACTTTCCCGGCTCTCAACAAATACTTTCTTTGGTTGTTTTTCCCTCGGAACTGCAAAGAAAAAGAAAAAAGTCACCACATTTATATTTTACTTTAACTTACTCAAGGTAACAAGTGCAATAATTGCAATATAACTGAAAATAATAGAATATTTTAAGTTAAAAGAGCAATGGGGCAAAATTATTTATAAATATATTTAATGGTTCTTTAAATATGAACAGAAAAATCATCCAAAATACACAGATTAATTTTCCCATACTTTTCCCTACTTCCCCATTGTTTTTCATACTTCCCAATACTTCCCTATACTTCTCTATACTTCCCCATAATTCCCAATAACTCCCCATACTTTACCGGCTCTCAACAAATAATTTCTTAGGTGGTTTGTGGTGTCTTTATTCAAATATTATGATCATAAGCCTAATATTAACAAAACTTTATTTAACTCTTAAAAAAAATATAACTTTTGAGAGCCTGTATTTTCTTATACATCCACTTTTTGAATAAGGTGAGTTGGGTTAGATAGATCATTATATTTTAGCCCTAGAAATTTGTGAAAGCAGTTTTTCCCCGCCTTTTAGAGACACCCTGTATACTTATGGAAAGTTAACGGTAACAATTAATAATTAATAAAATAATAACTATTGTCCAGCGTTAAACCCAGGGGGTGGCTCAGGGTGTGCTTCTCAAAGCAAGAGAAAAAGCTGCAGCCATAACCGCTAAATTTAACTCAAATATGAATTAATAATGTTTTTCACGTTTTTAAGTCCTTTAAATTGAGAATTTGACGTTTTAATTTATATGTTCTTAAACTGTTTTCTACCAAATTACCAAAACTATTATACCAAATTTATTTTTAAATCCTAGTAAAGAGTGGTATAATAGATATCATAATAACAAAAATAATGTTTTTAAAACTTTATATCCCTATATCCTGAGTGGCTTTCCAGTGACGCAAATAGAGCGCTCCCGAGTAGCTCAGGAGCATTCCGTTCTACTTTATGGCGTTCCAGTGACAAAAAGTGTTATGCACCTGGGCTACTCCGTTTTTCTTTCCCCCTTGCCCCTCATGCACCAACCCCTCTTTTGGTTTTTGTGCTTCACACAAGTTTTTTTATGGTTAAGGACGGATTTTTGAAATTATTTATTTAAAATGAAATTAGATATTTAAAAGAAATTATTATTATAAAGCCAAGAAAGGTTAAAAACAACGAAATTTTAAAATTTCTTAAAGTATCTCTCTTCTTCCTCTTCATCCTTGTCCAAGGATGCGTTCCAGTGATTAACTTTTAGAGCAGTTCAAGAGCTTCAAGTCCTGGAGCGTGACGCACAAAAATTTTGATAACTTACAAATCAAACTTTTGGTTGTCCAAAATGGTAAAATTATAACAACTTGAGGTACATTTATTTATTCTGTGTAATAAAAAGTTAAACTATTAGATAATAAATAGTTTTTGTCACCCCAAATTTCTGCATTTTTGCTGATAAGGGGCAACTTTTTTTTGATCACTGTAAAGCAGCAAATATTTTTAAACCTTTTTTAAATACAGAATAAAAAAGAAAATTAGTACTAAAATGAACCTGTACCAAAAATAATGGAAAAAAATGTGCGTACACAAAATCTAATGGGAATTTGACGGTTGCGTTAACGTAGCACAAGGTGGAAACATGACCTTTTAGCAGATGCAAACCAAGCAAAGCTATTATAAAAATCACCGTATGATATACGGAGTAGTTCAAAATCATGAAAATATTACTATGAAAAAAAATTAGATTATCTAATAAAACAGCATGAAAAAGTAGTCAAAAATGCATTATAATTTTTTTCATCGGTTATGGTTTCTAGGAAAATTAAGATTAACGTTAAAAAAATTCCTAAAAAACATTTTTTAAAATTTAGTGATAAAAAATGTGGTTTTAGAATAAAATCATTAAAAAGAATTACCTTATGATACACAGGTAGATTCAAAATTACGAAAATGTTATTTTAGTAAATGACGAAAAAAATTGATTAAACATTTTTTAAACTACTTATTTAAATAGCATAAAAAGCAAGAGAAACTTTAACTCTATGTTAAATACATCGTAACCTTTGGATAATTACCTACACACATTTTACTTTACCATGATAATGTTTTCATATAACAAATAAAATGAGTTATATGTATATAAATAAATCATTTATTTTTAGTTACACTTAATTTTTCCAAGTAATTATAAGCTATAAAAAAAATGTATATAAGATAGAAAAACGTAAAGAGGCCCTAAGAATTGCATTGCCCAGAGAACCCGACATATCTAGTCCCACCCTGAATGTCCCCGATTTGGCTTTTAAAAATCTGGTTACCCTAATTTATTCTAAAGTGACACATTTAAAATAAAATATTTAATAGTTGGTAATATATTTTCTACTTTGTCTAATAAATTTCTCAACTGAAATATTCCACTACGTTTGAAATCAAATAAACTTAAAAGTGTTTTAAATTACGGTCATTATTCTAATCCGGAACACCCCGACTACTAGCCATAGCGAGTTTTAGTAAAAAATGTAACAAACACAAACTGATAATCTAATTAAATATTTATAAATTCTGGTTTTAACATGGCGTGGCAGTCGACTTCTCCATTAGGCATTTCATTTACATTGCGGCCTATAACGTGCTTTTGAGCTATCTTTTAGTTACGCGAATGGTAATTGAATAAACTGTTTTACTCGTGAAACATTTAAAGTACTATTTGAAATAAAACGCATTGTAGAAGCATCAGATAGGAAAAGAATTAATTCCGGGTCGAAATACCTTATGGTTACTAAAGAAAATACCATTTGGTTTACCGTCTACATGAGAAGAAACGAAAAGCCTCTGAGGGAAAAAACATTAAAAAAACAACTTCAAAAAAATAATAACAAAACTCACTAAATAGCTAAAAATAAAAATTAAATTAAAGTTTAAAAATTAAAATATGTCAGTTTATATAATACCTAAAGTAAACAAAGCTTTTTTTATTAGGTTTTCATTATTTAGTATACCCAAAGGTATATCTAGTTTATTAGTAGCAAGAGAGCATTTTATGTTTTATTTGTTTTCTGGGAGATTAAATTTAAACAAAATATTATTTGGCTTTTCTCCCGAATAAAATTAAAAAGTTTATTTAACATTTTAAGAAAATTAAAACTTTTTTACATTATGAAGAACTATTCTGCTCTTACACAATATAATAAAAGTTATTATTACTTTAAAAAATAAAATAATGAAATATTCAATTTTAAGTTACTTACAATACAAAGGTTTAAGAGAGCATTGCGGTGTTCGCAAATCGTAGCTACTTTTTTGTGACCTGTGCTCTTAGCTTCCGAGCTACAGGGAGATATAAAATTAATGCTTTTGAGTACCCGCATTTAAACTCGGTTTTTTCAAATTTATGTATAATGAAAGGTATTTTATAGAACTAGAACGCTACACGTGTTTAAGTTTAAATTATCGGTGGAATTTATTAATTCGCAAATCCCTTTTTGTAAAATAAAAATTTGCGTGACAGATAGGATAAATTTTGTCACAAGAGATCTACAGTAGATCTTTTGGATTTTAACTGGAACAAGTTTCGGGTGATCTTTTAACTACACTCTGTTTTAAGCTTTTAACTTTTCTTTCTAATGTCGCAAATTAGGTATTATAAATGACCACTTTTCAAGTTAATGCTAGGGTGTCTCAGGGCTCAGTACCAATTTTGTCTTCTTTTTACATTAATCTTCTTTTTTGTTTCACAACAAATTCCGTTTATAGTTTTGCTGACGATAGTATTCTTGACTTTAGTTTTCGAGTTCTTAAACCAATTTCTAAGCCTGGAAAAACAAACGCAGAGCAATGCAGATATACAAAACCTTAATTTAATATTGGATTGAGCCGACCAATTCAATTTAATGCATCTGAAACACAATCATGTCTCATGTCGCAAAAAAAAATATTTTCATACTATATTTACGAACAGACAAGTTCCGCAGATCAAAAACACTTTTAATCTGGTAGGCGTCACTCTTGAGAATAACTATAACTGGCATATAAACATTATATCTATATACACGTCATCTTCAAAAAAGTTGGGAGCCAAAAAGCATTTTTTCCTTTTAATTTATACACTGTGTATGTATCCTGAAACCGACTCTCTTTGGAATATTTTTCGCATATCTGGAAAATGGAGCCCACATCAACCATAAGCATTCTTAAATCCAACTCAAAAAGAGCCTTATTTAAAATTACTTGCTTACAAAAGGATCGCTTTTTTATAAGTACTTCCACGACTTCTGCTCCGAGAAATTGTCTAGTATACGAGGTCTGGCTATTAAACAACGAAACTGGTTATAAAAAAGGGTTTTATTATAAAAATTATTATACATTGGAATACTCCCCTTCCCTCGCCACACACCACGTTTTTCCATTGATTGAACCAGTGCTGGAAACTTCTATGGTAAGGGCCTTTAGGAGCTTTGCCGTTTTTGCTTTACTGCTTCCATCGACTCAAAACGAGTCCCATTCAAAGCAGATTTAATCTTCGGAAATCGTCGTACGTCGCGTGTTCTAGCACTGGAGTGCGTTTATTGGCCAAATACTGTTTCACAGACAGCGCGTTATGGGCAGGTGCGTTGCCCTGGTGCAAAATCCACGAGTTGTTCTTCCATAACTCGGACCGTTTCTTACGAACTCG
This sequence comes from Listronotus bonariensis, assembly GCA_014170235.1. Lineage (NCBI taxonomy): Eukaryota > Metazoa > Arthropoda > Insecta > Coleoptera > Curculionidae > Listronotus > Listronotus bonariensis. Next base: position 177,969 of record JACEGR010000098.1, on the reverse strand, counting down.
TTCTCGCAGTGTTACCAAAACTAACAAATAGTAAATCTGGTTAACAGTCTGACCCTCTGGAACCCATCACGATACCATTAATGTCAAAAAAAGAGATCAACATTGCCTTGAATTTTCTATTTGGACATCCTTGCTTTTTGATTCTGGGCGAATCCACGTTTCGTCGCAAGTAATAATGTTTTTATCACTCCGGGATCTTCTTCTAACCTTTCAAGGAAATCTGAGCAGACCTGTTGACGCATGAGCTTTTGGTCAGCTGTCAGGTTTTTTGGCACCAACTTCTCACAGACTTTTGTAATGTGTAGATCTTTGTGTAAAATTTTTCTAACCGTTTCTTTATCAGCGTTTACAGCCTCGGCAATCATCCGGATGCTCATTCGATGATCTGGCACTCATAATTTGGTTGATTTTGGTCACTGTTTCCGGAGTTGAAACAGTGACAGGGCGACCTGGGCGCTGGTCATCTTCAGTGCTCTCTCAGCCCTCACTGAAGCGCTTACACCACTCAAAAACACGCGCAGTAGATAAAGAATTGTCCCCATAGGCCTCTTGCAATAATTTATAGCATTTAGTCGGAGTTATTTTCAATTTAACGAGAAATTTGAGATTGATACGTTGCTCCTGTTTTTCGTCACACATGGTTTTCGGCACGGGAAAAAAACACGTTTGTTTCAAACCGCTACTGCACAAATACTATAATAGTGACGACGAAAACGTGATTTGGTACGTGTACAGACAAGATTTCTAGATACCCAACGCACTACTCGTTTTTTCCCCGCTCATCTAGGGCGCCCTCTAGGCGCGCAGTCTCGTTATTTAATCGAGAGACTTCGTAGTTTCTTCACTTGCAGCTTCCAAAGAGAAACTTCTGGTCGGTACAACTGGACAAGACATGAACTTCCTCCTTTGCTCGTTCTTTTATTTCTAAAGTTTCTAGAATATGGAACCTGCTGTCCGCGGAGGTCTTCCCCTTCCCCTACAAATAAGTAATAATAATATTAATATTTATTGATAATATTATTAATATTAACATTTTTAACAATTATTTAAGTCTTATGATCTATTTAAACAGACTTTTATTTCGCTTAAGATACTTAAGGAGACTCTCGCGTATTGTTCTTAGATAAAAAAAAATGTTTTTAAAATAATAAATAATGTTTGTTTTTTGTTTTTAATGAGACTCCGTATATTTATCATAAACCCAATTAAATCTATAACATAAAATTACTAAGAAATCTTAAGGGATAGTATGCTTGTTGCAAAAACAGGAACAAACAAAAATGGATAGGAAAAAACTAGATTTTAGGATAATTTTGCAGGACACCAAGAAACAAAAATAGTGTATGTTCGACATCGCAGCATCCTGTATATTGTAAGCGACTGTAAGAAAGCCGTATTGAAGACACAATAAATATGCAGTAAATCTTAATCTTAAAAGTAACTGACTGTCAACGTAATAATTTCATTACAAAATACCAGTATTGGCAACTCTTAATACCATTCGCGTCAGCCAGACAAGACCGTTCTACCTGTCAAGTGAATAGCGCGGATTTTAATCTGATTATATGTAACAAGGCTGAGTGTTTATACCTTTCTTGTCGCGGTAGTTTCACCATTTTAAACGTCATTCCGCATAAGTCTTGGCCACTTAAGTCACAGTAAATGCGTTAAAAATTAAAGAAATACCTGTGCTTATTATCGTTTCTAGACTGTTCACTCGCTTATTTTTTCATTCAGGTAACTTAGTTTAGACATGCAAGGTAGGGTCTACTTGCTTTGTTTATATGATGTAATGTTAATACATATAACAAAACCACTTTTCTCTTATCGAATTTTTAATAGTTTTGGAAATATTGCCATTGTTACAAGCATCGCCTTCTAGATGTTAGAATTATACTAACGGCTCTACAATTATTTAAAACATCTAGAAATGGTACAATTATTCAAAACATCTAGAAGGTGGTGGTTAAAAGTTTAATGGTAAAATAGAACCTTTTAATGAAACACCCTGTATACATGGAGCGTTTTTAAAACTTAAAATGGCTATATTTTTTAAGCCATGGCAAATATCAAAAAATTAAAATTACCGTTTCTATAATACTCAAGGAAATATAAATGACGCATTTTTCGAAACACCTCTATTAACTCCTTAAGCTGCACCCCCAGTCACTCTAAAATCTTACCATTTAAGATTGTCCTCCATAAAAGATAGTTATCCTCCCTCCACCATCCATACTAACGCACTAAACTTAGTGCTTAAATGTAAGTAGTTGTAAATATACATAAGTAAAGAAAATAAAATGTAATTTTTAGATTTGTATGCGTACATTTTAAAAACTATTATAGAAATACATATTAAATGATGTGATCCCTAACTATAAATTCTGTTTTGTAAGTCCTATTTTCAAAATTAAACATTTAATTAAGAATTTATTTTTTATGCATTCATTTTTTCATAGGTTAGAATGCCGTCATATTGTTAGGGCAAATTAAAAATAAATTGACATTTTAATAATAGATTGTGTAAATAATAAATTTTTCTACAATAAAACATGTTGTTTACTATGACCAAAACTGGTGCAATAGAAAGCAACATTAAATTTCACTATCATTTTTGAATTAAAGTTTAAAGGTTTAAAGTTTTTATATTTCGAATATTGATACATTAATAATGTTATTAATTGATATTTATATATACGATTATCAATTAATTCCAAGACCCACAACTTCAAAAAAGTTTTCTAATAAAGTGACTTTTTATCCATTATCGGGGTCCAATTGGTTGGCCTGCCAGATTACTAGATTCGACCACATTAAAATATTTTGTGTGGGGCTGACCAGAACTAACCAAACTAAATAAAAATAGGACATACAAGTCCAAGATTCAGAGATCTACAATTAGTAGAATCAGCCTAGTAGTAGATATTAGGTAGCATTGAGAGGCAATAAATATTGCACTAACGATATCGACCATCAATGATTATAGTATAGAACCTTTGAACAATGCGGTTTACCCTTGAGTTTTACCATATATATATGGAAACACAGACAAAATTGTTACAATACTTCGTCGTTTCAACATACGAACAATCTTTAACACATATAAAAAGGTTGGTCAATGCTTGAAATTGGCGAAAGACAAATCCTCTACAAACCGAGGTAGTGTACAAAATTTCCTGTTCGTGTGATGAAGTATATATTGAAAAACTGGACGGTCCATTTCTACTAAAATTAAGGAACATGACTGATATATTAGAAATAAAATAAAATATTTATTCAGCAGTTGCTGAAAACCAACATTGTACAGATCACAATATTAATGTAAGGGAAACTAAGGTTCTTGCATTCGTCCAAGATTTCTATAAAAGAAAAGTTCGGGAATCTATTGTAATACCTAAACACTCTAATAATTTCAATAGAGATCATAGTTATGAACTACATCACACGTGAATATGATCATTAAGAGGGTCACGCTTCGGTGAACAGGTCAAGGAATATATACTCTTGCCTTGGGATCTAGAGAGCGGTCTAAACCCAAGAACCAAGATTCCTCAGTTAACCAAGGCTGTGAAGGTCTCCGTTCCATATTTTTCTGCCATTCAATGCTATTTTTTATTTCTCATAAGCTTGCCAAAGAGGCATGTTGCCATTTAAGGTTTTTTAGTGACTGGAGGTTTAACTTGAGGAGTTGATAGAAGTGTTTGGAAAAACATTTAATTATTATTATTAATATTAATAAACTATTTATATTATACTTTTAAAAAAGACACCCTGTATTTTACTGTACAACCATGATAGTTGTTCCATAAGAACACTCTTGATGTTTGTGTTATTCACCATGGACTCCGTACAACCAAAAGTTTCAGGCAGGTAAAACGCGTTAGTGTAGAGGGTCCAAATTCCCTTAATTTTCAAGAAACGGGAATTGTGTGGTATTATATACAGACTGTCCACGGATCGGGTTTAAAGGGCGTTCAAGTATTACGTAAGCACTATAGGGGGGTATTTGTCTTTTTACTGTTTTACACTTATGGCAATCCACGCACACAATGGGGCGCATTCAGAAGTACTCAGCCGCGGGGTAAGCGGGGTGTACACATTTTCGGTGATTTTCACAAATAATGTACGTTTACTCGCTTAGAATCGAGTATGGGAATTACTGCGTCCAATGTCAAAATGTAGATGTTTCAAATAGATAAATTCAGGTTACACCAAAAATGTTTTTCTGAAAGTTTTAAAAAATCTTATGCAAATACAAATGTACAAAATGTAGTTGGTGAACGAAGTGTGACTAAATTTAAATTACAAACAAAGTCCTACAAGGAATTTGAAAATTGAAGAATAATTGCAATTAGTGATTAAGTATAAATCCTCTACTATTATTTTTTTTATAAGGTGAGTGTTAAAACCATTTTGGGTATAGGTACTAGAACTGAGAAATCGTTAACCGACGCGACGCATCGGCATCGATTCCTCAAGGCATCGTTAGAGATCTTAGCTTCGAGAGATGGGAACACTGACTTCATAAGACAGATTTATTCAAGGATTTATTTCTTACAGTGGACTCTGTCAACTGGTCACTATAATAAACTATGTTATTTTTTTGTAGTTCTATATTTAAATGGCTTGATGTAAACAATAATATACAAACCAAAAATTTAAAAAAACGATTGTATGTAATCTAGTTTCTTGAGTTTGGACCGCGTCAAATTAAAATCGTTAACCGACGTATCGCCATTGATTGCTCAAGGCATCTTTAGGGATCTTTACTTTGAGAGATGGGAACACTGACTTAATGAGACAGATTTATTCAAGGATTTATTTCTTATGATTGACTCTGTCGACTGGTCACAATTATAAACTATGGTATTTTTGTATTTCTATATATGAATTGCTTGATGTAGACATTAATACGCAACCCAAAAATTTAAAAAATGCTTGTTTTGTTTCTAATATTACTTAATATTGTAATATTTGTACCGTGCTCTATGTTAAATACCGTGTCAGTAAAGTTTATGTGAATGAATATTTTTCTGCGTTAAAGTCGTCTATCCTAAGCCTATTTTCTTATTTCTCGAATTATAGCAGCTGCTTATAAAACAATACAAAAGACGAAATACATACAAGAAAAATGCATATACAAATGTTTACGTATGCATGGAGGGGGAGTAAGACTTTTGTTTACTTTAGATGACATGGGAGAGGGGGAGTCAATAATTGTAATAAATCTGCTTACGTAATACTTAAACGGCCCTTTACAAGAGAACAAATTGATAAAAAAATAATTTCACGACAAAAAGTTTATCCTAAAAAACTTTTGTTTTAAAAAAAATATGATTAACTAAGAAAAAATTATAATTTTGTATACTACCTTAATTTTTCATTTTTAAGCAAAATATCATTTAAAAAATTTATTTGGAGTAGCATGAATGAATCACAAAAAATGAGATATTTTTAAAAGAATTAAATTTTTGGTATCTGTCCTCTTATCAATTACATCAGTAGACAGTCTGTATTAATTATAAATAAAATAGAAATTTATAAATAAAATTTTTAATACAGCAAGCAGTTATTTATTCCCAAGAAAGGATCTAAATCTCTTTCATCTAACTATAGACCAATTTCAATTCTCTCAGTTCTTTGTAAAGTAATGGAAAAATTCATTAATTTACAAATTCTTAAGTATTTAGAAAAACCCAATTTTGCATGACAGGCAGTATGGATTTCGCCAGAAAAGATCTACAGCAGATCTTCCTTCCTTCGTATCACACTGCTGGAATAAGTCTCTTGAGTTTTTAGGTGAGTCCCAGATCGTTGCTCTTGATATATTTAAAGCTTTTGACCAGGTCTGGTTCACCAAGTAAATGCTGTAGTGCCTCAGGACTCAGTTCTGGCACCAACATTGTTCCTTATTTACATCAACGACCTTCTCTCGTCCACAACTAATTCCATTCATAGTTTCGCCGACGATAGTACCCTTCACTCTAGTTTTCAGGTTCCTAAACCCATCACTAAACCTGATTTGGAAAACAAACGCAGAGCGATGCAGATATCTCTTTCGCAGGATCTTAATTTAATATTGGATTGGGGCGCCAAAAATCTCGTCCATTTTATTGCATCCAAAACACAATCTTGTTCTGGTTGTCGCGAAAAGAGTCACCAAATACTCATCCTCTACTTATGAGCGGCCAAGCTTTACAGAGCAAAGACACATTCAATCTTGTGGGCGTCACATTTGAAAGTAACCTTAACTGGCATAAACACATTGTATCTATAGCCACGGCAGCTTCAAAAAGCTTTGATTTCTCTTTCGATCCAAAAAGAATTTTTCTCCTTCCGATTTATACACGTTATATGTGTCCCAAATCTGACCTTCCTTGGAATATTGTTCTCATATCTGGGGCATGGCGTCCCCCACAACCCTAAGCATTCTTGATTCCAACCAAAGAAGAGCTATTCGCCTCATTAATAATCCCTCACTTACAGAAAGGCTTCCCTCTCTTGCCCATCGTCGGGCTGTGGGGAATTTATCGCTTTTTTATAGGTACTTCCATGGCTTCTACTCCGAGGAATTGTCCAGAATAGTTCCTCCACTCACGGTTCCCACCAGAGAAACTCGTGGTGCCGCGCGTATGCGTCCCTATACAGTCCAACTGGACAGTCCCCGAACCTCCCACTTTGTTCGTTCTTTTATCTCTAGAGTTTCTATAATGTGAAACCTGCTCCTCGCGGAGGTCTTTCCTTCCCCCAAATCTTCAAGTATTTAAGTCCCGTGCCAACAAACTCCCTCCTACCTCTCTTAAGACACCCATGGTACGTTAGTATTTAGGCTATGTATATCTACTAGATTCTTAGACTTTAAAAACAAGCGGTGTCCATGTAGAAATCCATACAGCAAATTCATAGGGTAATTCTTCATTTAAATACTGCACAATAAAACGCATAGAACACCTAGACAAAGTACCAAACACCATAACACAAAACCCATACATAAACATATCACATCGGTAATGAAATGACACTAAATAAATTATCTCTAAACCGGCCTTTGTCGCCATTAAATAAATTCTTATTATAATGATTCAAAAATATTAACTTGCAAATGATATTCATACAACTTGCTTGCTTCTCTTATTTATGACCATTTTGTGGTGTTGTTTTTCTTTGGATGAGAAAAATAATTGACGTCTTGTTTTATTACCACTTCTTAGGTCCGGAAATCATGACTAAGGACTTACTTTGAAGAAAATGATTCATTAACTCACTGGCGTAGATAAGGGCGTGAGGAAATAACGGATGTAATTGCCCTCCCCCTTTATCAAGAATTATATTAAATTAACTTAATAGCTTTGTTCGCGGGTTCGATTCTGAACCGGTTCTGGGACTATTCGCATGCGCAGTGAAAAAATCAGTGTTCGCGGTAGTAAAATCCTGAATTTTTAGTAACAGTTCTGTGTTCGCGGGTTATAATGGAATCAGTCCGTCACCGGTTCGTCCCCTGATTAGCAATCCTGGGATTTTTGTTGTAACTAAAAGTTCAGTTCGGAATTTCATGCGCATTGTCGACATGGTCAGCTGTTTTCTGTTTTTGTGGTACAGAAATAAACCGTTGTATTACAGTTTATTTGTTTCTGCCACTTTTTATGCGGGTTAATATACACTGAAAAAAATATCAGCTATATTCAAGAGTAATAATCTTGACTAAATGCAAGCTTACATTCATATATCCGCAATAACAACTAATCTTGTTTGAGAAAGCATATAGCCCTTTAATCAATATTAAATATGTATTTAATTTAATTTGATATATTATTAAAATAAGTATAGCTATACTGGGCCGAATATTTTAGCTTTTCTTAGTATAAAACAAACTAGGCTTGAATTAAGTATAGTAATCTTTTAATGAAAATTATAATTGCGATTTGCTTAAGAATAACTAACCTTGGAATAAGTATAAGAATTATTGCATTAATTATACGCAATTCTCGGGTTAAATCTAAATTATCTTTATTAAAGAATAGTTATTTTTATACAAACACTTTTATTATTTAGATTTTAAACTCGATAAGTTTAAACAAAGCATATTAATTATTATTGCGAATAGTTTCATATCTTAGAATTAATTTTGAGTGCCGCCCGGGAATCACATGAATTGATATAAAATAAATTACAGCCAAAAAAAAATTAAAAAATGTTTCACATTTTAAGACTGCTAAAAAACTTAACTACTACATATTTTTAAAAATTTTACTTTTTCGGTATAATCGAAAGAGTCAGATTTTACACAATAGTTTAGTCCTATAAGTCTTCCAGCAGTCTTAGTATGTGACACAATTTTTAAAATTTTCTTGAATTTATTTTACATCAATCGATGTTATTACGGGGGGACACTCTGAATTTTATTTAAGATATGAAACCAGTTGCAATAATAATTATTTGAAGTAAACACAATAAAAAAACACCCTATTTAATAATATTGCCTTAAATATTTAAAATGTACCCTAAAAGTATAACACATTTTATATTGTTTTAACTAAAATATTAGAACTTAAAAAAATTATTAAAATTTATAAGATATGATAAATTGGATAGGTAGGTACTACTCCTACTTCATAAGACCTTCTTCGGACATTTTTCATATTTTCAACAAGTTTCAAGCGTTAAAGACGGATAGAAACTCTTTTTGTGTCGGGCACCTGAAATAAATAAAATGGTAAAAATATAATTTGTTTTGCTTTTAGTTTAATGCTAAATATACTACCTAAGCTATAAAAGCAAAACCTTTCTAAAAAACATTAAAACATCCTTAGTTTTGTTCCCTGTACGAACTAAAAAACGAATACTTTTAAATGAATGAAAAAAAAGCACCAATAGATTTTAAAACTAATCTAACTAAAAAAGGAAAAGCCATGCTTCATAAAACAAACAGTATTATACTTAAACACATTTTATAAAAACAGCTTGGATTTAAAAAAAAATGCTGTTTTAAAATACCCTGTATAATCTAATACTTCTTTATGTTTTTAAAATAACTATTTATACACGTCTAGCCCCTTTAAAAGGTTAATGGTCACACAACACTAGCAGGAAAATATAAGAAAAAGAATGCCTGCAGGTCAACATTTAGAATAAGATATCGTGCCCGTTTTGTGCTTGCTTAAAGCGTATCTTTTCGACGCATTAGTAAAAATTTCGCATTGAAGCTTTTAAAGTGGCTAGACGTGTATGTGAAAAAAGACATCCATCCATCCAAATTCCTAATCTAAAATCTTAGAAATAAGTGTAAAAATCAATTCGTCTTCTTTCGAAAGTAAGGACAATTAACGTACATTGTCTTAGGAAAACGTTATTTATTATAGGTACCGATCCTAAAACTAATATAAAATAAAACTTCAAAAGAAATGTTAAAATTAATAAAACGTTTCTTGTTCGTAAGAAAGAAGACACCCTAATATTAAAGTCATATTAAATACAAGATCAGTATACCTTTTAGGTTATGGATATTATTAGCGTACCTGTTACGTACATAAATTAAATCAAAATTAGGTAATATACATAAAAATATTATATCTAGTTACCCTCTTACCTTTAATTATAGGAATTAAATAGCTTAAATTCCATTTTACAAGCAAATTTTCGATTTCCAAATCAATAAACGCACAATATTCAAACCGACGAAAGACATGGCATCTACACGGGAAAAATGGCTGACCAAATCCCGTCTGCTATTAGGCGAAGCTAGCGCCACCGCATGTTCTTTCCCGCACTTTCAAATAGAACTATAATTTTTATTCAAGTATAGCTAATATCAGGTCCATAATTTAGTGGCTTTGAGTAAAAGAAGTTACACTTGGTTAAATCTTTTAGACAGTTGATTAAAGCGAGCAAAAGTATTCTTGACACAACTGCAATAGTAATTGAAATAATGTGAGTTTAAGAGTTATTTGAAAACAATAATTTTTTTCATGCAAAACTTAACTGGTTCTTGATTAGATATAAAGCAATCTTGATTAAACCAAAACTTGATTCGAATTTCAAAACGAACATGTTTTTAAAAATAAGATTAGGTTTTTCTTGTCTCAATATTGTTAATGTGGGCTCAAAAGGAGTTACAGGTGATACAAGATAATTCCGTCAAGAGTGGTTTTAGTTTTGGATATAAACTAGAATTTTTTTGTGTGTACCTGTTGAATATTGTTTTTATATTTTTGTGATTCTGAGCGTATATAAACAAAGGATTTTTAATTGTATTCCGTATGAATGTATGTATGCAATAAAGATTTAATTAAAAAATATAGAAAATATTACAAGAGTTTACCATTTCTTGTTGTTTCAATTTTATCTTTAGTTAAATACACACACTTATGTTAAAAACGAGAGGAGGCAGGGAATCCCTCGTCTTCCGCCGAGAGATCTCGAGTGGCTTTCGACAGCATAAAAATTTACCTGTTTGTTTGAATTCAATTTTTTTGTTTAGTATCCAATTTAACCATAAAAAATTCTAACCAAAAGGCTAGGCTAGAATACATCCTCAGATCGTATAGAAAATCGTTCGCGATAAATAAAAATTCCGAACTAATAAATAACTAGAAATGCGCATTAAAACAATTATAAACCAGTTCGGTTCTAGTTCAGAATCAGTTCATTACTAGACCCGCGAACAAAGCTAATACTTATACCCTAAAATTATAGATTTGTATGGTCATGCATCACTGAGATTTGTCGCATTAAAGTATTAGTAGGGAGACCACGATGCTATATGGGGATTTACTTTTGGGTTGCAAGGCTTGTATGATAAGAAAAAAAATCATTAATGTATAACTTTAATGGGCGGCCTTAGATTTTTCAATATGTCAAAAAAAATACCGTTATTACTTCGGCTTGTGGAAATCATTCGGATGTATATTTTCTTCAAAATAAAAACAATAGCCACGTTTGAGAATACATAAATGACGCTTTATAAAACTTTATAGCCCTCTGCTTTCTTTATGTCAGTCTCAATTTGTCAGATTAGTGGAATATACACTGTTAAGCCGGCTGTCCATGAGAGCAGTTTTCCGCTCGCAGATGTTAAATTCAGCGTTGTGATTGGTTAGTGCAAATTTAAAATGCTTTTCCAGCCAATCACAACGCTGAATTATCATCCGCGAGCGGAAAACCGCTCTCATGGACAGCCAGCTCAGCTTCCATGAGAGCGGTTTTCCGCCCGCGTATTAAAAATACGCGCAGAAAATCCGCTGACACGACCATTGTAGCGGAAAATATTAAATCGTTTTGTTTTGAATATGGTGATTTATGTTGGAATTTTCTTTGGTTGATACTACGGTTGTGAAGGTCATCCAAAATATGTGCCTCCTTTTTTGTCTTTTTGGTCGTATTAAAAGTAGGATAAATATCATTTTTTTCGCCAAATATCATACTGAAGTAAATAATTAAAATAAGTGTAGTTAATGTCGTCCATAACACATCTTTTATTTAAAATGGATTTTTAACGTCTTGTCTTATCTTCAAGCAACAACTCATCAAGCTCATTAACTAGTTTAGGGTTATAGTTTCTGGCTATTAATATGAAAAATCCGCACAATCCAGTGGAAAGCGCAAAAAAGTTAACTTTATTACAACTTTTTTGCGGATCCGCGTCGAAAATGGCAGGAAAAACATTTTAAATTTGCACTAACCAATCACAACGCTGAATTATCATCCACGAGCGGAAAACCGCTCTCATGGACAACCGACTTTAAGCATGTATTTAACTCTCTGACCCGCCCGAAAATTTCGGAAGGATATATTTTTTTCTTTTACGATCGGCCCTGTATACGGGGCTCATATTTGGTGAAAGTACTTAACCGGGTTCAAGGTATCCTCCGGTTTATTAATCTTCCGTGCTGTAGTCATTCTTGAAATTCCCCTCTTGGGCTCCCCTACCATATAGACAAATTGCAGGTAGTATATTAACAGTTCTATGAGTTGTGATTTTACCAAAATTGCAAGAATTATTATACAGAGTGATTCAAAAATCGATCACGAAACTAAAGGGAGTTATTCTACTTGACAAAATAGGGGTAGAGCTTCATATAATTTTTTTCAAAATGTCATTCGTTTTCGAGTTACAAGCCGTCAAAGTTCAATTTTATTTTGGTTTTTTCGCCATATTGCATTTATTTTTTAACCAATCCAGTTGATATTTGGCACACAAATCGAGCTTTGCAGATTTCAAAATTTTAGGAAAAAATTTTTTTAAATACCGCCAAGGGCACTTCACCTAAAATTTAAAATTTATATACATCATACCTTTTTTATGTTGACAGATATCGCAAAGCTGGGGGCGCTATTTTATAGACAATCAAAAATAAGGTACTTTTTATTTAAGACGATAAACCTCACCTTTTAGGCACCAATAGACATCAAAGTTTTTATCAATTTCAATCAAATTACCTACATACATACAGGGTGTCCAGTAACTCAACCGACAAACTTTACAGGGCAATTCTACAACAAAAAATAAAAAAAAACTTCATATAAACCTATGTCCTAAACGTCTTGCTTTTTGAACTACGGGGTGTTAAAAAACACACCGTAGTTCAAAAACTAAGACGTTTAGGATATATGTTTATATGATGTTTTTCCTTATTTTCTGTTGTAGAATCGGCCTGTAATATATGTTATTATATCCAAAATTGTCATCTAGTAACGCAATATAACATACTAAAATTTGAAAAGGTACGTTATTATCGAAGGAAATAAAATACTAGATAGTAAATTCGTTGTCACCCGGTAATTTTTACTTAGACATTCGTATCTTTCATATTATTTGCTTTTGAACATGGCACTACAGGATAGAAATTAAGGCATTCCCCTAAAAGGGGGCCTATTGGCCGATGGGCATTTTTCCAGATATCATTTAAAATGTATCGCCATGTTTTTAAACTATAAATCCTGAAATTTTTGTAGCCATTTGTAGCAACGCTGTGCGTTGTTGTTGACGTTTCTCTAACAACCCTTCAATATAAAATAATAAAGAATTATTGCAAGTTGCCTTATTAAGCTCGGGAATTATTAATGTCGGCCTTATTTAAATAGTTCTTGTACCCATAATTTAGAGTTGTTGCAAATCATGTTGACAGTACCATTAACCTAAAAAAAAGGAAGGGAAAAAATTTAGTAGATTTTCTTTATTGTTTGTGTTGTAGGGTTTTGTTTACCACAATTACAAAAATACATTTGAAAAGCAAGGTTTTAAGTATTTTTACTTCTAAAAACTTTTCGATATTTGTAGTCGGCAGCTGTTCGGTTAGACGAACAGTTCCGAAGTTAAACTAAGACCACAATAAGGCACGACCTAAAACCGACATAAATAAAGCCAGGCACTATACTTATTAAGGGAGTCCTTATCCTACCATGAATCTGCGCAAGCTCAGATGTGAAAATAAGGCCGGTATTATTAGTGCCTGGCCTTATTTCAATGTGACAATAATTCTCTAATATGTTTACAAAATTTCACTTGGATTTTTCTTGAAACCAACATTTTCCCTATGGGCCTATATTCAGAAGAATGCCATAATTATTTCTTTTGACCAAAATTCTGAAACTTACCAATCTAACTTAAAATTAGGTGCTCTTTACTGAAAAATATTTTAAAAAATCTAATGCTATATTACAGATTTGGGGAACAAAAACTTATTTTATATAATTATAAATTTACACCCCCTTAACATCATTATTTTTTATTGTACAAAATAAACTAAAATATCAGCATGTTTGGTTAATTTGGTAGTTTTCTAATCAGTAATCGGATAATTATTATCTCATATGGATTTATACAGGGTACGACAATAAGTATGATTTTTCTAAATAGAACACTCTGTATATTATATCACCACCAAAAAGATCTTTTAAAAGCTTAAAAATACCACATTTGATATGTCTATCTCAATCAGTTTCGGAAATATCACCATCCAAAACCAAGGAATATTTTTAATTATCCTTAAAAGCGTAATAAAGTTACATTTCAACTTTCTTTATTTTTTAACATATAAAATAAATAAAAACACTGTTTTGTGGTGTACATTCTGTAGAATCCGTATCTTTTATCAGAATGCTTTTATCTTTTAAGATATACAGTGTAGGACAAAAAAATTAATTTTAAATGGAAAACGTTGTGAATTATTAAAAAACTTGTATCTGTCCTTAGACGCAGAAGAAGCAAAAAGTAGCAAGGCAATTGTTACTACAAAAACTAATAAAGAAAATGGTAAAAAATGATTGACAAAAGTACCGAAACTTCGTGAGACATTTTTAAGTTTCTTATTAACCTAATAGAAATCGTCAAATCTTTTTAAAATTTTGTGTTTATGTAGTTTGAAGTATCTACTTTTAACTACACAGCATGAGCCATTAAAGTTTCAAAGTTGCTTTTTGGCCAAAACAATGGATTTTTATCCCATAGCGCATGGGTATGTTTAGTAAAATCCTAATATTTTGGCATAAGCAATCTGTGGTTTCTCTGTGTACCAGTAATTCAGAGTATACCATTAATAAATAATAGTTTAAAACAACTAAAAAAACACGCTTTTATATGCAACCGAACTAAAAATTAGAAAATAATTTTTCATTACAAAAGAGTTTGTCACTTCAGAGTAAAAAGCGTGGGGTGCATTTTACTATTTTTTCATAACTTTTCCCTCATAGATATTTGCAAATAGAATAATTATAACATTTAATATATTAAGCACCCCACGCTTTTATTCTGAAGTGACAAACTCTTTTGTAATGAAAAATTATTTTCTAATTTTTAGTTCAGGTTGCATATAAAAGCGTGTTTTTTTAGTTTTTTAAACTATTATTTATTTTTCATTTTTTAGTTCGATATATCAATTAGTTTTTTAAAAATAAATGCTCCAGTTTATTCACTAAAAAATTCCTTCGCCATTTTGTTAAGAGACACAGAGGATCTGTAAAGGAATTTATTTATCCTGGCGGTCCTAATCAGGATAACGGGATACTGTTTTTAAATTATTGCATTGTCATCGGTCCTTGATACGTGTGCAAAGTTTCAAAGAAATTGAATCGCTGGAAGTTGGTAAAAATTAGGCTCAAAGATTCCGTTACATAGATAGATAGATAGATAGTTACAACCCAAGCTAATAAAAGCGTGTAAAAATCAAAAACATTTCTTGACCCGATCAAAAAAAGTAACAATAAATAGAAGAAGTATTTTCAACCTGTCGGTAGCACTTTCTCCTACTGAAATATACGATTATCAATCATGTTGTAAATTGAATCCTAATCGTATTATGCATGTTTCATTCGACAGGTAAAACTTGTTTAATTGTGTGACCAAAAAGATATTTTATAGATAGTATTAACTAACTTCACACTAATTAATTTAATATACGCCTTGATACATTTGCTTCAGTTATGAATAATTATGCAGTGGATTTTAGCTTTAAATGAATTGTAATTTTACTTACTTCCTTGGTTGTTTTTAGCAATGAAAGTTTTTTTATTTAGTCCTTACCATAACAGTTACCCAAATATGTGTTAAAATATGTATAATCAGCGACCACATACAGCATCTCACTCTCGGTGACGGCAACTTTTTTTTTTAATGAAACATCCTTTTTTTAATTCTTTTTAAATTTTTAAAAGTTACATTCGTAATATAAAGTCTGTGCTAAATACCATACAGGGTGATCATTTTTAAGCCGGCACTATAGCTAACTTCCTTATTATTGGAGATACGAAGTAGGTTAAATTAGCATAGCAGTAGCATTTTTTTCGCTGATGAACGTGCTGCCAATAGAAAAAACAATTAAACATCGCGTTTTTGAGTTATTTTAAAAATATACTTTTTTATGGAACACCCTGTATATTATATTACCAAGATACATCAAAGAGCCTTAAAATAAAAGTTCTTATTTGTTTTATCCAATTTTTAATAGTTTTGGAAATATAGCAATCCTCGGTAATTTAATTGTAAACTGGCATTTTTAAATAAACACCCCTTATATTGCATCACCATTTAATAGAGCTTTAAGAAAATACCACACTTGATATGTCTATTTCTTATAGTTATGGCCATCCAAATCTAAAAATTATGTTAATTTTTCATTATTTCTATAGCTTAAAACTATAAGCACTAAGTTTAGTGTCAAAGATAAAATATACATTATAGGTTTGTTCCAGCAGAATGTTGAAAACATGTTAGCAACAATCGTAAACTGCAGAAATTGTTACAAACATTAGTCAGAAATGTTGGCAACAGTTTTCTGCTGGAACGAAAAATAAACAAGGCGTGCATACTACTTATACGTCAATACAAGAAAGGTTATGTTAACAATTTGTCAGTAATGTTTAAAGAAAGTTTGCAAACTTTTCAAACAGTTTCCAACATGCTTCCAACATCCTAAAACTACTGCTGGAACAACAAACAATTGTATAATGTTACAAACATGGCACTGCTGGAACGACAAATTTGACGTGCGCAGAATCCGAACGGTTGCAAACATTTCTGACAACCTGCTGGAACAAACCTTATATCTCCAATTTTTAGGATTTGAATGGCCATATTTCCAAAACTATAAAAGATAGATATATTAAATGTGGTATTTTTTAAAGCTCTTTAAAATATATATTTAATGGTAATGCAATATTCAGGGTGTTCTATTTTAAAAATGCCAGTTTACTATCAAATTCCCAAGGATGACTATATTCCTGAAACTATTAAAAATTTGATATAGAACATAGGGACTTTTTTAATGCTCTTTGATAGATCTTTTAAATGATAATATATTATACAAGGTGTTCCATGAAAAAAAGTATATTTTTAAAATAACTCAAAACCGCAATGTTAAATTGTATTTTTTGGCAGCACGTTAATCATCGGAAAAATACTAATAGTTTGCCAATTTACCGACTTTGTATCTCTAATAATAAGAAAGTTAGCAATAGTGCCGACTTAAAAATGATCACCCTGTATAGTAGGGAATCCCAAGATGCTAAATGGGAAGTTACTAGAGGATCCTAGAGACCTATTGGGTTGCAAAGCTTAGATAATAGGAAAAAAAAATGACAGGACAACTTATTTTAACTACAATGGAGCCTCTATAACTCGAAACTCGAGGGACCGCCAATTTACTTCGAGTTAAAGAGATTTTGAGTTAAGGAATATAAGTAAGAAGATAATACAAAATTTCTCAAAAATGTTTTTTGCATCCAAAATCGTCTAATGATAAGTAAACAAGTTTTAAAATCTAATAAAGCGCAATAAAAATGTTATTTTGTAAAATAATCTGTAATCAGGTTTTGATAAATTATTTTTCTTCTACGATCCAATTTGTGAAATTTCTTTACCTAAGCAAGCGAATTAAAAATATGATCCGTCGGATTTTCACTTGTAATACCACTAGTGCTAAATTTATTTCGGAAATTTTTTCAAGGCCACGAACATTTTGAAAATTATTTTTTGTTTTTGAATTTTCTTAAAATATTTGTAGCCGAGAAAAATTTCCCGAATAATTTAAGCACGTGTGGTATTCAGTAAGAAAATTTCACATCAAGTTTGTTTTAAATGTTATTTTTTTAAATTTATTGTTTGTAACTTTGACACAAGCTTTAAAATTTTACCATAAAATAAATATTTTCTGTTTTACCAATTGCAGTTGTAAATATATGTAATTTTAGAGTTTATCATTGTTTATTTTTTTATATTATATATTACCTATATTACTACTGTTGGTAAAAAAGTTTATTTTACTTTTTTAGACCCATACCTTGCTTTCGTTTGCTCTTCACTTATGTCTAGTACTTCAATCTTTAGGGTCTTAAAACCTTACATTATTTTATATTATGTTATGTCTGAAATACTACAACTAGTACAAAATAACATGTTCTTTAATTATGAATGTGAATGACAGACATGACGTTAAAACAAATTCAATGATTCTGTCAAGAAATTTCCAATAAATACTTGTGTTGTCATGGTAATGGAACCAAAACTACACATTTGATTGGTCAAAAAACAGTGGTGTGGAATTTTCATTCATATTTAAACCTAACCGAATGTATTTTTCAGTCCCACATTCTACTTTTTTTTTTTTAATTTTATTCAATTTTTTTTCAGTAGACCCTTAGCCAAGTGCATCTAAGGTACCAAGTTTTCGGTGTAGATAGATCGATTTTATTTACTTAAAATCCCCCACAAAAATTCTGGCATGGTTGAAATAACGGTTAAATAATTCAAATTAGTATAAACATGTACGCTTTTATTTATCTTAACTATTTAAACCGTTTTATTGCCATTACAAATTGTCATTAATTAAATTACTCAATTTATAACTTATAAAAGCACAAGACACACCTTGGCGTCCAAATCTCTTTAATAATTCTTAAAATGCCGTCAACTCTAATATACGAGGTATTCGAAATTAAGAATGTCCTCTGTAATTCAAAGATTAAAAAGACCGTAGATAGAATTTATCATCTTTTATATTCATAAAATTTACATAACAACGAATGTATAATTAAATTTGTTAAGTCGAACGGGCCTAATTTGTAATTTCGTTCTTTATCTACAGGCTGTTACGAATTAAAGGGCCACCATTAGGATTTAGGAAACGGTAAGATATACAGGGTTGGTTAAATTGGGGCAAAGTTGCACTTTTCTATGCTTAACCATATTGCGTTTTGCTTTGCTATCTTGGTTTTTGGCCCCGTTGCTAGACGATCAGCCAGCTTATAACCGTGTGGTCGTGATGTTGTCTGGATTGTTCCATATCACAACCACTAAAATCGAAACATTAAAACAAGGTTTGTTTGTTTGCTACATTCGATGCAATGCATAAATTGTCGGCTATCAAACCAAGAACTGCTACTGGTGTTACGTATAACCTTCACTTTCACTACTAACAGTTCCCATGGCACGCCCATCCATTTCCCGCCATTTGAGAAATACCTCGTGTTCACTACCAAACAGGATACCATCAGCTTATAGGAATCTTCGCTCACAGCGCTTAGCTCCAGAAGAAAGATGCCGTCAATTTAGCATGAATCTTTCCTTGATCCCCGAAGGTAAAAACGTCCGTACGGCACCTCCAACC
Organism: Listronotus bonariensis; assembly: GCA_014170235.1. Classification (NCBI taxonomy): domain Eukaryota; kingdom Metazoa; phylum Arthropoda; class Insecta; order Coleoptera; family Curculionidae; genus Listronotus; species Listronotus bonariensis. Next base: position 158,872 of record JACEGR010000098.1, on the reverse strand, counting down.
GCCACCCCGGGAAGAACTTTGTAGTCCTCTACGAACGTCCGCACTATCCGGAGGTCAAACAAAGAGTGATATTGCGTTTTAAACATTTTGAAATTTACAGCTGTTTCGGAATTATCCGTAAAAAAACGAAATTTGGCGAAACAGTTTTTATTTTTTCTGAGCCTATTTTAAGAGATATTTTTAAAATAACCCATTATCATTGTGACATTTTTGTCGTATTACAAAATAATGTAATTAAATTTAGAATCCAACGATTCGTCTTCAAGCCAACTTAATCAACTTTGTTTTTAATGGTCAGATATTTGGTTTTTACCTTAATACTCGTACTTTAATCTTTTCATTTATGCGACTATATCACACTTTTCATTTATGCGACGTTTTGACCCAAAAAAACATTATGCACTATGTTGCCTTTGAAAATTATTATTTTACCCCAAACATTTGGGGAATTTCCTTTTCGCTGGTAAATAGGCATCATTTTTTTTCATTAGTGCTCATTAATATTCTTTTTAATTACTTATTTTTAACACGCTTTTATTAGCTTGGGTTGTATGTATGTATGTATGTATGTAACGGAATCTTTAAGCTTAATTTTCATCAACTTTCAGCGATTCGATTTCTTTGAAACTTTGCACACGTATCAAGGACCCATGACAATGCAATAATCTGCAAACAGTATCCCGTTATCCTGATTAGGATCACCAGAATAAATAAATTCCTTTATAGATTTTCTGTAGGAGAGTAACAGAGAAAGAGCTAGTGCGCGATCTGCCCATGCGTGCAATTTCGGACATACTCTCAGCATAAGGCTGACAGAAACTTGTTCGGAGTAGTTGCGTTCAGAAACCCCATGCAACAGTGAAGCTTTAAATGAAATGATTAGATTACGAAATAGTTCGTAAGAAACATTTCAATATCACATGTCCGCAGAAAACTAATTGATTTATCGAACTAAAAATGAAAAATAAATAATAGTTTAAAAATACTAAAAAACACGCTTTTATATGCAACCGAACTAAAAATTAGAATATAATTTTTCATTACAAAGAGTTTGTATTACAGTAATAAAAGGTCAAACAATGAATCATAATTATATACCTCAAAATAGAATTATATGAGGGAAAAGTTATGAAAAAGTAGTAAAATGAACCCCACGCTTTTTACTTTGAAGTGAATTATTCTGTTATTATCTTAAATTTTATTATAATTCTATTTTGAGGTATATAATTATGATTCATTGTTTGACCTTTTATTACTGTAATACAAACTCTTTGTAATAAAAATTATTTTCTAATTTTTAGTTCGGTTGCATATAAAAGCGTGTTTTTTAGTTTTTTAAACTATTATTTATTTTTATATTTCAATAATAAACCACAAGAGTAAATGTAATTTACGTACATTTAATTAATTAGCATATTAAAATAATCCATTTAATTTAATTAAAAGCTATTTTAACTTTATCGTATCGTGTCATAAAAAAAATAATTTTGTTTTTTTAGAAATTTTAATGTATTTTTTATATGGCAGATATATACAGTGTGTCCAAGATAATGATCCTAAGCATAGACACACTGTATTCCTGATTTTATGATCTCATGAATAGAACGCACAGTCGCCTTTAGTTTTAAAGTCAAATTTGAATATTCGGTAAGTTGAGATTTGGTATGCCTTGTATAATTTTACCTTATTTCCTATCTTACTAAAGCTTTTACAGAACATCTTTTGATTCTTACACATACAGTGTGTTCACGATATAATTAACTATATCTCTAATTATTTTTATTTTTATTATTTCGAATAAAAAGTTATTCTTTATAAACATTTTTGTATTGTCTGAAATAATATAAGCTATAATAAAAATGCCCTATAATATACAGGGTGGTTAAAAATCGCAGAAATATTATTTTTAAAAATGAAAACAATTGGCATATATATACATATTTAAAACAACGTGTTTGAAAAGAAATTAAAAGTAATAAAAAACCTTATACCTTTTTCTAATTTCTTATGATTACTTGGAAAAATTTAGGTGTTAACTAAAATAAATGTTTTTTTCTTATAAATGCTTTACTGTTTAGATGCAAACATTATTACGTCAAGTTAAAATACATGTTAATAGTAACCCAAAAGATAACGATTTATTTAACAAAAGTTAAAATTTCGTATAAGGTTTTCATGCTATTTAAATTGGCAGTTAATATTTTTTTATAACCGATTTTTTTTATTTACTAGAAGAACTTTTTCCCTGTGTAAAATCTCCCCGTAAATCATAGGGCGATTCTAATCCAAAATCCATTTTTTTCCACTGAATTTTAAAAATATATATTTTTTAAAACCTAAAATTTGCAATTTTGCGAACAGATTCTATCTTTATTTCTTACTATTAAGTATTAAAAAAGCTTTCTAATGAATTTTAATAGTCAAAAAATTTTGCGCATTAAATTTAGTAACTAAGAAAAAATTTATAATTTTAGTTGCCAGTTTTAGTTTCGGCTTTAAGTTCAATTTCTTACTATTAAATATTTTTAAATTAAGCCCTCTGATAAATTTTTAAAGTCAAAGAATTTTGCGCATTAAAGTTATAAATTATTTAAAACCCACTGGGCCACCTCCTTATTTTAGTCGCCAGTTTCAGCTTCATAGTAACAAAAATTTGCAATAAATTCGCGAAGTGCTTGATAGTTAAAATATTTTGCGCAAAAAAATTATGGGTCCTTGAATATCCCGCGGCGCTTCCTCAGGCTAAAAATTTGCAAAATAATTCGCAAATGGCTTATAATTTAATTTTCTTTTTTTAAAAAAAAAGCCTCTAATGAATTTTAATAGGCAAAAAATTTTGCGCATTACACTAAGAAACTAAGAAAAATATATTAAACCACCTCCTAATTTTAGTTGCCAGTTTTAGCTTCGTAGTAACGAAAATTTGCAATAAATTCGCGAACGGCTTTAATTTGAATTTCTTACTATTAAATATTTCTAAATTATGCACTCCGATAAATTTTAATAGTCAAAGAATTTTGCGCATTAAAGTTATAAATGATTTAAATCCCACTGGGCCACCTCCTTATTTTAGTCGCCAGTTTCAGCTTCATAGTAACAAAAATTTGCAATAAATTCAGCGAAGTGCTTGATAGTTAAAATATTTTGCGCAAAAAAATTATGGGTCCTTGAATATCCCGCGGCGCTTCCTCAGGCTAAAAATTTGCAAAATAATTCGCAAATGGCTTATAATTTAATCTTCTTTTTTAAAAAAAAAAGCTCTCTAATGAATTTTAATAGGCAAAAAATTTTGCGCATTGCACTAAGAAACTAAGAAAAATATATTAAACCACCTCCTAATTTTAGTTGCCAGTTTCAGCTTCGTGGTAACGAAAATTTGCAATAAATTAGCGAACGGCTTTAATTTGAATTTCTTACTATTAAATATTTCTAAATTATGCACTCCGATAAATTTTAATAGTCAAAGAATTTTGCGCATTAAAGTTATAAATGATTTAAATCCCACTGGGCCACCTCCTTATTTTAGTCGCCAGTTTCAGCTTCATAGTAACAAAAATTTGCAATAAATTCGCAAAGTGCTTGATGGTTAAAAAATTTTGCGCAAAAAGTTATGGGTCCTTGAATATCCCGCGCTGCTTTTTTAGGCTAAAAATTTGCAAAATAATTCGTAAATGGCTTTAATAGTTAAAGTTTTTACGCATTTGGGTTATAAGGCATTAAGTATTTTACTGGGCCACACCCTAATTTAAAGGGCCAGCTTCAGCTTCGTGGTAGCTAAAATTTGCAATAAATTCGCGCCCGCTTCGGTTTTAATTTTTACTATTAAATATTTTTAAATAAAGCCCCTTAATAAATTTTTATAGTCAAAAAATTTTGCGCAAAAAAGCTATGAGCTATTGGGTGCATTCAGGAGTACTCAGCCGCTTAACCGCTAAGTAAGCGAGTGTCAAATCTGTCAAAATAAAGCTATACTATTGGTTAAATATGACATTTTTGACACTCCGCTTACTAGCGGCTAAGCGGCTAAGTACTCCTGAATGCGCCCATTGAGTATCCCGCGGCGCTTTCTTGGGGTAAAATTTGCACAAGAAATCGCAAATGGCTTAGATTCTATTTTTTTACTTTTAAATATTTCTTAATACTACCCTCTAATTTAATAAATTTTAAAAGTCAAAAAATTTTGCGACTTAAAGTTATGAACTATTCAATATTTCACTGGGCCACCTCCTAATTATAGTCGCAAGTTTCTGCTTCGCAGTAATGAAAATTTGCAATAAATTTGCGAACGTCTTTGATTTTTATTTTGGCCGGCTCTTGACGACTTATTATGTGAGCGTCTAAGAATCAAAAGGGTCGAAGGAACAATTATGTTGTGTTATTTTAAAATAATTTACGGTAAAGTTAATTTTTACAAAAGCTGTAATAATATTTTGGAAACGTTTTTCTATGAAAAATAAATATTTAAATTATTAAGATTTCGTTATTGCCAAAAATTTTTAGCCCTAACTATGTAAATTTTAACTATACTCCCTTTAAGGCAAATTATCACTTGGATCCTTTAACTTCTTACTCCTTTATATGATACTTACAAATACTTACTTTATGACTAAAAAAATGGCGCTCTTAAAATGATTTTAAGGATCGTAGTTACAACAAATAAAAATAAATAAGGACGTTATCTAGGTACTTAGTAAAACCATGCACTATATTCTTGAGAAGTTAAAACACCTATTTTTTTACTATATTTTTTAATTCTGCATCAAATGTTTACTGAATTTTATATAATATGTCCTTTACCTAAACTCAACAGTTATCGAGAAATTTACCATTTCTTAAGACATTTTGACAAATTCAAGAATCAAAATAACATGTTTTATAAAAACTGGAGTTTTACAATTAAGGTGACGATATGTATGCTAAAAACTCTTTCTAACATTCCATTCTAATATTCATGCGTAGGATATTTAATTTACAAAAGCATCCCGACCGTTAAATCAATTATTACATATTTAAATTTAATAATCGAACTTCCTTAACGGGTTAAAACGGTTTTTTTCAATTTCTTCGTTCCTAATACAGCGCGGCTGCCTGCTTTCCCGCTTCAAGAAGTAATAATCTTTGGAAAGGTACAAGAAATACATAATCGAACACAGCGGGTGCAGACCCCCTTGTCAGTGCGGACATGCAGACAACATTATTATTTAAACAACAGGGGAATAAAGATATACTTAAATTACGGTCAATAAAGACAGTTATAGCTCGAAAATTGTACAGTCATTCTTCCGAATGATTTCGTAGCGAAGCCCAAATGGTCTGCAATTTTTTTTTATAGGTATCTATTTCTTTTCTAAAGAGGGTATTCTAACATTTCTGTCAATAAATATTTTTATCATTTTTTTATTTATATACAGGGTGATCATACTTAATTCGCAACTATTGCTAACCGCTTTATTATTGAAAATACGATGTCGGTTAAATTGTTAAAGTTGTACTACGACGATAGTACCTTTCACTCCAGTTTTCAGGTTCCTAAACCCATCACTCAACCTGATTTGGAAAACAAACCCAGAGCGATGCAGATATCTCTTTCGCAGGATCCTAAATTAATATTGGATTGGAGCGCCAAATATCTCGTCCATTTTAATGCATCCAAAACACAATCATGTTCCTTGTCGCGAAAAGAGTCATCAAATACTTATCCTCTACTTATGAGCGGCCAAGTCTTACAGAGCAAAGACACCTTCAATCTTGTGGACGTCACATTTGAAAGTAACCTTAACTGGCATAAACACATTGTATCTTTAGCCACGACAGCTTCAAAAAGTTTGGATTTCTCTTTCGAGCCAAAAAGTATTTTTCTCCTTTTAATTTATACACTTTATATGTGTCCCAAATCCGACCTCCCTTGGAATATTGTTCTCATATCTGGGGCATGGCGTCCCCACAAACCTAAGCATTCTTGATTCTATTCAAAAAGAGCTATTCGTCTCATTAATGATCCTTCACTTACAGAAAGACTTCTTCTCTTGCCCATCGTCGGGCTGTGGGGATTTATCGCTTTTTATAGGTACTTCCACGACTTTTGCTCTGAAGAATTGTCCAGTGTAGTTCCTCCACTCACGGTTCCCAACAGAGAAACTCGTGCTCCGCGCGTATGCATCTCTATAAGATCCATCTGAACAAGCCCCGAACTTCCCACTATGTTCGTTCTTTTATCCCTAGAGTTTCTAGAATGTGGAACCTGCTGACCCGCGAAGGTCTTTCCTTCCACCCCCCAAATCTTCAAGTATTTAAGTCCCGTGTCAACAAACTCCCTCTTACCTCGCTTAAGACACCCACGGTACGTTAGTATTTAAGCTTTTAGCCTTCGTGGTTTGTCCAAAGATTTAAAAAAATGGCTCTTTGGCGCCAGGAAGATGTATTGCGTGATTTTATAGATATGTACCAAGGTTATCCATGCTTTTGGAAAGTTAAAAATAATGAATACATTGACAAAAATAAAAAAAATCTTTTCGCTGAATTACGCTTATGTTTAAGTTGATCAGTCCACCAGCTGCCAAAACTGACGCAGAACAGATCGTGTGTATCAAAGGCTTCATTTGACATTTGCTTTCATGCAAGTGCGTTTCCGGGTAGCATGACCGTGTATACCCCGGTTTAGAGTCGTCTCCTCAAACCGGTCTAGTTGCCACGTCACTAATGCCTAATCCTCATGTGAACAAAAATTGCGTAAATCCAGATCTGCCAAATAGCGGAACGTTTAAAAAGTCGTCTTTTTGTAAATTTGAAAAATACTTTCTTTAAAACTAACAATATTAACGAAAATATCTTACAAGCACAAAAGTAAACAAGAAAATTGGCGGATTCCGTAGAAAGTTAAAAATTTTTAACTTATTTCCGGAACTGTCACGGATCTGTCACTTTTTCAACATGGCTGCCGACAGCTCAATGCAATTTTGATATTACAGTCATGTGATTCCGGACTTTCGAGGTGCCGCAATATTTTACCGTACATGAGGACTAGGCATAAAAGGGCTGTAACTTTAAAAATAATTCGAACTTTGAAAAATCCTTTTAGGTAGAAATTTCTAAATACTCAATATATCCAATTATAAAAAAACAAAATTTTTCACATTTCTAGACTAGAATGCTTAACCCTTTAACAGGCTTTTATGTATACAGGGTGTCCAATAATTAATGGTACAGAGAGAAACACAGAGTCCTTATGCCAGAAGATTTTGATTAAACCAAATATACCTTTAAAGCCCTTAAGCGGCCGACCTTCGTTATTTTGTAAAATGTTAAAGTTTGTCGCGCATGCTCCCAACATAGGGCGAAGCGATGATAGATTATGAAATTCGACTCATAGCGGCAATGAAAAGTTAACTTTTATCATTCTGTAAAAGCTGAATTTTAAATATGTTACTTGGGTACCTATTGGCAGATATTTTCTTAGTCGCCAAACAGTTTTGACAGTTGCAACCCCTTGGTAGACAACCATTTTGGGGTAGCCTAATGAGGAAGTCCAATATTTCTGTTATTTACCAAGATATGACAAAAAGTCCTGGATAAGAGTTGTAGAGTTTCCAAATAGAATGTACAGGTAATAATCCAAGGTTTTGAAAATATTTGAAAAAGCCTAATTTTCAATTTCGTGTTTTTAGATAGGTTTACCAAACATATTTTTTTATTGCCTGACACTTTAATTACTGCTAATTATATAGTCGTCCCCCTTCTAACTTCTAAACCGTTAGGTATATTTTGATAAAACTTAGAACCATAATATATGACCAAGGTCTGCATTTTCTGACATATCAATGATAGCTCTAAATGTTAAAGTCACATCTGGGCGCCAACGCAACCGCTACCGCCAGCCAGACAGCTAAGGATCTACCCGAAAAAGAACAACATATTGAAAAATCAGCCAACCTAAAATTCTTGTTTTCTAGACGTTGCTACCTCCCTGACCAATAAGAAGTACTAACATTATTTTTGACTCACTCTATTATTCCTATCATTTATAACCATAAACCCTGTATTTTTTGACAGCAATATGGCCTTAAAGAAAAGTAAAAACAGGTTAAGTGTCATTTCTAATATTTCTAAATTTATTCATTATCATTCATTTTCAAAATTTTAAGTAAAATAATCAAACGCAATGACTGAAGTAAGCAACGATGAATTTAACGTAGAATATCTTTCCAAATCTGTAGATTATATTAAGTCCAAAGTTCCATTTATTCCAAAATTCTAATTATATGTGGTTCTGGATTATCAGCTCTAGGAGACACCCTGGAAAACGCAATATGCCTAAAATACGAAGAAATTCCAAATTTTCCGCAAGTTTCTATTGAAGGACACGTTGGCGAATTAATATTTGGTACGCTATCAAATAACAAAGTCATGTGTATGAAAGGAAGATTCCACTACTATGAAGGTTATTCCCTGAAGGAAACTACAGTGCCAGTAAGAATAGCAAAACTTCTAGGTGTAGAATTACTAATAGTTACAAACGCCGCCGGCGGCCTCGGGGCAGGTTACAAAGTTGGAGATATTATGGTTATCAAGGATGTAGTTAACTTCTTGGGATTTGGTGGGTCTCATCCTTTAAGAGGTCCGAATGACGACCAATTTGGTGATAGATTCTTTCCAATGAACAAAGCTTTTGATAAAGAACTTAATAAAAACGCCAGACAAATTGCAAAAGAAATGGGACTAGAGTCTGGTTGTCACGAAGGAGTTTATGCAATGGTAGGGGGACCTAACTACGAGACAATTGCAGAACTATTGGCCCTTAAAACTCTTGGTGTAGATGCAGTAGGAATGTCTACAGTCCCAGAAGTGTTGGTAGCTAAACATTGTGGCTTAAAAGTCTTTGGATTCAGTTTGATTACAAATGTAGGAATCACAGATTATAATGATAATTCGGAACCAAATCACAAAGAAGTTCAAGAAGCGGTTAATCAGAAAGCAGATAAATTAAAAGAATTTGTTACTAAGCTAGTGGGTACTTGTAATTTTCCATGTAAATGTAAAAGGTAGTAGACTATTTAAGCAAGTTAATTTAAACATTCTCATTTATTAAAAGCATATTTTACCAAAAGCTGTTGAAATTATCAACTTTAGAATAATTGTTGATTAATACAGTTTGGCCGTCTATATTTTGACCCATTATGATTGCAAATAACTACATATAGAAACAATAAAGTTATCAAGATATGGTTTTTGCAGAAGGCCTGAGACTTAGAAAGTCTGGGCACGACTAATGGGAGAATATAAGCTACTTTTGACGTGAAAATAATAGTTGCAACAACCAAGATGGTGGATGGGCACTATCTTAAATGGAAAGGGGGTCTTGTGGCACTTCACCTACTATGAAATGACGGTACTTTAAAAATATGCTAAATACCTAATTTGGATGGCCATATTTCCGAAAGTAATAGAGTTAGATCCACTTAATGTGGTATTTTCTTAAAGCTCTTTAAAAGATCTTTTTAATGGTGATACTAATAATAATATACAGGGTAAGACAAAAAGTGGATATTTTTATAAAAATACCCTGTATATTATATCACCATTACAAAGAAATTTAAAAGAGCTTTTAGAAAATACAACATTAAGTATCTCTAACTTTATTAGTTTTGAAAATATGGCTGTCCAAATCAGGTATTTAGGTAATTTATAAAGTACCACCATTTTGTAGTGGGTAAAGATACTGACTTTATATTCTGGGACTATAAAGTATTTGTCAGGAGCTTTAAAATGATGTGCCACAAGACTCCCTTTTATTTAACTTTTATTCTCAAGATGGCGCCCATCCGCCATCTTGATAGTTGCAAGTATCATTTTTACGTCAAAAAGTAGTTCTTATCCTCCCATTAGTCATACCCAAATTTCATAGAGAAAAAATTATGGGTACAAAAGTTAACAGGGGGGCATTTATGTCCACACTGTATATACTTATTATTCAATTTCCCTTCTTTAAAGAAAAGTAATATAAGGGATGGTTATACCTAAAAGAAAATAGATTTATTGATCTTAAAAAATTCACTGGATGGTAATTGTGAGTATTATTTAAAAAAAAAATTGCCACCTACAAGGTTCCAGAAAAAAAAATTGGGCATCAAAGCTATAGATTAATTACAATATTAAGAAAAGTTTTTAAAAAGTTATCTAGCCTTACTGCAATTATAACACATAAACTTTTTTCATAAAATAGGCATCTTTTTCTTTAATGCATAAGCTTCATATTTTGATCTAAAATTCAATTTTCTTCATTATTTACTTGTGGTATAGGTTTAAAAATACTGGTATATTATGGTACAAAAACGGAATGTTACTCATTTCCCACAAGTATGACTTTTGCAGCACGAGCTGCATGCGAGTGCTGCAAGTCATACTAGAGCAAAATCAGTATTCCGTGCGAGTTGCATACTTTACTTTTCCTACGACTATTGATTTACCAGCAAAAAATGCAGTTTAAAAAAATGTTAGGTGTGGAAAAAATCAGAGTACAATAGTTATTTATTAGATAAGTGAGTTATATTACATATAAGTCACGCAAGAAAAGTTTAACTCTCGAGCCCGAAGGGCGAGAGGTAATTTTTAAGTGACTTATATGTAATAACTCACGTGTCTAATACAAAATTTTATCCAACACTTTCGTATAAATCGTTTTTAATATCGAAAATAATTTGAAAACGTCATCCATTATTTGTTACTTGTCATTGTCAACACCAGCAACAAAATTTTGTATTGTCTATAATTCACTAGTGAGCTAAAGGGTACTTTAGCTCACTAGTGACTTATAGTACACTTTATATCCTCAAAATCTGATCAATTATGTAGATATTATATATAAGTGTTGGATAAAAGTTTTAATGTTCCCGATTTGTGACATTTTTTAAATATTTAAATCTTAATTTTGATATTATAGTGTCAGTCATGTCATATGAGATATTATAGCCTACTGCTTTTCAATTGTAATTTTGATATTATTGGATTTTGCGTACTATTGATATTTGTATACTTACTTGTGACTTAAAAATTGCCACATTAGCTTAAAGAATCATTTTCAGATTAAAAACACCTTATGCCGGCTGTGGGTAATAAGCGAGGGTAATGACGGTGGGTAATGAGCCATAAAACATATTTAAAAACATTAATAATTTATACATTTCCTAATAGTCTTGGAAAAAGTACTTTACTCTTTGACATCCTTTATATTTTTAATTATAAAATTTACCCAGTATTATGTCAAAAGACAAATTTGGTATTTATAAGACTTGGACCATGCGAACTGCCTGTTAATTCTTTAATCTCGAATACCTAGTCTAACTTGGTATCATAAACATAAAACATTCAGATCCGATTTTAACGTTTATATGTTAACCACAATTCCCCACAGAAACAAAGTTTACGTCTTTTACATTTTTTATTAGATTTTTCATAGGGGCTGATATATTAGAGGTGGTTGCCTTTTAAATTGACACCCCGTATAAACTTATAGTACAGGATCCGGCTATATAACTTATATAGCCATTCCAGTCCATTTAAACCTGTTATACGTTTTTTTTTTTTTTTTTTTGATAAAATACAGGGTGGCCCACCATATTCGACACGGTCTGTGGCTGGATAACCATGGGGTTTTTAAAAAAGTAAATACTGAAACATATACAGGTCAGATAAGGCCACAGTATAAAATTATTTTACTCTATACAGGATGTCTCAAAAAAGTGTGACGTATCAAAGTTATATTTTTTAAATGGAACACCCTATATTTTATGACGGTTTTAGATTCTACATAAAAAATAATTTAAGTTTGTTAATAGTACCAACTGTCTAATTTTATTCGTTTTTGTGATATTTGATTTTTTTTTCAAAATGCAGGGGTGCAATTAAATTAATTTTATTTTAACAATATAAACTCCTTAAACTTTAAAATTTGTTACAAGATTAGGAAAAGTCATGCCTTATCATACGTAGGTCATATCGAGATCATAGATTATACAGGGTGATCAAAAAATAATTTCAATTTTTTAGAAAGTCAAATAGCAATATCTCCCTTATTTTAAATGGAACACCCTGTATTTTTTACACCACATGATGACAAAACCAAATGCTCTTTCAAATGGTGTATAGGTTGCCTATACCTATCTTTTATACTTTTAAGTAAATTCCATTTTAACATATTTTTATTCCAAATGTCTATTTAAATGTAAGTAGGCTGTGATATAGCTATGCCTATTTACTAAGCCGTTATTGCAAAATGTAAATTTGTTGAAAAAAAGCACAAAATTAAAAGATTTTGTATTATCTGCCACTATTTTTAAAATTCACAGAAAAGAAATTCATTAGTTGCTTATAATGCTACTTCCAATAACACTTATTTCAGATGAATGTGGTAATGATAAAACTTGTGTTTTTAAACAATCCTAATAACGCCTCTGGTCAGTTATGACGACATTCTGTGACCTATAACTCGTTTCTTCCATTATCCATAATCACTGTGTCAAATTTTTTAAAAGCAACTATTAAGGTTATCAGATGGTTTCTCCTGGAATATTTTTCAGGATTAACTCTAGACTAAAGTAAACCATTTTTTTCACATCCTACCAGTATTATATCATCTTGTTGTTGTAGAAGAAGGGTTTTTATTTAAAATCATTAAAATTTCTTTTAAACTGACTAAAACACTAGTAATCAATAAATGGTCGTTGTTATTTTCTTAAGAAAAATATTAATGGCTGCTATGTCACAGCCAACTTTAATTTAAATATACATTTGGACTAAAAGTTTGTAAAAACAGATTTTACTAAAAAGCACAAAAGATAGGTATAGGCAACCTATACACCATTTGAAAGAGTATTTTATTTGTCATCATGTAACGTAAAATAATATAGGGTGTTCCATTTAAAATAAGAGAGATATGGCTATTTGATTTTCTGACAAACTAAAATTATTTTTGGATCACCCTGTACAATATTCGATCTTGATTTGACCTACGTATGATATGGCAGATTTTTCTAATCTTGTTACACATTTTAAAGTTTAAAGTGTTAAAAGTGTTAAAGTAAAATCAATTTAATTTTACCTCTGCATTTTCAAAAAAATCAAATATCACAAAAACGAATAAAATTAGACACTTAGTATTATAAACAAACTTGAGTTATTTTTTAAAGTAGAATCTAAAACCGTCATTAAATATAGGGTGTTCCATTTAAAAATATAACTTTGATACGTCACCACTTTTTTGAGACACCCTGTATAGACTAAAATATTTTTATACTGTGGTCTTATCCGACCTGTATATGTTCCAGTATTTACTTTTTTAAAAACCCCATGGTTATCCAGCTACAGACCGTGTCGAATATGGTGGGCCACCCTGTATATATTTTATTAACAATAAAAAGTTATCCAATTCCCGGGGTTGGCAAACCATTGACATGAATATCGTAAACATTTTTTTAAATTGATATAAATGAAAAAGTTTATAGTATGTAGATAATGCCACAACATAGTTGAGTCCCTTTTTTTTGGATAATACCTGCAAACCAGGTGTAAACAGGTATCTTAAGGGTGTATTTACTGTCATTTATTCTTAAAAATTAAACAAGTAAATAGAGATTTTTTTAACGAATCCAATGGTATGGGCTTGGCTTTTAAAATCCTGGGCTAAGTAAGCGTTGTTGTGATTTAAATTTAAGGCTCCATAAGGGGTTCGGGAAAAATATTTAAAAAAGTGGAGCCACTGCATTTTTCTAAAATAAAAATTTTTTTAAATCCCCGTTTAGTTTAAAACAAATTTGATCTCTTGACTTCTAAACCCAAAAGATCAAATTGTTTCTAAACTAAATGGAAATTTAAAAATAATGTTTATTTTAAAATAATACAGAACGGTACCATATTTTTCTTAACTAACTTAACTATTTTTGTAAAAGATAAAAATTAAAAACAGAAAAATTTTCTTAAACCTCTTATGCAGCCTTGAAACTTAAATCCTGCCAACTCTAAACTTAGCCCAGGATTTTAAAAGCCAACACTGTACTAATGGATAATAAAAATATTTATTTAGGTGTTTTATTTTTTGAAAAATAAATGACACACCCTTAAGTGATGTGACATTATCAGTGGCGTAACTAGGGCAGCAAGGGCCCTGGGGCAAAAATATAAAGTAAGCTTCCCAATAAAAGGTCCTCTACTTTATTTTCCATTGTATTTGTTTTCTACTCCAAGGGGTCCTCTAAGCTTGGAGACCCCGGGGCGCATTTTCATATGTTACCGACAAAAACAGGCGTTCGGTTTGCCGAATACGTCTCGTTAAGTTGCCGACATATTCCTAGTTTACGTCTGTAACATAGACAGAATAAAATAGCCCAACTGATAAAGCATATTAACATGAAAAAAATATAACAGTTTGTTTTACTGTAATTAAGTTAAGGAAGAAGAAGGAAATTGTTTATGCTAATTTCACTCATTTTTCCTTACAGAAATATCGAATTTAATAAACGATCAGTAACGAATATTGACTGCAACTGTTTGACATGCTAAAGAATAAAATGTCTGGATCATCTCATTTATGTTACAGACGTAAACAAAAATACGTCGGCAACTTACAGATAGGTATTCGGCGACTCGAGCGCTTTTTTCCGTCGGTAACATATGAAAATGCCCCCGGGACACTGCCCTGCCTAGCCCATAGTAGGTACGTCACTGGGCATTATCTACATACTATAACTTTTCATTTATATAAATTAATAAAAAAATTATGACGTATTTATGTCAGAAGTTTTTATTAAATTTTTAGTTAAACTGTATACCGGATGTCAACAAAAGTATAGGCAAAAACGATTGTAGTTTTACTATAGACTTCCAGAACAATGCTAAATTTCTGGTCAGCAGTTTGGATGCTGGCTTTATGGCTGAAAATTATACGTACTGTTTACGTATGTACTCGATGGATACCCGCTTCATAAATTCCACAAAGCGAGCGTCAAGCTGATGACAAATTTAGCATTGTTCTGGGTGTCTATAGTGAAACTACAATTGTCTTTGGTATAGGTAAATGGTATGAGCAGAGGAGAGTTTACGCATATTTTACACTTTCCAGTCACTTCCGGTTTTGCCAGAAATGGCTCCAATTTTAAATTTTTAAATGAAACATCCTGTATATTTTGACATTTTTGGATTCCTGAGACAATTCTAGTCAGAATGTGACATTTTAAAAAAAATTAAGCCAACTAGATGCAATACTACAATCCTCTCAAAAAATTAAATAGGCGTAAAAACTTTTTTAAAATATAAAATCACTATTTAGAAATGTCTTAGGAATACAAAATTGTAAAAATATACATGGTGTTCTATTTAAAAATTTAAATTGAAGTCATTTCTGGTTAAACCATAAGTAGGTAACCAAAAAGTAAGAAATATACGAAAACTCGTTTTTTCCTATATCATTTATTCATACTCAAGTCTCATTTTGATATGTCTCATACTCTAGAAGTTATGCCTTGTCTAATAGATTTGTTGACACCCGTTATGTCCAGGATATGGTTTGTCAACCTCCTAAAAACATATTTATTAATAACTTTTATTGTTAAATTAATTATTTCATCAGAAAAAAAGGATGCGGGGTCCATTTATATACCCGGATTTTAGACTATTAGTTTTCAAAACAATGGTAATGTAATATTGTAGACCATTGTTATCATTTATGGTTTGGTAATAGAATATAATTAACATAATTATTTTATTAATAGCAAGTGAATCATGTGCAAACGTATCAAGATAAAGAAAAACGTTCCTTAATAACCGGACCTTTCGAATGCTACTTCAAATCACCGAAGCGCAACAAGAGTTACTGAACATTTATAATTTACTTAACACCGAAGCATATACAAGTTAATTTAGTTAGGCCGTTCGGCCAGTAAAGGTTAATTACTGGAACGATTATTTATCGGCCTTCAAAATGGCCGGACGAAAGAATTATTGCACGCGATTACAAGATCGTCTCTTAATTGGCTCATGATAGTCAGACCGATTTTGTAATTAGTCATTTTATTTGCATTTTTAAACGACACTTTATGTATGAGTTTTTTTTTGTATTGCCACCTAGGTGTTTAAACCCACTTTATGGTAGGGGACCAAAGAGGGGCATTTCGGGATTTACTACAGCGCGGTGGATTAATATACCCGAGGATACCTTGTACTTCCATTAAATTTAAGCCCCGTATACAAGGCCGATCGTAAAAAACTAAAATATATTCATCAGAAGTTTTCGAGCGCATCAGATTAAGATAGGGTGAGTTTATTATATGCTAAACAGTGTATATTTTACTATAATCTGACAATTTGAGAGTGACTTAAAGAAAGCAGAGGGCTACAAAGTTGAAAAAAAAACGTCATTTTGACATTCTCAAGCGTGGCTATTTTTTTTTATTATCAAGAACATAATTTAAGGATAACGAAAAATATATTATACGTTTCGATCCAAACGATTTTCAGAAGCCGAAATAATAAAAGTATTTTTTGACATATATAAAAATTTACAGCCGCTTCCCTACCAATAAAAGAGTATATATTATGTAACATTTTTTTCTTCTTATCATCTAAGCTTTGCAACCCAATAGGTCTCCAAGCAGCATGCTGACGTCTTATTAACGTCTCTTTTAGTCATTTTTGGTCAGCAAAGACGTCATAAGGAAAAATGACGAAATTGACCTCCTAAGTCACAGACAAAAGACGTCCAGTTAATGACGTCTTTAAGGTGACGAAAAATTGACGCATATACTTTTTTTTTTAAAGCTAAAATGATACGATATTTTATTTGAAAATTGAAATAGGAAAAAACTCATTACTGCTTGCAATTTCCTTGCACTGCAAGGTCGCATCCTCGGCACACTGTCTAACCTGGAGATGCAGATTTTTACACTAGCCAAAAGTATTTCTTTCAAAGCTAATTGAGATTACCAACCGCCGACCGGCCTCAAACTATTTTGGTTTCATCGGTACGGTGTATACGATAAATGTTGAATAAACGTAGTAGTTTATTGTCCATTACGCCATCCCTCGGTGGAGTTTTTTCCTATAATAATTTTGTAAAATTATTAGCACATACAAAATAACTATGATATTTTTTCTGTGTTATTAGTCTTATTTTTCTGTCATATGATATTTCGGTTGGATTTTGACACGAATCATATAATGTTACAAAATTTTTCTGGTGGGTTTTCCAAACATGACGTCATTAGATTTTTATGAGCTAGTAAAAACGTAGAAAATACGTCGCTTTAACGACGTCAAAAACACGTCAGTAAAATGACGTCATAATTTTAGTCTAATGACGTCTTATGACTAAAAATTACTTAAAAATGACGTCATAATGACGTTAACGGAAATTTGACTTTTTCGATTTTATTTTCAAATAAAGTCAGAAAGACTTTATTTGAACAGATATAAAAAAACTAATAAGACTTTTTCATTGGCTCTTTTAGCTACTACATGATGGTATTTTTTAGCTTTATATCCGACGTTTTGTTTTCAAGAAACCATCATCAATTTTCTTTTTTATGTGGCTCGATAAAAGTACCCCTTGTATCTGATCCCATTTTGTATTACAAATTCAACGATATATCACATGCCATATTTTTAATTTTATTTAAAAGAAAAACATGCATTTTTTCCATTTTTTAAAGGTATTTTTAAGTAGGCCTTGCAAACAAATGCTTTGACGTTAATATCTGTTATCGAGTCTGTCACATAATTTAATATTATGCTAAAATAGTAATTGTCGTTATTGTTCCTGTTGTCTTTATTTTTAAATGACATTTTTTTGTAGGTAACGAAAACAACAAGAAAATTAACGGATTTTTTATTTAATTCAAAGCAGGTGTGTTTGAACACGTTATTTTCTAAATTTCTAAAAAAAAATAAGTATGATCTTCTAACTGTAGAACTTAAAACATCACGTCAACATCTGTGGTGTAATACTGTTAAATGAGGCCATTACACATTCTCGTATCTAATGCTTTTCAGATTGAAAGGGATATTGGTAATCTCTGTTTTTGAGAAAACCCCTTATGCAGAAGTCCAGAGGATTTAGGTCTGAGGATCGCGCTGGCCAAGACACTTCACTAGCGGGTTCAATCCACTTCCCAGGAAATCGCTGCGAAAGATACTCTTGTACTTGCCTAGAATTATGTGCAGGAGCACCATCTTGTTGAAACCAACAGCTATTGGCCTCTGCTAGAGGTAAATTATCTAAACAGTCATCTAAATCATTTTGTAAGAAATGAAGGTATCGTTCTGCAGTTAATGAATTATGGTAAATAAATGGACCTAGTTAGTTCCTAAAATTCCACACCACATTTAAACCCAAAACGTTCTTGATGTTTCGATATTTTCTTAACACGCGGATTTCGTTGAGCCCAGTAATGCGTATTGCGATGGTTTAAGATACCATTATTCGTAACCATACTTTCGTCGGACCATATTATTTTTGAAGGAAAATTTAAATTGTCTTCACACGTGCGTGTATACCACTCGCAAAAATGTCGGCGCCATTCGAAATCTCCCGGTTTAAGTTCTTGGCAAATCCTAAATTTATAGGGTTGATATCTATTTTTACGCAAAATAAATTGAGCTGTGAATTTGGCTACTCCTACATTTTGTTCAATTTGCCTAGTTGATATCTCAGGGTTCTCAAAAACTGCTTGTAAAACATTATTTTGAGTTTCTTCTGAAGATTCCTTTTTTCGAGATAAAACAGGCTTTTAAATGAGCCATATTCTTCTAAATTTCGAGCCAGCTGTAAAAATGAAATTACATGGCTGTTTTCTTTCTGGACATGTATTAAGATACATTGCAGCTGTATTTACAGTATTTTTGTAGCACTAAATGTAGCACATTAGCATGTCAAACTTTTCTTCATGGCTATAATGGTCACCCGGCATATTCGATGATCAGGGCCGTATTGTCTTATGAGGCGCCCTAGGCTACAAAGCCCAGAGGCGCCTATTTTGCGGAACAAAAAAATTAAAAAAAAAAAGGTCCTTACCTCCGTTGCGCCTATTTTCTTTACAGGCGCCTTAAAAAAAAGCTTATTCCCTCCTTTTTTGCGCGCCTATTTCATTTATTTCACAGCATCTTATTCACACCCGACCTCAAACTTTTTTAAAAGGTCCCCTGTCTCAGCGCGTATTACTCCCCTATCTGGCGCCTATTTTTTTCATGGCGCCCTAGGCTGTAGCCTAGTCAGCCTAATGGATAATACGGCACTGTCGATGATAATAACACAATAGATATTAACTATTTACGAATAAACAATAATAAAGACAACAGTAACAATAACGACAATTACTATTTAAGCATAATATTAAATTATGTGACAGACTCGGTAACAGATATTAACGTCAAAGCATTACCTACAACTACTTAAAAATACCTTTAAAAAATGGAAAAATGCATGTTTTCTTTTAAAATTTAAAATATGGCATGTGATATATCGTTGAATTTGTAATAAAAAATGGGATCAGATACAGGGTGTACTTTTTATCGAGCCATATAAAAAAATAGAGTTGATGATGGTTTCTTGAAAACGAAACGTCGGATTAAAATCTAAAAATACCGTCATATAGTAACTAAAAAGTGCCAATAAAAAGTGTTATTAGTTTTTTCATATCTCTTTAAATAAAGTCAGAAAAAAAAAAATCGATATAGTTAAATTTCCGTTTTTGCCAAATATCTCAGCAGGTCATAAAATTTTTTCAAGTTTATAAACGGCATGTAAATAAGCTTTAGAAAACACAACTTTTTCTGATTTAACCTAAGCTGTATCTCCAACAGGTACTGAGATTCCCATGCTTAGGATCCTTATCTTGGACACACTGTACAGGGTGTCCCATTTTGGTTGTCCCTTATGGGAAACTTGGAAACCATAAGAGATATTAAAATCTGATACCCCATCCTCGAGCTCTTTTGGAGAAAACATTTATGGTAAAAGCAGATCATCGCTATCGCGAAGCGTTTCAGAGATACAGGGTGATTCTCGATTTTTTCAAATTTTGAAAAGGCCCTGTAGCTTTGTTGTTATTGACAGATACGAGAAAACTAATTGCACATTATACAGACACTTTTTTCCATAGAATCCAGTGGCGTAGCCAAAAAATTTTTTGAGCTGTCATTTTTGACATATGACCCAAACATGTTTTTTTATTAGGGACACCCTATAAATGATTAGGTAATTAAATTGCTTGTTTTTTTCTGATTAAAATAATATATCATAGTAGGTGGTTTAATAAATTTTTTACGTCGAATATTGGAAAAATTAAGATTTTAAAGACGCATTTTTTTATTTTAAAATTTAAAAATTTTCTACCAATTTATTTATAAATATATAAGTATGAAATTTTGGTAAATAATATATTTGATATAGGAGATTATTAATACGCATAATAAAATTATACACGGTGTCTCAAAAAATTAAAAATAATTTTTTTATTTTAAAATTTAAAAATTTCCTACAATTTTATTTATAAAAATAAAGGGATGAAATTGTTGGTATTTAATAAATGTGATGGTGAGAAATATTATTATACATAAAAAAATGATACAGGGTGTCTCAAAAAATTAAAATGATTTTTTTTTATTTTTAACTTTAAAAATTTCCTACAATTTTATTTATGAATATATAAGGATGAAATTATGGTGGATAATATATATGATAAGGAAAAATATTATTACATATATATATAAATGATACAGTGTGTCCCAAAAAATTTAAAATAATTATTTTTATGTTTAAATTTAAAAATTCATAGCGTCCTTATTTATGAATTTGAAGCAAAAAAATTTTGGTACTGTATTAGTATGATAATGTATGAAAAAATAAAAATCAAAGTTATACAGGGTGTGTCAAAAAATTTTCGTTTTTTTTTTTGACTTTATTTATTTTTTTTGCTCTATTGGTAAAGTTGACATGGAGAATTCATAAAAAATAAAAAAATAAAAAATCAAAAATTAAAAAAAAACTTGATAAATTTTTAAGTTTAATTAATATAACTTGTTTATTATTGTTGTTGTAAACTAATTTTTGTTTTTTTCTACGGAAATGTCTTCTGAGCTAAGGGATAACAGATTCCTTTTAAAACAAAAATATAAAACAATTTAAAAACAGATAGAAGCCGCAATGCGTCTTTAAAATCATAATTTTTCCAATATTTGACGTAAAAATGTATTAAACCACCTACTATGATATATTATTTTAATCAGAAAAAACAAGCAATTTAATTACCTAATCATTTATAGGGTGTCCCTAATAAAAAAACATGTTTGGGTCATATGTCAAAAATGACAGCTCAAAAAATTTTTTGGCTACGCCACTGGATTCTACGGAAAAAGTGTCTGTATAATGTGCAATTAGTTTTCTCGTATCTGCAATCAACAAGCTACAGGACCTTTTCAAAAGTGAAAAAATCGAGAATCACCCTGTATCTCTGAAACGCTTCGCGATAGCGATGATCTGTTTTTACCATAAATGTTTTCTCCAAAAAGAGCTCGAGGATGGGGTATCGGATTTTTAATATCTCTTATGGTTTCCAAATTTCCCATAAGGGACAACCAAAATGGGACACCCTGTATATTTTAAATTTATTTTCTCGGTATTTTTTATATAATTAATTAAATAAGGGATTGTAACAAAAAATTTGAAAAGTATCACTTCTTTATATACAGTGTGTCTACGTAAGTTGGCGTCATACGGGAAACTTTTTTATTCATAATTTTACGAAAAAAAATCTTTATAAAGTTCTGCATGATCTAAAACCAAAACCTCGTAAATGATTTACAGAATTTAATATCTAATGATTTTGTTTTAGGTTTGGGGCCATGCAGAACTTTTTATTATAAATAACTTTTTTTTCCTAAAATAAATAATAAAAAAGTTTTCCAATGACGCCAACTCACGTAGACGTGAGAAAAAAAATAAAAAGTGAGACTAATAATTGTTTAAATTATTAATCATCTCTCTTCGAAGTAACTTTAGGCAACATCTACAATATTTATGAGTCAATTCTTTTACGAAAATCATTATCTTAAACAAGTTATACCTAATAACTTAAGCCTCCTACCTAAATTTTAACTATCTGAACAGTTTAATTTGTCCACACCTAAATTTATCGAAACCAATCATCATTCCTCTATTGGTTAGTGGCATCATGGTATCTTGAAAACGCAATACGCTGTATTAGGTGTTAACATGTAAATTAATTCTTCGGATTTACGATGTTGTTCATTGGTAGATAAGTTATTGGACATAAAAATATGGGTAGGTGCACAGTAAAATTTATTTCACTGCCTACCCTCCGGTTCCAACGATTTTATTGAATGCATTTGCTGTTAAAGCTACACGGAAAAAAATTGTAGAGTAGTGTAATACAATTGCACGAAATTCTACCAATGTTTATAGTGAAAAAGAACCCTGTTGCAATAGCCACCACATGTTGTGCGAAAATTATACCACGAGCAATTGGAAATTAAAGAATGCTTCTACAGGATCCTAGTTTAGAAAAACCGATAGGCCAGCATTGAAGCAAGAAACTACTTCAATCAAACAATCGTATTAAAAAGTTCTTTCTTGCTCATATGGCAGCAAATCTTTGTGGTCCTTTGCGAAAAACATAATTAGAAAATTTTGTACTAGTTTTTTTCCATCACTAACTTTGGAAGATGAAATTATTTCTTCCGCTAAAGGAAAGGCAGAACTATTTGCTTAACAATTTGCTGCCAATTCAACCCTTGACCCGTAAATCATCCAGTTCCGGCTATTACCCCAGTTCCTTATCAAATGCCCGATATTATTTTTAAGGTAAAACACACAACACCAAGGAATCGTCTGGCCTGGACGGTTTACCAGCAGTCGTTTTAAAAATATGTGCTCCAGAACTTGCACCAATCTTAACTCGGCTCTTTCGAATATCTTACGATACAGGTATCTTTCCGGAGAGCGGGAAAGCTGCACGTGTTCAACCTTTTCCCAAGAAAGGATCTAAATCTCTTCCATCTAACTATAGACCAATTTCAATTCTTTCAGTTCTTTGTAAAGTAATGGAAAAATTCATTAAGTCACAAATTCTTAAGTATTTAAAAAAACACAAAATTTTGCATGACAGGCAGTATGGATTTCGCCACAAAAGATCTACAGCAGATCTTCTTTCCTTCGTATCACACTGCTGGAATAAGTCTCTTGAGTTTCTAGGTGAGCCCCAGATAGTTGCTCTTGATATATCCAAAACTTTTGACCAGGTCTGGCATGCCGCACTTTTTAATAAAATTCCGTCCTTTGGTCTTTCAACTAAACTCTGTACTTGGCTCTCTAGTTATTTATCTGATCGACGTATATCAGTTATTGTGGGCGGCCATTCTTCAAGCTTTCACCAAGTAAATGCTGGAGTGCCTTAATGCTCGAGTAAAGACATCTTCAACCTTGTGGGCGTCACATTTGTAAGTAACCTTAACTGGCATAAACACATTATATCTATAGCCACGGCAGCTTTAAAAATGCTTGGATTTCTCTTTCGAGCCTAAAAGTATTTTTTCCCTTCTAATATATACACTTTTATATGCGTCCCAAATCCGTCCTCCCTTGGAATATTGTTCTTATATCTGGGGCATAGCGATCCCCACAACCCTAAGCATTCTTAGTTCCATTCAAAGAAGAACTATTCGTTTCATTAATGATCCTTCACTTACAGAAAGGCTTCCCGCTCTTGCCCATCGTCGGGTTGTGGGGGATTTATCGCTTTTTTATAGGTAATTTCATGGCTTCTGCTCTGAAGAATTGTCCAGTATAGTTCCTCCACTCACGGTTCCTAACAGAGAAACTCGTGGTGCCGCGCTTATGCATCCCTATACGGTCCAACTGGACAGGCCCCCGAACTTCCCACTTTGTACGTTCTTTTATCCCTAGAGTTTTTAGAATGTGGAACCTGTTGCCCGCGGAGGTCTTTCCTTCCCCCAAATCTTCAAGTATTTAAGTCCCGTTCCCGTGTCAACAAACTTACTCTTACCTTACTTAAGACACCCACAGTACGTTAGTATTTAGGCTTTAAGTCTTCATGGTTTGTCCAAAGATAAAAAAAAGAAAATGTAATATTATAATGGTTATTACAATTCTGTGTTTTGTTTAACACTGCTCTTTTGTATTATACATCACAACTTGTAGTAAACACTACACACTGCACAAAAGTTGAAACTATAATTTTGATTCTACAAAAATAAAAGAAAAAAATCTTCTTACTGCTTGTAATGTTTCTTGCACTGCAAGGTTACATCTATCAAACACAACGATCTGGAACTCTTTCTTCTTTCAGTTCTGTGAGATTTTCACACCTGCCAAAGGTTATTCTTTCAGTGCCAATTGAGATCACCAACCGCAGATCGGTCTCGCAGACATGTCCAATAAACGTAGTAGCTTATTGTCCATCACGCCGTCTGTCGACAGTGTGACAAACTAAATGAACCTAGGTTCATAAAACCAGTATTTATCTCAAACATACAAACTTTCCTAATAATTAATAATGTCTATAATCACAGCCTTCTCTAAACTATGAGCCGTGAAGGAGAAATCTGGCAACACAGCACAGTAGGAATGTCAAGTAAAGTTTAGAAGTAAACAGAAACAAGTTTAAACGATTGCTTAAAGGTTTTTTTCTGTTTTTAAAAGTTAAATCGTAGCGTATATTTATTATATATAAAAAATAAGTAATTCATTGTTATATTTAAAAATAGGACCAGTGCCAAGATGTTATTTGTTGTTTTTACGTTTAAATGTGCGCGTATAGTTGGTGCGTACGGCGTACATTATGCCACGAACGTGTTGCGTTTCGGGCTGCAAAACAAATTACCCCAGTTATATTAAACAGAGGTTACAAACAACATTTAATTTTCCCATAAACGATGAAACTAGAAAAGCCTGGTTGTGCGCTATTGACCGGATAAGTGTTTTTTATTAAAAGTAAAAGTAGTACCTATACGGTAAATGGACAAATATATTTTACGGGCTACTAATTAACTAAGTGTGTTTTAAAAAATTGGTTTAATTTGATATCAATAGTGTGTATAGTGCACCAAAACAATTATTTACCCCAAGCAATATCCTAAGGACTATATCAACTAATGCGCATAAATATACTGGTAAGTTCACCAAAAAATATTCTGAAAGTTATTTACCTAAGGCGGTTTTAGGGTAAATATGGTGGAAAACCTAATTTAAAGCGTTTGTTATTTTAAAGCGCATCTAATGTAATACGAATTAAGCTTTTATATTTATAACTAAATAAACATGCTTTCAATTCATTTTAAGTATTGCAAATATTACTAAATAATAAATGTTTAGTTAACTTTAAGAAGCTACATTGGTCTGTTGGCAAAAAATGCATAAAGCTGGGTAGAAAACATCATAAAATTTGAAATTTTTAAATCCTTACCAACAAATTTGTGTAAAGGCAGAAAAGTTCCTGATAAGTTTTGCAGACACATTATTGCTTTTAGGGCAACTACAGTATTTAAAATTATACCTATATGTTGTCTAAAACATCCTAAAAAAATTAATACCTATATTTTGTCTAAAACACTTAAAAATTTAATTATATTTAGCATGTATTCTATTAGGAACTCATTTCAATATTCCTACTGTACAGTGTTGTTTGCAACGTTGCCTTTCTTACTTCACGGCTCATATTTTAAGAAGGCTGTGTTATAATATGTTAGTAATCATTGCTACAATGTTTATTTAACAGTATTGTCCAAATTGCGTTTACAACAACAAATCGTCAGTATCGTTTATTATAATCATGGTCGTATATAACCGGCGGGTTTTGGGGTATTGAACCCTCCCCTCCCCTTAGCATGACAAAGAAGGGACATTTTTGTATTAGAAACTCCATTTTTTAGCTATGTTTTTATTGTAGATGGGTATGTGAACCGTAAAATGAGATGTTTTTTGAAAGCTCTTCAGAAATATTTAGTACCAAATATTTATATATATATATATATATATATATATATATATATATATATATATATATATATATATATATATATATATATATATATATATATATATATATATAATATATAATATAATATATATATGTTTATACACCCCACTATCATTTTTGGCGTCCGAAGGTATGCCTTCGCCATACATAACGGCGTTAAAATATTTACGGCGTCGTATATCCGGCCGCCGCAAATAATGGTAATGACGCCATAAGATTGATATGTGCGTATATATATATATATATATATATATATATATATATATATATATATATATATATATATATATATATATATATATATATATATATAGATATATATGTATATATATATATATATATATATATATATACATGTAGATCAAAGACTTACTTATATGGTATGCTACATAACTTCTGAAGTACCGTAGGCACTAACTTCCTAGATGTTACATTTTTAAACAAAAACTGTTAAATAAATAAAACTACAATCGTTGTTCTACAATGTTTCACTATAACTTGCTGACACAATTTTTTCCCGTGTAAGCGCTCTTTTTTATTTCAATTATTTTTTGCTTTAAAAAATTAATATTTAATGATTGTCAAAGCAATAAACCAAGCATATGGACATTTACTGTTCTTTTTTTAATTAAAAGCCTATGACATGCTGTAACAATAATTATTATAAAAAACTAAAGGAAACATTGGCCCTAGAGATATGAAAACAGGAGTGATGCGTTGTATTAACGACCATTAAATTGCGCTTTTAAAAATATATTCTTTATGGATTTTATTTATTTAATAAACTAGCAGTTTCATTAAAAATAATTAGTTTAAAAAAATACCAGTTAAATATACGTATTGGCACTTAAATATATTTTGTTTAAATTATACAGGATTTACAGGATGTCCAACTCAACCGACAAAACTAAAAGGGTGATTCTACAGTAAAAATAAGAAAACTTTTTGTGAACATATGTCCTAAAACAATTTGATCAATCAGTCTTTAACTACGAGGTGTTAAAAATATTTTAAAAAAATATGTTTTTGCAATAACTTTTATACCAATTTAGATAATTTTTCAAATATATGGTTTACGCCTTCTATGCATCAGAAGACATTTTTTGGTATACAATAAAAACAATTACCAGTGTCGTCCACAAGGAGTTTATGGTAAATATTTTTAAGAAAAAATGATACGCCATCTGCATTTTTCTAAAATAAAAATATTTTTAATGTTTTTTAGTTTTAAAACTTCTGTTTTATTTATTTGATGTACTGTTTTCGCGTAAATAAATAAAAACCATTTTTCGGTATGGTCGAATCGCTAGCTAATTAAGGAATAAATATTAAAGGTTATTTTTTGTTTTGTAGCAGAATTAATTAAAAGCGATACAAAATGACCATGCCGAAATACAGTTTTTATTTATTTACGCGAAAACCGTTCATCAGTCAACTAAAAAAAAATTTAAAAGAAACTCTTCTTATCTAAATAGGAATTTTTAAAAATATATTTATTTTAGAAATATGCAGTGCCGTATCATTTTTTTCTTAAAAATATTCTTTACTCTAAACCAATTATACACGACACTGGTAAAAATGATTTTATTTTATGCCAAAAATTGTATTTAAATGCAAAAGAGGTGTTCCCTTAATTTTTTAAAAATATCTGAGTTGGTACTAAAGTTATCATATATTTTTTTAATTTTTACCACCTTGTAATTTAAAACTAAGACGTACAGGACATATGTCTATATACAATTTTTTCCAATTTTTTTTTGTAGAACCACCCCCAGTGGCGCAATTCACCATTGGTTTTTGACTATATTTTCCGAAAAACACTAATACATTTTAAATGCCCAATAATTTGTATTTTTATGGTAAAAGGATATAAGATTCATTTAATATGTATAAACAAATTGCAAAAGCACTTATTCTATCATCATTTGTTTTTTAAGAAATCGATAAAAATGGCGATTAACATAATATTTTTGAACGCCAAGTTCTCAAAAACTAATTCAGATAGTTATAACATGTGGTATATATATTTTATTGGAATTGCCTGTAGAATTAATTTTTAGAAAAATAAATAGGGTGTTCCTTTTAAAATAGAAAAGTTGAGAGCACTTCCGAATCAACCGAATATGCCACGTGAAACCTGAAATCTCAGAAATCTGCATCTTGTCCAACCATATATACGACCAAAATTTAAATAAATAATAGTTTAAAATACTAAAAAACACGCTTTTATATGCAACCGAACTAAAAATTAGAAAATAATTTTTCATTACAAAGAGTTTGTATTACAGTAATAAAAGGTCAAACAATGAATCATAATTATATACCTCAAAATAGAATTATAATAAAATTTAAGATAATAACAGAATAATTCACTTCAGAGTAAAAAGCGTGGGATGCATTTAACTATTTTTTCATAACTTTTCCCTCATATAGATAACATATTTACAAATTAAATAATTATAACATTTAATATATTAAGCACTTCACGCTTTTATTCTAAAGTGAATTATTCTGTTATTATCTTAAATTTTATTATAATTCTATTTTGAGGTATATAATTATGATTCATTGTTTGACCTTTTATTACTGTAAAAAAACTCTTTGTAATAAAAAATTATTTTCTAATTTTTAGTTCGGTTGCATATAACAGCGTGTGTTTTTTTAAACTATTATTTATTTTTCATTTTTTAGTTCGATATATCAATTAGTTTTCTGCGGACATGTGATATTGAAATGTTTCACGAACTATTTCGTAATCTAATCATTTCATTTAAAGCTTCACTGTTGCATGGGGTTTCAGAACGCAACTACTCCGAACAAGTTTCTGTCAGCCTTATGCTGAGAGTACGTCCGAAACTGCACGCATGCGCAGATCGCGCACTAGCTCTTTCTCTGTTTTTTTTCACCCTTTCGGGGTCATCCACCCAGGTCCGACGACCGCCCCCTAGGTGGTGCACTGCAGCCTGAAGGCTTATTGTCCCTTGACCCCTACTCCTTCCCATTCACACACCATTCATTCCATAACTTGGATGGTTGTTGCTCGGTCCGCATCCCCGAGCAGAACACCGTGTGCCGTTGCCCAAAACACCGCTGGTGCCGGTCACCCATCCAAATTATGGGCGCGCATTTCACTGCTTAACTCCGGAGATCGACGCTTGCCGATACAACCGAAGCCGCCACAAGCGCGCCACTCTCTTTCTCTGTTACTCTCCTACAGAAAATATATAAAGGAATTTATTTATCCTGGCGATCCTAATCATGATGTCATGGGTCCTTGATATGTGTGCAAAGTTCCAAAGAATCGAATCGCTGAAAGTTGGTGAAAATTAAGCTTAAAGATTCCGTTACATACATACATACATGCATACATACATACAACCCAAGCTAATAATAAATAATAAAAGCGTGTTAAAAAAAATAATAAAAAAAAGTATAATAATATAAAATAATAATAATAATAACAATAAAAAGCGTGTTAAAAACAATATGTAACACTTTTAAAAGAAAATTAAAGGCTTGCTAGCAATTGGGACAAAAAAATCGACTTTATTTTTGGAAAATATATTGAAAATATTGGTCAAGGTGACCCAAAAAAATTATCGTTATAAGTGTTTAACCCCTTAATATTAATATTAAGAGGTCCATCATCGCAACTAACAGTTTTTTGACAAAAATTATTTCTTTATGCTAAACTGGCAAATTGTTCATTGGAAAAATGTCATCTTGATCCTAAAGTATTTGTATCTAAAAGTAATTTCAACGTCTAATAACTTTTATAGAAGTAAATTTATTAAAATAATGTTAAAAGACCTTTTTGTAGCGCATTAAATTTTATTTAAAAGTGTGTATTGGGTTTATTTAGTTATATTGATATTTGTAAAGTAGAATTCAGCTGAGAAAAGCCAGAAGCGTCATAGAAATAAAGACGGCAATCAACAATTGTGCGAGCAACAAAAAGGGCAATGATTTGAAAGTGAGACAGAACTGTTGACTACGTGGCCACTTCTTTGCTGAATTACAGTCCAGTAGTAACAAAAATCCAAACTCCAGATACAAAATTTAAAAAACAGTTCAATTTGCCATGCCCGATTACATGGAAACAACTTATTTAAAGGCAATTTAGGAGAAGAGCTTTTTGCAGGTTTTTTTTTATCTTTGGACAAATCACGAAGGCTAAAAGCCTAAATACTAACGTACCATGGGTGTCTTAAGCGAGGTAAGAGGGAGTTTGTTGACACGGGACTTAAATACTTGAAGATTTGGGGGAAGGAAAGACCTCTGCGGGCAGCAGGTTCCACAATCTAGAAACTCTAGGGATAAAAGAACGAACAAAGTGAAAAGTTTGGGGCCTGTCCAGTTGGACCGTATAGGGATGCATACGCGCGGAACCATGAGTTTCTCTGTTGGGAACCGTGAGTGGAGGAACTATACTGGACAATTCTTCAGAGCAGAAGCCATGGAAGTACCTATAAAAAAGCGATAAATCCCCACAGCCCGACGATGGGCAAAAGAGGGAAGCCTTTCTGTAAGTGAAGGATCATTAATGAGACGAATAGCTCTTCTTTGAATAAAATCAAGAATGCTTAGGGTGGTGGGGGACGCCATGCCCCAGATATGAGAACAATATTCCAAGGGAGATCGGATTTGGAACACATATAAAGTGTATAAATTTGAAGCGGAAAAATACTTTTGGCTCGAAAAAGAAATCTAAGCTTTTTGAAGCTGCCGTGGCTATAGATACAATGTGTTTATGCCAGTTAAGGTTACTTTCAAATGTGACGCCCACGAGATTGAAGGTGTCTTTGCTCTGTAAAACTTGGCCGCTCATAAGTAGAGGATGAGTATTTGATGACTCTTTTCGCGACAAGGAACATGACTGTGTTTTGGATGCATTAAAATGGACGAGATTTTTGGCGCCCCAATCCAATATTAAATTAAGATCCTGCAAAAGAGATATCTGCATCGCTCTGCGTTTGTTTTCCAAGTCAGGTTTAGTGATGGGTTTAGGAACCTAAAAACTGGAGTGAAGGGTACTATCGTCGGCAAAACTATGAATGGAATTAGTTGTGGACGAGAGAAGGTCGTTGATGTGAAGAAGGAACAGTGTTGGTGCCAGAACTGAGCCCTGAGGGACTCCAGCATTTACTTGGTGAAAGCTTGAAGAATGGCCGTCCACAATAACTGATATACGACGATCAGATAGATAACTAGAGAGCCAAGTACAGAGTTTAGTTGAAAGACCCTAGGAGGGAAGTTTATTAAGAAGTGCGGCATGCCAGACCTGGTCAAAAGCTTTGGATATATCAAGAGCACCGATCTGGGACTCACCTAGAAACTCAAGAGACTTATTCCAACAGTGTGATACGAAGGAAAGAAGATGTGCTGTAGATCTTTTGTGGCGAAATCTATACTGCCGGTCATGCAAAATTTTGTGTTTTTCTAAGTACTTAAGAATTTGTGAATTAATTAATTTTTCCATTACTTTACAAAGAACTGAGAGAATTGAAATTGGTCTATAGTTAGATGGAAGAGAGTTAGACCCTTTCTTGGGAATAGGTTAAACACGTGCAGCTTTCCAGCTCTCCGGAAAGATACCTGTGTCGTAAGAAATTCGAAAGAGCCGAGTTAAGATTGGTGCAAGTTCTGGAGCACATTTTTTTAAAACAATTGCTGGTATGCCATTCAGACTAGACGATTTCTTGGTGTTAAGGGAAGAAAGAATACGCTTAATGTGTTTTACTTTAAAAATAATATCGGGCATTTTATGAGGAACTGCATGGGGTAACCGTTGGAATTGGATGATTTACCGGAGGGTCAAGGGTTGAATTGGCAGCAAATTGTTTGGCAAATAGTTCTGCCTTTCCTTTAGCGGTAGAAATAATTTCATCTTCCAAAGCTAGTGGTGGGAAAGAACTGGTTTTTTTTTTAAAGAATGTGTGTTTGTATAAGTTTTTAGATTAGCGAGTTGTCAGAAATGTGTTAGTCACGTTGATAGACCTCTTAATATTTATATGAAGGGCTAAAAATTATTTGGCAGCAATGAAAACTAAGTAATTTAAACTTTATTAAAAAAAAAATTAAAATAATTATTAAAGTTTTGTAGAAGAAAGCTAAATTTAGGTCAAATATTTCAGAAAAATAAATCCATTACTTACACCATTTTACTTCTTACCTCTTTAATTATTATTTTGTGACTTAACAAAAGAACTCTTAGACCAGGGCCAGATTTTAAGACGTGGAGGCCCTGGGGCAATCTTCTTGTGCCCCCCTGAAATTAAAAGTGGTTAAAAATCTGTACCCTAAAAAAAGTCCTGATCAATGATCTAAAAAGTGTATTAACTTTTTACAAAGGTTGAGACCCATACATTCATTGTGGGGGCCCCGGGACAGTTGCTCCGCCTGCCCCCCTTAAATCCGGCCCTGCCTTACAACTATAAACACACAATAAATTTAAGTAAAAAACAAAATTCGCATCATTTGCAGTCTTTCTTTATCTAATCCTACAAACCTAATCGTAAAATAAACCCACCTTTTTGAAGGCGTAATTTAAACATCCTCTGGTACAAATAGTAGATATATATATAAAATTATTATCAGGTAATGTAAGGTGTATGTAAATCTAGGTACCCTGTGTTGAGAATATGCAAAGCAATATTGGCACTATCTTTAACGTATTACAGAAAGTTGGCGGTAAAATAAAGATAAGTAGGACTTTATTTGGAACCGAAAGAAGGAAATTTAGAGCTTTACAAAGTAAAAAATATTCGAAGCTCTTTAAGTTATCTTAGAGTCTTGATAAAAGGTGAAATTGGCATTAAATGAACGCGTTTCCAATTATGGTTTATCAGATTTTTTTTTAATAATGTGTTCAATATGGTTAACATCAGGTGGGTTGGGGGTGGGTTAACGGTCAGTGACTCAATTGTATAATTTATTTTTGAAAAGCAAAACTTGAAAGTAGGTAATCCTTTAAAACAATCACAAACATATTGGTATGCTTAATGCAGAATCAAGCTAATCACTCTGCCCCATTTATATTAACCTAATTGGTTTTTTGCCAAGCAAGATGCATCAAAACCAGAGAAAGAGGCACAGAAAATTAAAAAACAATTTGAATTTTATAAGGCACACTAAGCATTACTGGTTTTCTCGATATTTACAATTTAGCATCTGATTATCTTAACAGCACTGGTGCTTAAAGACTCTCAAAAAATGTGAACTTTTTGTCCCCCTTAATTTTTTTACTAGTGTAAATAAAAATATGTATTTTTTGTTAATTTGTATATTTTAAATAACTACTTGGATTTTTATAATTATTTCCCAAAGAATAAAACGTACGACAATATATACTGCTTGAGCAAGCAGTTTTGGTACATCGGCAAGTAATAGAATAACAAAACAAGCAGTATTAGTCACGCATGTTTACATGCTGGACCCTTATTCTTGAATCTCTGGGAGGAGAACTTTGCGGGAAGTGAGTAAAGTTCACGAAAATATTGTCAAAACAGTATTCTTAAAAAAGAAGAAGTTCACTGTGAGCAAGCAACTCCCGGGAACTAAAAGTTCTCTACCTCTTGAGGTGGAGAAAATTCGTTCCCGCCGTTCTATAACCTTTCCCATAAAAGTTCCCGGAGTGTTCCCCTCCCGGAGATTCAAGAATAAGCGTCCTGGGATTTAGTTAGATTGTCTCTTTTTCTCGCATTGCCTATGTGTTATGTTATTTAGCTCCACCTGTAACACCCACTTACTAGTCTAGGGGCCAGTTTAGTTTTACGGTTTTTAGCTACTAAAAGTTTACCTTATAGCGAAGCAAGTTACATACTCAAATTGTACGATTCAAGACAAAGAAATTGGTGCATAATATACAGGGTGTTATGGAAATACTTTAATATATTTAAACCCCAAAATCCTTGTGTAAAAATAAATTGAATAAAAATTATTAAAAATGGCGGACCACCATAAATAACAGTGATAATGAACCCCAAAATTTTACGATTAAAAAGCAAACCCGCTACTGACCAGCTCTTTAAATCCCTTTAAATACATATGTTTACCTTCTGTCGCTGTCAAAAACAGCTGAAAGCAGTTATAACACGTGGTTAAGTCAACAAGCTTGAGAAAAGTTGCCAAATTTATTTTGTTCTTTACCAGTTTATCTATGGGTTTTGCTGTTTCAATTCGATCAAACGAAAAACTTACATGATTACACAAATTATCCTTTATTACGCTACTAGATTGTTTGAGCGTATAATGAATGTAAAGATTACTTTTTCCACAAATCAAGTACACTTTTTAGGTGGTTAATTACTTTACAAACTTTTTAAACACTGCGACGCGACACGTATGCGCACAAAGAATTGAATTAAAATACACAAAACGGTATTTTTATTGCAAAACACTATTAAAACAAATTTTACTGCGTTTTTAAATAAAGTTTTTGTTACATTTCGCTTTTCTTTCATCAAAATTAAGAGTTGACAGACGACAGGTGGTTTACACAAGATCGTTTGACTAGGTAAGGTTGCCTCATTACGTCACATATGTACCGCACTGCTGGTTCCTTGGCGCCAACATAGCAAACAAAGAATAATCATTGTTAAATAATTTATTAATAGGAAATAAAGAAGTTACGGTAGCAACTGGAATTAACAGTATTTAAAAGTATTTCTTTAATATTGACAAAAAACACAAACTACACTGTTAAAAACTTCATTAAATAATGAGCAAAATACATATGTGACGTATGGTCCGCCATGTTGCAAAGCTTACGAGGCAACCTTACCTAGTCAAACGATCTTGGTTCACACGAGAAAAGAGTACAAAAGATTATTCCCTATGAGACAAATGTACAAAAAAACTACGGTAATTGTACAGAAAGTTTCCGCATCTCCGATTTTAACCAAATTTGGTATGTTGGTTTTTTGGGGCGCTGATCACGAATCTGAACGAAATTTTAGTCGGAAATGTTTGGTTTCAGAGATAATCATCATCAAAGTTGGTATTTAAACTAACCTTATTTTCACCATTATTCACCCCTCTTTTGCACACAATTCTTGATTTAAAGCTAAAGTGGCCCACAATATTTGATTTTCACCTTTTAAAACCCCGTGTTTCTATGTTTTTACACCTTTTATCAAATAAATTGGGAAGGGTCCCTTTAAAAACGTTGCAACCGTGCATTCACTGCTCCACCGCCTCCACCATATTCTGCTACGATTAAAAACGATTGAAAGCGAAGCTATGCAATTTAATTCAAAAAAAGTGTAAAATACGTAGAAGAATGAGGTTTTAAAAGGTGAAAATCAAATATTGTGTACCACTTTAACTTAAAATCAAGAATTGTATGCCAAAAGAAGGGAGAATAAAGTGAAAATGAGGTTAGTTCAAATGCCAACTTTAATGATGGATATCTCGGAAACAAATGTATCCGACTAAAAATTTTTCAGATCCGTGATCAACGCCACAAACACAGGTGTTTTTACAGGTTAGATGTTTTTTGCAAGAAATTTATTGCAATTTATTCTAACATTTTTGCAGTTTGCACGTAACTGGGTTTATCAATTTACTGAAACTTGTAAGTTCAATTCTTTTAAACCGTTTTCTTTGTCTCATGTTGTTCTGGTTATGGGCGATAAAATGATACTTACAGCGAATTCTTTTGGTTAAACTAGGTGCTTTCAATTTAATTAGGTTTTTTAATCAAAATTTTTCACTACAAAATGCAGGGTTTGTTTTTTCTTTTGATAATTCATAAAAGCTTGATGTCTAGGAACTTATTACCGTGGGTATAAAAAGTAGACGGCATATTTAACATACCTTAGGGATAAAGGAGCCGAAGTGGACATTTTGGGGCTTCTTCAGATGTACGGTTACAAAATGCATGAAACAAACAAGAAAAAAATCCTAGCCTTCTAAAAGCTGTTGTAGCTCTAAATGTTATTTAAGGTTATTATTTAATGTAACGCCTACGCCGCTCATAAGTAGATAATAAAAATTGGTTAACTTTTTTTATGCCGGTATATTATTGTCCTCTATTGTGTGCTTTGAAATCTACGATAAAATGGTGGTGCCCTCTGGATAACATTATTCAGTCATTAAATGGGTTTAA
Source organism: Listronotus bonariensis (assembly GCA_014170235.1). Taxonomy (NCBI): domain Eukaryota; kingdom Metazoa; phylum Arthropoda; class Insecta; order Coleoptera; family Curculionidae; genus Listronotus; species Listronotus bonariensis. The sequence continues at coordinate 122,710 of JACEGR010000098.1, read as the reverse complement.
CATCTAAAAATCTGGCACCCACGGTACTTAGTACTTAGCTTTTGTGCTACTAACATGGACTGCCATAAACATAAAAAAACTAAATATACTAAATGTACTAGATGTAGTACAATTGTACAGCTGAACATCGCAAATTCGCGTTGTTGTTGTCAAGGAAGCCGGCATGATTTAACTGACCAATAAGAAGGCTTCCTTATGCTTTGAAGGTTACAGAAAGACGAAATTCGCTTGCCCTGGTTTGCGTTTTAAATAATATTGCGAAGAATTTACCAAATTGTGCGTTTATTAAGTTTTGCATTTTGTTTTAATTTACGTAAAATGCAACGAAATTCAATCGAGTTGACTGACATGGTTTTGTGTTATGGGGAAGCTAGGCAAAATGCTCGGCACGCCGGGGAACTATGAAAGAGTTTGTTTATAGTGAACCCATTAACAGTTTAGAACAGTTGCGAAATCGTGTGGAACTAGCGGCTCAGCAAATAAGGAACAATGAAAACATTTTTGCGCGTGTGAGAAACAGTATGCAGCGGAAAATAAATGCATGTTTGGAATCAAAATTTAGAACATATTCCGTATTGAAGGTAAATCGACCTTTATTTAAATATTTTTTGTTACAATTTATTTTGATATAAGGCTTTTAATAATTTTTTAAAGTAAATTTATAAAAAAATAGAATATAATAACATTTTACCTTTTTATTCTATTATGTATTTATATCGTTTATTGGGTATAAAATAGGACGTTTGGCAACATCGCAAACAAATAGGTCTACTGTCTGTGTTTCTAGTATTTACGTAACCAGGGACGTAGCGGATAGGTGAAAAGAAGGTATTTTTACAAATTGTAAAAAAGTTTGAATTAAACAAAAAAAGTACTCAGTGTGTCTCTACACTGTCCCAGGAGTCACCCATTTCAATATATTAAAGTATTTCCATAACACCCTGTATATAATTTAATATGATAAATCAGTTTTAAAGTACGCGTGTCGTTACGCGCCGAACGTCTATAGTATATTACATTACAAGTGTGGAAAATGACTAATTTCACACGAGTGTAAGTATTGCAGCACGAGGAGTTAGCCGAGTGTAAGAAAGTCATTTTCACACGAGTACTGTACACTATTTTTCCTACGACCATAAATTATTCACCAAAAAAAATTAAAGTTTGTCTTTACAGAAAAAATAAAAAACAATTGAGAACTTTGCAACACTAGGGTGATTTTTACTTTGTAACACTAGTGTGATATGTACTTTTTCTCACTGCTATATTATACTGTTTTGACAATATTTTTACATCGAAAATCACCTACCTAGAAGCATTATATAAATTTATCATTTTGGAATTTTAAAACGCCCTCACTTAATTAAAATTGTATGGTTTGGTTAGGTAATAACGGTAATAGTTTAATACGGTTTTCTGCTATTTAAGGGTTTTTAAAAATTATTGATACTTACATATTTTAGACAATAAAACCTTAGTGGCGCATATCCAAAATATTCCGTTTTTTAAAAACATCAGTAAACAAACTTACGAGACCGGGGAGTGAAAAGATGTGCTGGGTGGGGTAAAATTGCTAAAACGAGTTAATGAAACTGAACATCACATGTAAAATTAAGTAAAAATTACATTTTTTTCTCATATTTTTGAGAAAAAAATATAAAAAAATATGAAAAATGTAAATGCATAACCTAAAGTCCTAAAAGTAAGAAAAAAACGACTACTAAACGTCCGTTATACCATGCAAAATATGGAAAGCATTTGGCAACGTCGGAAGGGTCTGATTCTATTTATGAATGGATAAAAGAAAGTGGATTCATAAAGTGTGTATTAGCCTCAGGTTTAATTAAGGGATTAAAAAAAGATTTAACTAGTTGTTTGTGTACACAAGACAGAGAGAAAGGAATTTGATCTATATAGAGTTTTTTCTCTGGCGCTTTAGGTCGAACGGTCAAGCGGCAAGGCTGCCTCTATAAAGTGCGTGCTCAAAGGTAGGAGGGAGATTTTTAATTTGATCTAGAAAGAAGTTGTCTTTTGTGGTTATGTCTATTTTTGTTTATGTTTTTATTTTGTCGGAAATTTTATTATTACTCTTTTTAATATTAGAAGAAAGACAATACTGTGTAGTAACTTAACGTTAATAAGATGATTTTCGCTAATTTGGGTTCTACTGTTTAAGGTAAGTAAAATTTTTTTTCTGTCACTACAATAAATATGTCACTTGCAAAACCAATAGCAGTTTTTAGAATGACATCATAATATATATCACACGAGTGTTGTAAAGTACTTTGCAACACTAGTGCTGTAAAGTACTTTGCAACACTAGTGCTGTAAAGTACTTTGCACCACTAGTGTGATATAACGCATTTTCTATGCAGGAAGTCAGTGTGCTATTTGCTATTTTCACAAGTGGTTGTAGGAAAAATGATGGTAGAAAAGGGCTAATGCGATTCTTAACACATATTTAATAAACCCTATACCCTATTACCGTAAAAATACAATTTTCGGTTTTACCGGAAATGCCAGTACTTTAATCCCTAAATTTTAACATTATAACAAAAACCTATTTTTTTTAATTTTTACATCCTGTAGTTCCAAAAGTAGTACTTTTAGGACATCTTATTTTTCGTTAGAGAATCACACCTTAAAGTTTGTCGGTGAAGTTAGTGAATGAATAACCTGTATGAATATTTTTTATCATATTGTATAAATAATACAAATAACTATTTCCTTCCTCTAAGGGGTCTTTGATTTTTAAATAATATAAAAAAAACAAAAGTTTCAAAAAATGTATTAAAACCGGAGCTATTTTAGAGGAAAAATTGTGTTTTTTTGACATGATAACGTCTTATAATTCGATGAAGCCGGCTGCATGCAGAAAGAAACATGACTCATGTGTCGTTACTTTGCGCGTTCCATTTAAGGCTTGAAGTGCAAGTGAGAGGGCGGAACGAGCGACAAAGAGGCACAATCTCCGCGTCGTTCGACATCCGTTTCTCTCCTACTTAATTGAGCGTGCAAGTGTGGTGTCAATTGTTTATAGCAACGATAACTGCGGCGATAAAGGGAATGATTATTTCGATATTAAATATACGTTCAGTGATATATTGTCGAATATTGGTGCTTTCCTCCTTAAAATAAATAGCATTGGTCCGCTAGTGCAGCGATTGTAGGTTATGCTAATAATAATAATAATATCCAAAAATACCATATACAGAGTGTTTAAAAAATATTTTTTTTATCTTTTTGACATCCCACGAAGGTCTATGCCTAAATACCAGAGTACCGTGGGTGTCGGGTTATTAGATGTTTAACCCATCGTTCCCCTGTTCCGTCAACGTTGTCCAAGCACTGAAACATGCAGTTGCATTTCACAGCACCTTTTAGACAACGCGGTAGTGCCACCACGGTCGTTATTTTTAAATAACTACTACCAACATTTAAAATTCAATATTGACGTTACTATTGCACTAGAAAAAAACATGTTTATAGAAATTGTGCACAGGTATCTATGGTTTATAAAAAATATAGAATTGCCATACAGGGTCAAAAAAAGTTATATTAAAAACCCTTAAAAGTAAAATGCAATTTAACTACGTTTTTATACCATCAAGAGATTTACAAAAATGCTTAAATATAAACATTTGCAAAATAATTATTAGTATTTAAAAAAATATTATTTTTTAAATAGATAGAGTAATTCAAGAGCTAAAGGTTTATATGTATAAAATAATATATAAAATCTTTACGTTATAGGAAAAGGTAAAAATAGGCAAAAAATGTAAAATATCTATCAAACAAATAAAATTAAAATTTTCTTGAAAAATGCAACCATTCCATCAGTATTTTTTTATGACGTTGTCACGTTCAACTATCGTCAGTAAACCGACTTTGCAGGCCGATTTTTTTGGCCAAAAATAGTTTTCCCTAAAATAATAACCAATATCTTTCCCACATTTTATCTCTATTAAATTGATTTAAATTATCCATTACCAAAGTTAATGATAACACATAATTGATAACCAGTTACGTCCAAGTAAGAAAAATGGCAAGCAATAAAAATTAAGATAAAGAAATTTACATTCCAAATTATCTCAAAAGTTAATGTTCGGTATATCCATATCTCGAATAAATAAAACTCGCTTAATTTAGAACCAAAACTAAAAACATTTCATTTGCATAGATATAAAATATTTGGGAGTATGTTAATTAACACTCGGTGTGTGGGAGAATTTTACGAACTTGCTGTTTTTAATTGCATAAAAGGAGTGTAAATTGGACACTGGCTTGCACTGTGCCCAAATTATTACTTAAAATTGCAAATGATAAATTATTGTCTGGTGTTTTTTACTAATTAATAAAATAAAGATAACGTTATGCGTTAATCAATTTTATTTAAAAAAATTAAGAGCAGATATTTTTAAAGATTTAAAGTCGATTATTTGTAATAATATTACAAATAATAAAAATGTCCTTTTTAATTAAATTGTTTATTTTTTATAGGGTAAAATATAGATAATAATAGAGACATTTTGCACCTCAGACATTCTGAGACTGCGCAGTAACTCAAACATGATCCGTTATCGTTATTAACCATACTGGACTCCTTTAATTACAAATGAATACCGAAGAGCGTATCGTTATCGTTACTGTTATTGTTAAGCTGCGTGGTTGCTGGATTGTAGAAATTTTAATATCAATTTTTTGAGAAGGCTGAAATTTTAATGCCGTATTTATTAAAATATCATTGATACATAGGCTCTAATTAACAAAAAGCCCATAGCAGTAAAAAAAAATAAAATATTGTAAAGAAATTAAAACATACTTGCACTTTTAAGGATGTTTTTAATCAGTAATTAATTTACATGTTACAATTTGGCACACATGCTTTTTATTCTACTACCAAACCTAATCCTAATTTTTGTGTTTAGCTTTTTGGCTTAAACTGTATTGTTTACATCTAGCTTAAAAACGAAATCAAAAGAACTGGCAAAAATAAGGTGATGTGTGGAAGGCGCAGATGCAAGATAAATTTCTTAAAAGAGGCTGCAAAATCTCTGTCCAAAACTGCTGCCGTAATCGTTATGCTTAATAACGATAACCATAAGGAGACTAAAAACGTCTGTTATTTTAAGAGGTGCAAAATGTCTCTAATATGCTACGTTGTTTATAAAAAAATATGATTCACAATGTGAAAATGTTTAATTGTATACAGGGTTTGCAAGCGCTTCAAGACTATGATTTTTCTGCAAGATAATTACCTTTATTTTTTTACAAGGGTAATAAAAAGTATTATCACAAACAATATACGGGGTGTTACAGACTGTTGCTACAAAAATTTAGGGCAAATTCTACATCAGAAAATATAAAAAAGTCATATAAACATGGGTCCGAAAATGAATTGTTTCCCAAATACGGGGTGTTAAACTTTAAAAAAGATATTGTTTTTTCTATATGTATTTCCTAAATATCTTTTACCTAATTTTGATAAAATTTGGCATTGCTATTCATGGCATTAAGGGGGTAATTTGTCACTAACATAATGATATTTACTACAATTTTTACTAAAACAAATGTTTACGAAATTTTACAGTTTTTGAAAATTTAAATACCCTATACTTTATAACCAAAAAAAAAAACAATTCGAACCCATATTTATTAAAACTTTATATTTTCTGTGGTATCGTGAAAACTGATTTTGATGTTAGAAATTGATTATTTTAATAAAATAATGTAAAAATCTCCAAAATTACAACAAATAATAATTTGATAGCTGTAAATAATTGTGTTACAAGCAATTTTTACTTTTAAATTAAGATCTTTTAGCCAATTATTCTATTAATATTTTATTTTTTACAAATTTTATATTTTAAATAAATTCTTGTAAATAAGATTTTATTTTTTAAGTCTAATCAATCTCTGCTAATACAGAAAGCAACACTTCTTATTATATTATTACACATACTTACTATACACTAGCCGACCTGGGCCTACTTCGTTGGGCGTTAATTATATTTTACTTTCGACTTTTTGTTTAATCATGATATAATATAGCCTATAGCACTCCTGAGTAGTGTGGCTTTCTGATTGTGGAAGAATTTTTATGATCGGTTCACTATTTTTAAAGATTAGCCCTTACAAACAAGCAATAGATTTAAATTCTTATAAAAATATTAATTTTGGCATTTTTGTCCATATACCGATGCACTGGGCTATGTGTCATCTTGTGTAAATACCGGAATAACTTTTTTAATTAATCTCTATGTGTTGGTATTCTACATGCGTTAGAGCGTCCCTTTCCACGCATTGCCTATAAACCATTTGTCTTAGCTAATGCTATATAAATTTATATTAAAATACATTCTTGTAAGAATTGAATGAAAACAATAACACAAGGTGTATAAAAAGTTACTTTTTATAAGACTACCCTCCCTAAAAATTAAGTTTTTTCATAATTATAATAACGATCAATTAATAATATATTTTTAACCGTTGCGTTGTAGAAAAACAATATTTATAAAAAAATGTCGTTGCAACAAACCTGAATTTCGTGAAAAGTTGGGTATAATTTAAAAATGTACATGGGAGCACAAGTGGCACAAGGAGGTTCAAAAAGTAAAAAAAATGAGGACCAAGTAAAGAAAATCTATATTCATATACAAGCCCAACAAGATTTGCACAGTAAAAAAAAATACCATTTAAACACTTCTTTTCCATACATTTCCTTTCCAATGACCAGGGGCGTGCTTCCAAGGTCAAAAAACTTGATTTTTACCTAACAAAATGTACTTTTCCATACATTTCATGACAGTATTCAATAGTCAGGGGGTGCAAGTTTACCCTTCTCCTGGCGCCCATGCAACTGTAGTTAATTAAAGAAATTTAAAAGTTAGTTAGTTTTAAGCCGCGTCCAGATTTGAACCACGACCTGCAACCGTACGACGTCGCGAACCACGTTACGAACAAAGATCTCGCAACAATTACAGCTCCGTCCACATTTGTACCACGACCTGTAACCGTACCACGTCACGACCATATCTGGAACTTATAACGAACGCCGTCGCGAACCAGATAAGTGTGGCAGCTCTAGGTTTGCCCCGATCCACAAATTGTCGATAAATTCAGAAAACATCAAAAGACTTTTGAGGGGCAAAAAGACAATTTTGTTTCTTGAAATAATTTTGGCTTCTGTCTAGCAATATTCAGTGGAGTGAGGACCGCATCCTACTGTTAATTTCTTTATAAGTATAGAAAACCGGAATATCTGTCGAGTGCTGCGGCAACATCATTTTTTAAGGTAAGTGGAAGGAGTGTCTTTACAAAAGGAGATACATATATCCTTCTTATTATATTTTTCAAAAAATTGGAAAAAGCAGGGGAAAGTGGGGAGGCTTCATACAGTTTTTATATTTTGCTTTGTAGAATGCCGTGTTTTAGGTATATCTCTTTTAATTTATGACACACCAGTAGCTTAACTATTTTATATTGTAGTAGAACCTTAATATTATTGAAAATCTACATGCGCGTGTTTCCATAAGACTTTTACAAAAAAAGCAAAATGTATGAATGTACCCCATTAGTGGGGTACATTCATACAACCCAAGGGGCACATTTTACATCACTATTAATTCGTTATAATCATTGTTTATTATTGTTTTACACCATACTTTATAAAAAACACAAGGACGTTTTTTTATCATACAAAAAAATAGTAAAATTCAAAATTAAAAAGCAGTTTTTATCCAAATCTGTTAATGCCTATTTTAACATCGCAATAGTTTCATGATATGAACATATAGGTACCGATTAGTGAACAGAGTGTCATTAAAAGTCTTTATGTTACATGTATGGCTTTCTACCAAAGACACTTATTAACATTCTTTATTTTAGTCAGTTATATTTATTAAAACTAACAAGTCTTAAAATGTAAAAAAATATTGCTTATACAGTATTAATTGTATCAAATAAAAAAACTCTGTTTAACACAAAGATACCTTAACTTACAAAACCTAAAATTAATATGCCCATGTTATTAACAGATTATGACCTAAGAACTGTGGTAATATCATCACTATGTCTGATAAATTAACTGATCGTTGACATCCAACGTTTTTTTCCGTAAAAATAAAACCATTACCTCACTTTATATTATATTTATAACTATAATCGTCTGTGTAACAAAAAAAAGTAGTTAAAGAAATATTTATAAAGGGCCAGGGGTACATTTATACAGTATGAATGTGCCCCATATACTTGTGTATGAATTTTCCCCATCACATGGTAATTAATGAAAAAATATGAAATAGAAAAACCGTCTTCATCTATATTAATTTACACATAAAATTAGTGCCTTTGTATATATGATAATTAGTCCGGTGATGGCTTAGCGTGTAAAGGCGTTAAGTTGTTGAGCGCACAACGGACGTGAGGTGGGTTCGAATCCTGCTGAGGCCAAATACTTATTTATAAGTTGGTCGGAAATTTAGTGGTTAGCTCAACACCAGACGGACAAAGTGCAAAATGTATCGACGCTGAAGGCCACTAAAGGACCAGGGCGCCGGAACACACTTTGCCATCTCCTGCGCAACCGTAGACATGCGGACCCCACTCAGTTGGTAGGTTCAGTAGTGCCCCCTGGGTGGAGACGAGGTCTTAAGTTGTCGCTCATAGGACCGTGGTTCGGAACCCACGTTAAGCTGTAGGTCCCGTCTGGCTGACATCACCCAGACGTAAAATGACAGGGCGCACAATAAGCCAAGCGGCTTCAGTGCATGGGTTATCCCGGCCCTATTCTAATCTAATCTAATCTAATTATGATAATTAGGATTAAATAGCAATAATTAATCCAAACAATAGTAACTGGCCATAATATATGTCCAAAGTTACGTTATGAAATTACTTACGTGTGGCAAAAACACGTTCCATGTTGTGCACTCGAACTTACCGCACCAAAAGTTCTGAAACTTCACTAGTCTGGAAACATACATAAAAACTGTGCACACCCACTTACGTTACTATTTTACTTCGCGTCTAACGTGTCAAATAAACTCAATGTATGTAGGTGCCCCTTGTATGAATCCACCCCACTTTCCCCTACTTAATTGTAAAAATACTTTTATTTTTAGATATCAGCAGAATTAATATTAATAGCGTATGTAATAAACTTTCTAAAACAGCATTTTATGACAATATATTGAACTCTCAATTTCGATCATATTCCTTTTAGTCCCTTCGGACTAATTTGTAAATATCGCTTCTTGTTTTTTATGTACTTGTAGATATCCTTATGTGAAAGCCTTATTTTCAAAAATATATTCTTGTCTTATTTGTACTATATCTAGTCTTTGGGTACTAAGGCCTCGATTTGCTTTATATTCACATATATAGATGGGTCCACATTTATTTCATTCTACGATTTGTAAATATGATTTGATTTGATATGTAAATATTTTTATTTTTTTCAAAAAAAAGAAAAGTTTTTTTTTTATATTTGCAAAGAAGTGATTAAAAATTCTAAATATAAAATTAATGTGGATCTATAGTTTTTCAAGTAAGTGAGTGACAAAAAAACATATCAGTAGTATCCTTTTGAAAAAATCAGTTTTACTTCTAACATTTCTATAACTTGCAAGTGGTTATGATCATTTGATCACGTGACAGATGCTATTTAAAATATTAAGAAATATTCAGAATAAAGTTAGCCACATAAGTTTCAAAAGAATAATAATTATCAGATTGATCACTGATCAAGTCTCGAAAGAATACCATTTATGTTACCCTAATTCGCAACCTTGTTTCTCCAGTTAGGGAAATAAACATTAGTGTGAAACCTTAATTATTTAGTTATAATATTTTAACTAATAACTAGCAATTAATTAAAATCCATTAAAAACAATTTCATAAAGGAATTCTTGTTCGTATCTCCTGTGAAATGTTCGATGTTGGAAATTAGGATTACAATAAAATATAACCATTTTTAACACGCTTTTATTAACACGCTTTTATTAACTTGGGTTGTAACTATCTATCAATCTATCAATCTGGCTGGCTATGTAACGGAATCTTTGAGCCTAATTTTAACCAACTTCCAGCTATTCGATTTCTTTGAAACTTTGCACACGTATTAAGGAAACATGACAATGCAATAATCTGCAAACAGTATCCCGTTATCTTTTTTGGATCGCCAGGAAAAAAATTCCATTATATTATAAAAACAACACCTAGGATGCCATCTGTTGGCAACATTTCAAACTTTGCTATTAAATGAAGAAGATATTTTTTAGTTTTTACACAATTTGGTTAGTTGCACCATTGGTGTTCAATTTTTATGAACAATAAAAATTAATAAGTTCTTTTACACAATAGGGTTAGTTGCACCATTGGTGTTCAATTTTTATGAACAATAACAGTTAATAAATGCCGTTAACACGCTTTTTTATTAACTTGGGTTGTAACTATCTGGCTATGTAACGGAATCTTTGAGCCTAATTTTAACCAACTTCCAGCTATTCGATTTCTTTGAAACTTTGCACACGTATTAAGGAAACATGACAATGCAATAATCTGCAAACAGTATCCCGTTATCTTTTTTGGATCGCCAGGAAAAAAATTCCATTATATTATAAAAACAACACCTAGGTTGCCATCTGTTGGCAACATTTCAAACTTTGCTATTAAATGAAGAAGAAATTTTTTAGTGGGTTGCAATATATTGGCAACGGTCCAAACATTGCCTGGATTGACATCTGTTGGCAAAATTTCAAACTTTGCTACTTAATGAAGAAGAAATTTTTAGTGAGTTGCAATCTGTTGGAAAAATTTTAAAATTTGCCACTCTTGTTCATTAAAAAATTTTTCGCCATTTTGTCAAGAGTAGCAGAAACTAAAAAATGAAAAATAATTAATAGTTTAAAAAACTAAAAAACACGCTTTTATATGCAACCGAACTAAAAATTAGAAAATAATTTTTCATTAAAAAAATATTGTCATTTCATAGTAAAAAGCGTGGGGTGATAAATATATTAAATGTTATAATTATTATATTTGCAAATATCTATGAAGGAAAAGTTATGAAAAAATAGTAAAATGCACCCCACGCTTTTTACTATGAAATGACAATATTTTTTTAATGAAAAATTATTTTCTAATTTTTAGTTCGGTTGCATATAAAAGCGTGTTTTTTTAGTTTTTTTAAACTATTAATTATTTGTTATTATTTTTTAATTATTAAAAGAATGCCTATAGAAACAATAAGAAAGCGGAAAACAACACGTATAGATTTAAAGTTTTAAAACCCAATACGTTTTTTTTTAATTGTTTATTAACTTAACTTCTTATTTACAAACAATTTTTTGTACGCCAATGGCTTTAACTTCAGCCAGGGTGAAGACTTAAAACTTCCGTTTTATAGCCCTCTTATAAGCAATTTTATTGAGCAACAATTTATTTTTCTTATTTCGTGACAAAACCAGACTGTCAGTCCAAGTAGGATTAAGATATAATCGCTTCTCACTCCACGTGATCAGAAAATATTCTTTCATAAAATATTTTAAAATATTGGGGAGATTTCGAGCTGCCTGTTTTACGTAATAAATTTTAACGTTTCCGTTGTTATCTACATGTGCAGTGCAGCCGATAAACAATCAATTTTTCGTCAAACATGATTGTCATACCGGATAGTGCAGCGCCAGCCGGCCATAGTAAATCCCATATAAATTTTAATACCTTTAAATACTGGCTCCCTTATTGATATTACAACAAAATTGTATTAGACTATATTGAAGATAACATAAGCTTACACACCACCGTTGTTTTTTATTTTTAATCAGCCAATTAAATGATTTCTCAGAAAAAAACTATTTAAAAAATCGTTGCATACCTGATACATACCATTATTAATTACCAGTAATGAAAAAAATATTATGTCAAATTTTTACTTGAAGTTTTACTTTGTGCTAGCTATTCGTTATTATTTATTCATTACTCTTGAATTAATAACGGCATGTATCAGAAATGCAAATATTTTACGAATGGTTTTTCTTAAAAAACTCTTAATTGGCTTATTAGAGAAAAACAAAATTTAGTGCGTGACTTTATACAATGCCTTCAGATTAGTCTAATACAATTTTGTTGTAAAATCAATAGGGAAGCCAATATTTGAAGGTTTCAATATTTACATGGAATCACCTATGGCTTGTCTGGCCAGCGCCTAATTAACCATTAAGCTAATTAGGCTGCAGTCTAGGTCGCGAAGATTGGGGGTGCTGAAATCGTGTTTTCGCATGCACTATTATGCTGCGTCCAGACTTGCAACAAATCGCCGCGCCGCCGCCACATAGCCCCACATAGCGCGGACGTGGACGTGGACGAAATATAGGTCATTCCAAGGTCTTGGGGAATAATTCCGGGGCGATTCAGAGCTTGCCATTTTTTGCATCAAAGAAGCGCGCGAATAGGTTGGTTTGTTTGGACGGATGTTTGGCGAATTGTTGCAACTCTGAACGAAGCTTTAGAAATAACACAACACTAATAAGTTAATAACAGTATACTGCCGTCCAATAAAAAAACACCATATGTGCATCTTTATAACTTTTGAAAAAATGGCGTTTAAAGATTTGCCTTATAAATTTTATTGTCATTTACATATAAGATATAAATTTAAGAGGGAGGTAAGGGTTTCTAAATTATTATTTTTTTATCTTACCTTATTGTTTAAAATTTAAAGAATATATTCTTATAATAAAACAATAAATTTTAAGTCGACCTGAGCAAATCTTTTAAAGAAATTGTTTAGTTTAGAACCTCGTTTTTAACCATACGTAGAAAATGGAGAACTTTTCTTTTTTTTAGGCATTTTTTTTTTAAATATCAAAATATGTGACATTTTCCGTTGGACGGCAGTATAGTTTTGATTAGTTTTTAAATGAATTCAAAAACAAGGAGGTTCTCAATTCGCCGCGTATGTTTTTTTGTTTGTGTGTGTATGTTACGCAATTACCCTGGCGTTTGTTGAACAATTTGTTTTATTTTTTTATTTGAAAGAGTGTACTTCCACGGTGGTCCCATAAAAAAACAAAGTCAGGATCGCGAGAGAAAAAGGTACTAGATTAGTTTTTCGGCAAGGCGGACTCCAGTTTTTTGCGGCAAAGCAGACTCTAGATAACCCTTTTCACTGAATATAAAAGACAAGCGGATAGCTGCAGCCCCGTGTGTGTCGATTTCTTGCAGCCCCGCGTGTATCGATTTATAAGCTTTTGACAGATATAATGTATTCTACCAATATACAAGCGGTTAGCTGCAGCCCCGTGTGTATCGTTTATTGCAGCCCCTGTGCATCGATTTATAAGCTTTTGATAAAAAATATAAAGAAATAAAGACAAAGTATAGGTGGGGGTCATGGTTAGTTCTGGTTAGTTAAATCTTTTTTAATTCCTTAATTAATCCTCCATTTCTTTCAAAAGCTTAAAAATCGGTAGAAGCTGCAACAAACCGCTAAAAGAGGTACTAGTAGTGTTTTTTAGTCAATACTTACCGATTTAATTGTAATAATAAGAAACTAAAAAGCTAAAAATAATTATTTAATAAAAAAATTGAATCGACTTTAAAAAAATTTGTAAAAGTTACTAAGAAGTTAAAAATAAAATAAAAATAAAAAAAAGAAGTCATGTAATAACATATGTACTCAATAACTTAATGTTAATAACTAAATACACAAATTTTATACTTTTATGCAATATGCTATTACGACGATTTTTATTTTTATTTTATTATTTTTAACTTTTTGGTGACCAATTTTTTAAAGTCGGTTTAATTTTAAAAAATGATTAATATGCAATATGAACAATAATTACATTGGCCAATAAAGACGTTTTGCCGTTAAATAATGATATGCTTAAAATCTCTTTAATATTTATTCCTAATTACCTGATCGCATAAATTATCGTACGTAAAGCTTTTTTCGAGGGAATTAAAGTTAAAAAGTATTTATAAATGACAAAATCCTAACTGTTCAAAGTATTATGTTTTTAATCTTTTAAAATATTTTAAGTACTTAATACCGTGTTACAGGTTATAGAGAAGATTTATTACAGACGCCGACGCGGCTAATAAAATGTTGAAAAATTCTTACCTGACATTATGTCCCAGGCAAATGATTATTTTGGGCAAATGGCTTCTGCCTAGGCAAATGCCTTCTGCCTGGGCAGATGACTTCATGAAACTTATTTCAATTTAAAAGCACAGGCAAATAACTGTGATATATTTAATAAACATATTGGGCGTTATTTGTTGTTAATATTATTATATAATGTGTTACATTTTAATTATTGAACGTTTAGAATTTATTTTTTTATTTCTGTATTTCGTTTTTATTTTTGAATTTTGTATTTAGTTTATATGTTCATGTTTTTTTACCTCTTTATAATAATAATTCATTAAAGAAATTGAAGCAAATTATTTTATTAGGGGCGTCCATTAATTACGTGGGTTTTTAACAGAGGGAGGAGAGGAGTTCGTAAAAATTACGAAACATCATTAGGAGGGAGGGGGTGTAGGAAAGATATCACATGTATTTATTTTTTTGGTAAAAAGCTTGCCATGTCTATCTGAAGATTTTTATAACGGTTCTTTATTTTCTATAATAAAATTAGATTAAACTTACTTATATTTAAAGATATTATTGTAAAAAATAAATAAAGTATATAAAAATATATATTTTGTACCAAAATAATACACGTGATAGGGAATGGGGAGATGGGATAGTTTAAAACCTCACCAAGTATCACTAGGGGGAAAAGCTGTCAAAATTTTGTTAAAAAACATCACTTAATTCATAGACGTCCCTTTACAAATATTTCTATTTCTATTTGCCTGAAAATTGCTTAGGCAAATGGAATCAGCTAGCTCAAATTCCATTTGCTAGGCAAATAGCATTTAAAAATGAAAAAACACCATTAGCCTAGGCCAAAGGCATTTGCCTAGGCAGAAGTCATTTGCCTAAAATAACCATTTGCCTGCGACACATACATAAAACTAATATAACTTATGCACCATAAAGTTCAAGGTGCACGTAAATACCATTTTAAGTATTTTTACCTTTTTAATTATTTTATTAAATAAATGGCGTTCTTTTTAAACATTGGAACAACTTGTATGTTCATTACCATTTGAAAAACCTTTTAAAAGTTTAAAAAAAACATTTTTGATACATAAGATTTTTTAAGTTTCATAAATTACACAAAAATACGATAACAAAGCAAACGGTTATTCACAATATTTACACAAAATTTATTAAAAACAGTTTTAGACCAATAATAGGGAAGCCCAATAAGGGATTTCTGAAGTAACTACAACCCGTAAGAAAATATACCGAAGGATACCTTGTACCCGACTAAATACCTCCACCAAATATGAGCTCCGTATACGGAGGCGATCGTAAAAAACAAAAATATATCCATTAGAAATTGTTGTGCGCGTCAGATTAAGATAGGGTGAGTTAATTACATGCCAAAGAGTGTATATTCCACTAAAGTGACAATTTGAGAGTGACGTAAAGAAAGCGAAGGGCTACAAAATTGTAAAAAACGTCATTTTGACATGCTTAAGCGTGGTTGTTTTTTTATTATTTTAAAGAAAATAATTTAAACATAACGAAAAATATATAATTCACTACGATTTGACAATTTTCACAAGCCGCAGTATTATTATATAGTTTTGACATACTTAATAAAAGTCTATAGCCGCTTAACGCCCCGATGAAAAGGTATACATTATATAACATTTTTTTCTTCTTGTCATCTAAGCTTTGCAACCAAATAGGTCTCTGTGACGCTCGAGTTACTGCAAATTTATTATCTTGGGCTCTCCTACTATAAAAAACATTTTATTTAAAAAAGTTATAACAAATAAAAAATTAATATGTGCAATTTATGATTTAAAAATTACATCCTTTAAATGACTTCCTCGATTATTTATACATTTGTGTAACTCGTATATAAAATGTTTTATAACTCGTTCCAACATTTCTTATCCGATGTTAGTTATTTCTTTTGAAATATAAATTTTAAGTTCTTGGAATATTTCTGGGGATATTTAAAGGAATGGGTTTATAAAGGCACCCCTTTACAGTACATGAGCTTAATATTTATATTTCAGAAGAAATAAATTATATTGGAGCAGAGATGTTGAAAGTTATGAAAAATGGTATACAGTGTGTCCAAGATTAGGATCCTAAGCATGGGAATCTCAGTACCTATTGGAGATACAGCTTAGGTTAAATTAGGAAAAAGTTGTGTTTTTTTAAAGCTTATTTACATGCCGTTTAAAAACTTGAAACATTTTCATGGCCTGCTGAGATATTTGGCAAAACCAAAAATTTGACTAAATCGATTTTATTCTTTTCTGACTTATTTAAAGAGATATAAAAAAACTAATAACACTTTTTCATTGGCACTACATGATGGTATTTTTAGATTTTATACCCTACGTTTCGTTTTCAAGAAACCATCATCAACTTTATTTTTTTATATGGCTCGAAAAAAGTACACCCTGTATCTGATCCCATTTTTTATTATAAATTTAACGATGTATCACATGTCATATTTTAATTTTTAGTTAAAAGAAAAATTGCATTTTTTTATTTTTTAAAGTTATTTTTAAGTAGGCCTTGCAAACAAATGCTTGGACGTTAATACCTGTATCTGTAACATAATTTAATATCATTATAAAATAGTATTTGTCCTTATTACCCTGCTTGTCGAGTTGTTGTTTTTAAAGCAATTCTTCTTATTGTTGCTGCTGTCTCTATTATTGTTTATTGGTGAATAGCTAGTATCTTATTGTATTATTACGGTCGAATATGCAGGATGGCCATTATAGCCATGAAGATAAGTTTGACATGCTAACATGCTACATTTTGTGCTGCAAAAATAAATGAAGTAATGTTTCTTTTAACTAAAAATTAAAATATGCAATGTTATACATCGTTGAATTTGTAATAAAAAATGGGATCAAATACAGGATGTACTTTTTTCGAGCCATATAAAAAAATAAAGTTGATGATGGTTTCTTGAAAACGAAACGTCGGGTATAAAATATAAAAAACCATCATGTACTAGCTAAAAAGTGCCAATGAAACAGTGTTATTAATTTTTTTATATCTCTTCAAATAAAGTCAGAAAAAAATAAAATCGCTTTAGTCAAATTTTCGTTTTTGCCAAATACCTCAGCAGGCCATGAAAATTTTTCAAGTTTCTAAACGGCATGTAAATAAGCTTAAAAACACAACTTTTTCCTAATTTAACCTAAGCTGTATCTCCAATAGGCACTGAGATTCCCATGCTTAGGATCCTTATCTTGGACACACTATATACAGAATACACCAATGTATAAATAATCGAGGACGCAATTTAAAGGATCTAATTTTTAAATTATAAATTGCATATATTAATTTTGTTATTTATCATATTTTTTTCAATATGTTTTTTAGTATTATTACTGTACCTAACCTAACCGGGTAGCATATGCAACCCAGTATGCTGCAAATGTATTATTATCAAAAACTTTTATGCCTTCCAATCAATTTTTTGAAGGCGTAGCTAGATCAGCAGGGGCCCTGGGGAAAATAGTAAAGTAGGGCCCTAATTCCTTAAAAAAGAGCCTCATCTAAGAAAAACAACTTTATTTGAAAATTTTTATATACTGACCACCCAAAATAGTAAGTAGTAATGTAAGAGCACAAAAAAAATCTTCACACATTTTCTTTTTACTACTAAGCCCAAAGGCCCCTCTTAACTCCAAGGGTCTTGGGGGCCACGAAGCACTCCCCGCCTAGACCCATAATAGCCACGCCACTGGAGGTCAATAGTTCGGATTTTTTTCACGACCGTTAAAAACATGCTGTTTTTTTAATCGTTAACATAAATTAAAAGTACTCCATTTTGGTACACTACATAAAGTGTTAAAAAAGTAACTTTTTTACACTTTAAAGCTTTTTTCACACTTTAAATTAGTGTTTTGTTTCAATGCCTACTACAACAACTTAAATATCAATTTATGCAATGTAACAGTAAACGCGATATCAACTGAACCAAACGGTCAAGTTACCTTTGATTTCGTTATTATTTCTTTTAGTTCATGTGTCACTAGTTTTAAAATTTGACAGTTTTGCAAATAAATTTAATAGAAATTATTGAAAATTAATAGTAATATTTAATTTGGATAACTAAGAAATTAAAAAGAAATGTATACTGTTTTAGTATTATTTCTACAAAAAGTAAGTACATACAATTTTCTATAATTAAATAATAAATGCATAGTTATAAAGAGGATAATTGTCTTTCAAAAAATAAAGAGGCTATGATTTTTTGTTGCAATATAATGGCTGTGCTGCAAAAACTAAAATAATAAGTTTAGATTAATTAAACATGCATAAAATGGTATTTTGGGGATTTTTATACAGTCGTGGAAAAATATAGTATGTAACATATGCATAAAATGTCTTTTTTTTACTCATGGGATTGCCGCACGCCTAACGGCTCGTGCTGTCAAACTTTCCATTCGTAAAAAAATATCACTTTATGCACTTGTTATATAAATTACTATTAAATAACCATAACTTTTATTATTTTTTAGAAGTAAGAATAAATTTAAAGAATATACAGGGTGATTTCAAATTGCGGAAAGTAAATTTTAGGACGTATTCCCAAGCCATTTTCTCGAAAAAAGTTATTATAAACATGGGTCCCCAAATTTTTCGTTTTCAAGATACAGGATGTTAAACTTTTCAAAGAACTTTTTAAAAAATTACAACACTTGTTTAGGTAAAATTTGTTAGACTAGATATAAAGGTTATTTAGTTAAAAATATGTTGCTATATAATAATGATTCAAATTATAAACGGCCACCCTGTGACTTCTATTCAGCTTAAAACTATTAGGTTCTAACCTGGAAGCACTAAGTATAATGCTGTAGATATAATGAAGATTATACAGGGTGTTATGGAAATTCTTTAATATATTGAAATGGGTGACTCTTGGGACAGTGTAGAGACACACTGAGTACTTCTTTTGTTTAATTCAAACTTTTTTACAATTTGTAAAAATACCTTCTTTTCACCTATCTGCTACGTCCCTGGTTACGTAAACACTATAAACATCGTTAGTAACAGACAGTAGACGACTTTGTTTGCGATGTTGCCAAACGTCCTATTTTATACCCAATAAACGATATAAATACATAATAGAATAAAAAGGTAAAATGATATTATATTGTATTTTTTATAAATTTACTTTAAAAAATAATTAAAAGCCTTATATCAAAATAAATTGTAACAAAAAATATTTAAAGAAAGGTCGATTTACCCTCAATACGGAATATGTTCAAAATGCCCTCCTTTTGATTCCAAACATGCATTTATTTTCCGCTGCATACTGTTTCTCACACGCGCAAAAATGTTTTCATTGTTTCTTATTTGCTGAGCCGCTAGTTCCACACGATTTCGAAACTGTTCTAAACTGTTAATGGGTTCACTATAAACAAACTCTTTCATAGTTCCCCACAAAAAAATCGCATGGATTAAGGTCGGGAGACCGAGGAGGCCATCGAATAGGTCCACTGCGTCCAATCCGCCTATCTCTAAAATTTTCATTTAAATATTCCGTGACTATTCTCGCGTTATGACAAGGTGCTCCATCTTAAAGTAGCCACATTTGTCGTATAACGGCTAAAGGGACATCATCTAATAAATTGGGAAGGTCGTTTTGCAAAAAGCCAAATAACCTTCCCCATTTAGGCTTGCTGGCAAAATATGGAGACCTATTAGTTGATTGTCTATAATACCAGCCCAAACATTAATAGAAAATTTTTCTTGATGGTGCGTTTCGCGGAATGCGTGTGGATTTTCTACGCTCCAAATATGCGTATTGTGTTGATTAAACACACCATCGCGAGTAAAACCGGCCTCATCGGTAAACAACACATTGCCAATCCAATTTGGTTCATTAGCAGTTTTTTGCAAAAACCACCGACAGTAATTTCTACGCAAGGCGTAGTCTTCTGGTTTTAACGCTTGCACTTTTTGCACATGATAAGGATGTTGACGATCTTCATGTAATGTTCGCCACGTTATAAAGTTTGAAACCCGACCGATTTGTGACGTTAATCGTCAAGTACTTATACTAGGATTATCACGAACAGAATTTAAAATTTCCTGCTCTGCGGCCAGTGTGTTTTCGGTACGTCCTCGGTCTCTATCTGCATTTACACCTCAAAAGTTTCCCCGGTCTCGAAGTTGTTGAACCACAGACACGAAAGTTCTTTCACTAGGGGTGTTCCGATCTGGATATCGCTCTTGATATAGCAGCCTGGCTTGCCGAGCATTTTGCCTAGCTTCCCCATAAACAACAAAACCATGTCAGTCAACTCGATTGAATTTCGTTGCATTTTACGTAAATTAAAACAAGATGCAAAACTTAATAAACGCACAATTTGGTAAATTCTTCGCAATATTATTTAAAACGCAAACCAGGGCAAGCGAATTTCGTCTTTCTGTAACCTTGCATAAGAAAGCCTTCTTATTGGTCAGTTAAATGATGCCATTCTTCATGGCTTTCTTGGCAATAACAACGCGAATTTGCGATGTTCAGCTGTACAATTGTACTACATCTAGTACATTTATTATATTTAGTTTTTTTTTATGTTTATGGCAGTCCATGTTAGTAGCACAAAAGCTAAGTACTAAGTACCGTGGGTGCCAGGTTTTTAGATGTTAAACCCATTTAACGACTGAATAATGTTATCCAGAGGGCACCACCATTTTATCGTAAATTTCAAAGCACACAATAGAGGGACAATAATATACCGGCATAAAAAAAGTTAACCAATTTTTATAATCTACTTATGAGCGGCGTAGGCGTTACATTAAATAATAACCTTAAATAACATTTAGAGCTACAACAGCTTTTAGAAGGCTAGGATTTTTCTTGGCTGGAAAGTACTTTTATTTTCACGAGTACACTTTTTACACTTCCACCATAAACTTCCTTCTCTTCCGTACCAATGAGATGTACTGTAATATAGCAACACAAAGTAATTGTTTCATGCATTTTGTAACCGTACATCTGAAGAAGCCCCAAAATGTCCACTTTGGCTCCTTTTTCCCTAAGGTATGTTAAATATGCCGTCTACTTTTTATACTCACGGTAATTAGTTCCTGGACATCAAGCTTTTATGAATGATCACAAGAAAAAACAAACCCTGCATTCTGTAGTAAAAATTTTAATTAAAAAACCTAATTAAATTGAAAGCAGCTAGTTTAACCAAAACAATTGGCTGTAAGTATCATTTTATCGCCCATAACCAGAACAATTTACATGAGACAAAGAAAAAGGTTTAAAAAGAATTGAACTTACAAGTTTCAGTAAATTGATAAACCCAGTTACGTGCAAACTGCAAAAATGTTAGAATAAATTGCAATAAATTTCTTGCAAAAACATCTAAACTTTAAAAACACCTGTGTTTGTGGCGCTGATCACGGATCTGAAAGAATTTTTAGTCGGAAACATTTGTTTCCGAGATATCCATCATTAAAGTTGGCATTTGAACTAACCTCATTTTCACTTTATTCCCCTTCTTTTGGCATACAATTCTTGATTTTAAGTTAAAGTGGTACACAATATTTAATTTTCACCTTTTAAAACCTCATTCTTCTACGTATTTTACACTTTTTTTGAATTAAATTGCATAGCTTCGCTTTCAATCGTTTTTAATCGTAGAAGAATATGGTGGAGACGGTGGAGCAGTGAATGCACGGTTGCAACGTTTTTAAAGGGACCCTTCGCAATTTATTTGATAAAAGGTGTAAAAACATAGAAAAACGGGGTTTTAAAAGGTGAAAATCAAATATTGTGGGCCACTTTAGCTTTAAATCACGAATTTTGTGCAAAAAGAAGGGGGAATAATGGTGAAAATAAGGTTAGTTTAAATGCCAACTTTGATGATGATTATCTCGGAAACCAAACATTTCCGACTAAAATTTCTTTTCAGATTCGTGATCAGCGCCCCAAAAATACCAAATTTGGTTAAAATCGGAGTTGCGGACACTTTCTGTACAATTACCGTAGTTTTTTTGTACATTTGTCTCATAGGGAATAATCTTTGTACTCTTTTCTCGTGTGAACCACCTGTCGTCTATCGGCTCCTAATTTTGATGAAAGAAAAGCGAAAAGTAACAAAAACTTTATTTAAAAATGCAGTAAAATTTGTTTTAATAGTGTTTTGCAATAAAAATACCGTTTTGTGTATTTTAATTCAATTATTTGTGCGCATACGTGTCGCGTCGCAGTGTTTAATAAGTTTGTTAAGTAATTAACCACCTAAAAAGTGTACTTGATTTGTGGAAAAAGTGATCTTTACTTTCATTATACGCTGGAACAACCTAGTAGCGTAATAAAGGATAATTTGTGTAATCATGTAAGTTTTTCGTTTGATCGAATTGAAACAGCAAAACCCATAGATAAACTGGTAAAGAACAAAATAAATTTGGCAACTTTTCTCAAGCTCGTTGACGTAACCACGTGATATAACTGCTTTCAGCTGTTTTTAACAGCGACAGAAGGTAAACATATGTATTTAAAGGGATTTAAAGAGCTGGTCAGTGGCGGGTTTGCTTTTTAATCGTAAAATTTTGGGGTTCATTATCACTGTTATTTATGGTGGTCCGCCATTTTTAATAATTTTTATTCAATTTATTTTTACACAAGGATTTTGGGGTTTAAATATATTAAAGTATTTCCATAACACCCTGTATTTACTATTTACTATTTTTTTATGATTTGGATAGCTACCAAAACTATTAAATAGACTATCCAAACTGGTACTTTTCCACAGATTTAGAAAAATATTTTTATTGATAGTGCAATACAGAGAATATTTAATAAAAATATTAATTTTATCATCAAATTCCTGACGGCCATATTTCCAAAACTATTAAACATTGAATATATAACATGGTATTTTTTAAAGCTTTTAAAAGATTTTTTAAATGGACATAAAATATACGAGCTATTTTATTAAAAACAAATATTTTACTTTCGAACACCTAAATCACAATTGTTAATTAAAGATCAATAAAAATACTACTTAATAATATAATATTTAGATTTTCTCCATAATTTGAAAGGCTTTTCTAACCATTTTAAGAAAATTAAACTGACAGTCTCGTTAAGATTTTATTTTATTAAATTATGATAAAATTATTTTTAACCGGAAGCTTTTGTTGTTTGCAAGCTTCCCTGTATAATAAGTAAATGATTTCATTTATTTATTTCTTTTAAAGTAATCCTAACTTTTATTATATTATGCCAAGGACACACTTAATTTGAACGACCCTGTATATCAATATCTTTTATTGTTACGATATTTTACTTTAATTACACAAAAATTGCTTTTTATCTGCTTTAAAAGTTAAAAAAAAACATTTATACATATATCGTGTTTAAAGAATAATCTTTACACATTCCGTTTCGTGCCTATTATACCTAGTACCACTCTCAAGACTGTAAAATCAGTAAAAAGTCGTTTCTACAACGCACTTAAAATATATGACCTATTAAAAGATATAAAAGCTAAACCATTCCAGAAATTTCTATTTTGCCCAGAAGTTACATGTTTGGCATTCTCTCGCAGACGTTTCTGCAATCTATTGGCTGTTAAAATTCTGATTTTTCTAAAAGGACATCAAACCAAAAGACCTGAAGGCGACACGATTCCTGCTAAGGGTTGCTCTTAACTGTATGTTTTCTGTAATTAAAATTGTTCTTTTTTTTTTTCGTAGCATGTATAACGACGCCGAAGAGAGCAGTACTTTGTAAATAAAAAGTAGGCCGTTAAATTATACCAAGGTTTATTTTTATTTTTACATATCTCAGAAGTAACAGGAATAAATCTAAAATTTCTTATTATGTAATAATTACTTTACTTTACTGATAGCATTTTGAAAACAAAAATATTATTCTTACACACCCAAAAACTTAAGGATTTTGACTAAAAAAAATGTTGCAAAGTTTTTACAAGAGGCAAGCAACGAAACCTATAGTCGAGGCAATGAACCAAAAAGTTCGGAATTTTTTAGGGCAAGACGGATCGGAATGCGGTTTTTTGCATTTTCTTCCAAAATGATTTGTAAAATTTGTACCTAATCTGTACCTTATACAAACCGGAAAAAGCAGTGTTGTAGCCAAAAATGTCTTGTTTTAGACGCCCTTTAAAAAATTTAAAAACTTTTTACATAAGACTCAGAACAGGCCCAAGTCGGGTACTTGGGGGTTTTTGAGGTTACTGATCATGATTATGATGTTCAAATTGAACTTTAAAACCTCTGGAGCTCAGGAACGCCGACAAACGTCATCTCCATGGGACTTTTCCAAAACTCATGCTTGGAAGGAGAGACACTTAGCGTCCGGGGTTTTCTGGGTCGCTGAATCCAAATATGGTATCAGCAGACACCCTACTGACACCTGGTGTGCCCGAACAAAAACGCGGACGGCATTTTTGAAAAATTTTCACACAAGAGTGCCAATTACAAGCCGAATATTATTATGGCGGCGTTTTATGTGGTACTGAATCCAAATTTTATGTCGCAAACGACCTGCCGAACACCTGGTGCACCTGAACCTAGCCCTGAACGTCATCTCCGTGGCTTTTTCTGACAGAATCGAAAAGACAAACCGAAAATCGTTATAGGGGATTCTTTGTGGCACGAAGAGTCTTAGTGTATACCTAAATGAAAGCGTTTTGAAGAAAAGTAAAAGGCCGCTCTTCCAAGTTCGGAGATCTAAACGAAGATAATTCTTGTCATACTTACAGGACTGGATTAACTTTTTCGGAGGTCCCAGGAAAGAGTTACACATGAATAAATGTATGAAATTATGAGACGGTTTTGGTGAGTTTCTTGCGATAGTGTCTGTAAAACCCTCGGAGATGACGTTAAAGGTCAGGTGGCGGTGCGTCACGTGCTCGGAGTTTCGTTTTTGACGGGAAATTTTGATTTTGTGACCCAAAAACCCTTCATAACAATTTTTAAATCTTCTTTTTTATTCTGTCAGAAGAAGCCACGGAGATGACGATCAGGGCTAGGTTTGGGTGCACCAAGTGTTTGGGAGGTTATTTTCGACATAAAATTCGGATTCAGTACCAAACAAAATGCCCCCATATTAATATTCGGCTTATTATTGGCACTCTTGTAAGAAAAATTTTTGAAGATGACGTCCGCATTTAGGTTAGGGCACACCAGGTGTTTGTGGGGTGTCTGCTGATGCCATATTTGGATTCAGCGATCCAACCAAAAATCCCCGGGCGCTGAGTTTCTCTCCTTCCCTGTATGAATTTTTAAAAAGAGTTTCACAAAGATGACGTTCGTCGGCGTTCCTGAGCTCCAGGTGTTTGGGGGTTCAATTTGAACATTATAATCGTGATCAGCAACCTCAAGAACCCCCAAGTACCCGACTCGGGTGAGTTCTAAGTCTTATATGTATATACAAATTTAATAAATTTTTCAAAGAACGTCTAAAAAAGCATTTCTTAAGTACTTTTTGTCTGCAGCGATGCAACATCCGGTTTGTGTAAGGTACAAATTAGGTACAAATTTTACAAATAATTTTTGGAAAGAAATGCAAAAACCGCATTCCGATCCGTTTGGTCCTAAAAAGTTCCGAACTTTTGCCCTTATTATTTCTTTACTGTCTCGACTAATACTTACTATTTAAAAGTCAACAATAACAGGTATAGTAGAATTCAGCTGACAAAAAGCCAAAGACGTCATAGCCAAAGGCGTCATAGAATTAAAGACGGCAATCCAATAATTTTTTTAATCGCGTCGTTTAAATAGCGTGCGAGCAACAAAAAGGGGAATAATTTGAAAGTCAGACAGAACTGATGAACGCATAGCTTTTTCTTTTCTAAAACGTAGTCTATAAGTAAAGGATGCCGAACAAATAAGTTAAAGAATTTAAGGAAAAAAAATGTTTACGATAAGGAGGCTGTTTTAGGATTTCCATACGTTGTACAAAAACCAACGTTCCCCGAGAATTTCATAACGCCTGCGCCTCGCCTGGGGATGTCGAAGGAATAAATATGCGCAGCTTGTTCGGACCTACATAGCAATGAGACACCCCCCCCCGATACCGAGATTTCTCTTTTTTATCATTGAGAAAGAACAAATGTACAAAACAACCAGTAGGTAATAATACTTTCGAAAATATCTCCAAACGATCGCTCCTTTTTGAAAGTTATACTATCGCCGAATATAGAGGTCGCTCTTTTCGAAACTCTTCAGCTTTAGCTGATTCAGGAGTCGATCAGTCGATCTTCACACTGTAAAACTCTATGGTGGCTGGAAAAGTGACACAGTTGCTGATAGATATATAGAGAACTATCTTTAAAATAAAAAAATAGCAGCCATTTGCGGGAAGAAATCATCATCGAGTGTTTCATCGACTGTCGTTTCCTCAGACGAAACAGACACAATAAAAATTACCAATCCCAACAATGCAACAATTTTTACTTATATTTATAACATCAAGAAATTCTATTAATGTTACTTTTAATTTTAATCATTAAATGTTGTTGTATTCAATAAATGTTTCATATTTTTGCCCAGTGCACCTATTTTTTCCCTTATAGGGCTGAGCTAGCTGTAAAGCTGAAGAGCTTCGAAAATAGCAACTTCTATATTCGGCGATAGTGTAACTTTTAAAAAGAAGCAATCGTTTGGACATATTTCCGAAAGTATTAATACCTACAGGTTGCTTTGTACATTTGTTCTTTCCAAATCATTATAGTATTCAGTCCGATAAAGTATGTCATTTTGACACTAAAATTGAAAGTCATAAAAATGCCATTATGACACGTCGAAATATAAATATATTTTATGACAATAAAAAATCTTGATGATGATGACCACATACTTAGTTATTATTCTTAAATTTTTGTGCTAGTCTTTAAAAAAACGATTTTACGGTATAATAGAAGTATTGCTTTACATTTTTTTGCATTATCACAACTTTAAAATCACTAGTGGTTTAACCCGAAGAACCATCAACTCTCTTATTTTAAATAAGTGTGTTTAATATTTTTTCTATATTTAAATAATTCCCTATAAAAAAACTTTTTCGTGATATAAAAAAATATAATGTCTATTTTAAAGATAAGATAAAATTTAAATAAAAAAAACTGCAAACCAAAATATAGCCTATTATCACAAGCTTCTATTTTTCATAGTTAATTTGGATTCTGGAAATATAAATTAAATTAAAAAATTATTTGGCTCTTCTCCAGAAGTCATTGTCATTGTCACTAACCAGAACCTAAACCTTTTGTTTTCGCTTTGTTTTATAAAAACATATATGTTGCTTAGTATGGGTACCCAAATATATTTTATTTAAAATTAAAAAGTGCAACGTGATAAAAAAGTGTTGTTTAATCGGTTGCTCTAATATAATACTATAAATTGTATATCTCTGGTACTGGTGTTGACACTTATACAATTGAATACCATGGCTGAAAAAGTGCCTTATGACGTCAAAAGACCGCCAATATGGCGGCTATATTATATCTCCTTAACAGGGCCCGATCCAGCTGTTTCGCTGCTCCGGGCAAAACAATATTTGCCGCCTTTACGGTATTCCATAGATGGTGTAATTTAAAAGACAGATTTTTCCTGCCAATACCATTAAAACAAAATAAGTTGTGTTTTAAGATATTTATTCAATAATAAATTGAAATACTTAAGACTTTCAAAAGTACTTAATATAATAATCACATAAAATCTTACATGTACTGAAACCAGAGCTTTGGTTTTGGAGTGCAAAGAAAAAATATATAAATAAACAACAAACTAAGCACATATATTCCATGCATTTAATTTAATAATTTTCTTCGAACTTTCTGTTCTGCAAAATCTTTAATAAATTTTCTTTAAATTGACACTGTCACAAACCTTGTGTTCTATTGAAATCATAGCCAATCCAGTTAATCTATTTTTTCTACGCCTGCTATGAAAAGTGTCTAAAAGCACATGTCAAAGAGAATCTGAAAATGACTAATTTTACATGATGTATGATTTCAACCTCGTTAGTGTCAACCAGTCAAAAATATTTTATTTTCCTACGACCACTTGTGAAAATAGCAAATAGCACACTGATTTCATGCATAGAAAATGCGTTATATCACACTAGTGTTGCAAAGTACTTTACAGCACTAGTGTTGCAAAGTACTTTACAACACTGGTGTGATACATATTATGATGTCATTCTAAAACTGCTATTGGTTTTGCAAGTGACATATTTATTGTAGTGACAGTAAAAAAACTTTTATTTACCTTAAACGGTAGAACCCAAATTAGCGAAAATCATCTTATTTTATATTTATTAAAATTTACGAAAAATAAAAACATAAACAAAAATAGACATAACCACAAAAAACAACTTTCAATGACTGGCACAGTGTTGTCAGGTATATAAGTAGATCAAATTAAAAATCTCCCTTCTACCTTTGAGCACGTACTTTATAGAGGCAGCCTTGCCGCTTGACCGTTCGACCTAAAGCGCCAGAGAAAAAAAGCCTATAGATCAAATTCCTTCCTCTCTTTCTTCGTGTACTCAAACAACTCGTTAAATCTTTTTTTAATCCCTAATTAAACCTAAGGCTAATACACACTTTATGAATCCACTTTCTTTTATCCATTCATAAATAGAATCAGACCCTTCCGACGTTGCCAAATGCTTTCCATATTTTGCATGGTAACTGACGTTTGGTAGTCGTTTTCCACTTTTAGGACTTTAGGTTATGCATTTACAATTTTCATATTTTTTCTTAAAAATATGAGGAAAAACTGTTATTTTTACTTAATTTTATATGTGATGTTCAGTTTCATTAACTCGTTTTACCAATTTTACCCTACCCAGCACCCCTTTTCACTCCCCGGTCCCGTAAGTTTATTTACTGATATTTTTAAAAAACGGAATATTTTGGATATGCACCACTTACGTTTTATTTAGAAGAGTGTCTAAAATATGTAAGAATCGATAATTTTAAAAAACACTTATAATAGCAGAAAACCGTATTAAACTATTAGCGTTATTACCTAACAAAACCATACAATTTTTATTAAGTGAGGGCCTTTTAAATTCCAAAATGATAAAAGTTATATAATACTTCTAGGTAGGTGATTTTCGATGTAAAAATATTATCAAAACAGTATAATATAGCAGTGAGGAAAAGTATATATCACACTAGTGTTGCAAAGTAAATATCACCCTAGTGTTGCAAAGTTCTCAATTGTTTTTATTTTTTTCTGAACAGACAAACTTTAATTTATTTATTTTTTGGTGAATAATTTGTGGTCGTAGGAAAAATAGTGTACAGTACTCGTGTGGAAAATGACTTTCTTACACTCGTGGGTTTGTCGCACTCGGCTAACGCCTCGTGCTACAATATTCCCACTCGTGTGAAATTAGTCATTTTCCACACTTGTAATGTAATATACTATTTCTGTCATTTAGTTTTGACTATAAGCGTGTGAAATTATTTCTCAAGGCGTATGAAAAGTTTTTGCACAGTCCTGTCAAAAGTTAAAAGAATAAAAATATTAAAAATCACATATTAATCCTCATTTTCTGCTGTCGAAGAAAAAGTATCGTGTGTAACCCGTTTGAAACTGACTCTTTGCACACTCGTATGACATCTAGCACTCGCCTACGGCTCAGGCACAAAACGGCATACTTGTGTGCAAAAAGTCTTTTTAAAACTTGTTGCACAATATACTTATTGTGTCATGGTGGGTCGCAGATAATTTTAATTATTTTTTAATTTGAAGAAACTTCTTTCCCCACTAGCAACTGTCACTGGTAAAGTTTAAAAATTCTAAGAGCAAAACTGATGTTTGGACCGAATCCTAAATCTGTTGTAAATTTTAAAACTTCTTGCGAAGACAAATGACTGTCTAAAATCGTACTAAGGACTGATAACTCCTCTAAAAGTTCTAAAGTTCGCATATGAATTCTCATGAGTTAAAATAGCCTGGAGCTTTTTGTAATTAATGGTTTATTTACCAATTCATCTTCTGGCATTTCTCTTATGGAATATATGACATACAAAAAATAAAATATTTACTATGTTTATTAATTTGGGCAAACCTTAACTTCAAGGAGTTTATAGCTGTGTCTATAATGTGATAAAATACTTAGATTTTAAATTTTTGACGCGGGTCAATGATTGGTTCATCATGACCCTTATAACTAAACATTCTTTTTTTCGAATGAATTCAATGTTGACGGACATTTTCAAAATCAAAGATTTCGCTATGAATTTCAATAGTTAAAGCTTTTGCATCTTCAAGAACTTGGTTACAGTACTTATCTAACCGTGATTTTTCAAAAAATCTTTGATATTTTTAATAATTTAATTACTGAAAGTAACTTAAAATCTTTACTTTGAATTTATTTACTGACAGGATTTATTCTATTTAAATTTTTATACCAAATTATTATAGAGGATAGAAATTTAAACTGTTTGATTCAACAAACCCGAAGCTTCGTCTCGTGCAGAGGTATCCATGTCAATGTTTTGGTAAACAGCAAGTAAAGCATCGTAAACTTTCATCAATTTTAGGCGAAGAACCAATTCTAAAACGGTATTTACCAATCGGTTATGTTGACGTTTAAATAATGCATTATACGTCAAAGTTGTCACCAATTATTACCGCGGTTATAATTGGTTGAACGCCTAAAATTGCTGTTTGTATCTCTGAATAGATAAAAGACAAAGCAGGGAATCCCCCGTTACATGCAACCAGTGTTGCAAACCCAACGAAACTAAAGGCCTGTACGCACCATCCATCTTGCTGTCCTTCGGCGTCCGCGTCTGCGTGCCGCCGTCATGCTCAATTGTGTTGTATGCACCATCGTGCAAAACATGCACAGCTTAAAGGACGCAGTGTGACCACATTTTATTTTTGTAATCTACTAAAATATGATGTGAAATTTCAGTCATGTCAATAGTAATAAATTATAGGCGATTTCGGCCCGTTTTGGTACTCCGACTTTGGTAGGTAACAATTGGTATGTTTTACGTCACAACCGTTACGTCAGTGTATGGTAGCATCCGAATTCGTTTGGTACATTTTTGGTAGGTAAATAGAAGAAGAACCTACCTAACGGTTTATTGGTTTTTATAAAATTGTTTATTTAACAGCACATATTTAAATTAAAATATTTGCAACTATTAATATTATGTTTTATTATTAAAGAAATAAAATTTAGAGTAAGACCAACAGCTTTAGAAAAGGATGAGAGCATACCAAACCGATCTACCGACCCACAAGCCACGGTATAGCATTTGACAAACCAAACAGGGTACCAAAGTTGGCGTGATGTCACTATTTTGACACCCGAAATTGGTTGGTAGGCATTTAACCAACCAAACTGGGGTACCAAAACGGGCCGAAATCGTCTTATGTTTTAACAACATTTGTGTAGGGATGTGGTTTTTTTGTTTAACCATCTTTTAAATTTTCGCCACCGACGCGCCGCGCCGCCCCCAATTTCGCCGCCCCTCAATTTCGCAGCTCCGGGCAAATGCCCGGTTTGCCCCCTCCCCCCTAAATTGGGCCCTGCTCCTTAATATAAACTAAATCTGATAGAAATATATATTTTCTTATTATTGTTAGCTTCATGATTTAAACACTTGCATAGTATTACTCCCAGTTTTCTTGCGCGGCATGGTGTTTCGGGGAATTTAACAAAGTAAAGTTAGTCGCGAGTGAAATTCTCAACATATTAGGGCGTTTAAAAACTTGTATGGATGTTAAGCGATAGTACGTGAGCCCACTAACTTGGTTGATGATACTTTAGTGCTTATTTAGTTGTATAACTTGTTTTTTATCGGTTCAACGAAGAGGTTGACATACGACTTAAATTGCGAAAAGTAACTAAAATTACCTTTTATTTTACCGTTCCAAATAATTCGTAATCTGACTAAAAACTGAAATTTAATTAATTCCTTGATGTCGGCTTAACAACAGTAAATTTTTAAGATGGTTTAAAAATCACGGTTCTCGGAATCGGCCAACACAATTATAAACACAAAGTATTCGTTCGGTATTTTACTTTTTATCTTTGGGTGTCTGTTTTCCAGATAGAATCATTTTGTTAGAGAATTTGGTATCGCAGGATTTTTTTCTTAAATCGATTTAAGAATGTTTGCAATAAACTTTTTAAAATCTAATTTATATTTGACAATGCACACCAGGCGCTCAGGTCTCGGTACGCTCACGGTCCGGTCACAGTTTTTACGTTAGTCCGGTAGGTGACTTATTATAGTACGAAAT
This sequence comes from Listronotus bonariensis, assembly GCA_014170235.1. NCBI lineage: Eukaryota > Metazoa > Arthropoda > Insecta > Coleoptera > Curculionidae > Listronotus > Listronotus bonariensis. The sequence continues at coordinate 90,333 of JACEGR010000098.1, read as the reverse complement.
GTTTACGGATAGGGCGATTCAGGAGCCGAGTCTGGTATGTAAACGAGTACTGACCTAACGGACGTGTATCGTATGATATTTTATTTCATACTGCCTTTATGAAAATTGATGAATATATATTTTTATAAAATTTTAAGAGAACGTGTTGTTAGTTTCAAATTATTTTAATTAAGTTACGTAGGTAACAGCCTTGTTCTCCATATCATAGGTAAATAAATATTATATTAGTTGTAGCTCTAAACGGTATTAAATAGGTAACGCTAGATAGGTCCAAATTAAATAAAATTACCAAATTTAGTTAAACAGAATATTTTTAAAAATGTAACAATAGGTCTATTTTATAGTCACATGATAATTTTCATTTACTAAAGTCGGTAAAAATATATATTTACAAGTAGAAGTTCCTAAATGGTATTAAATAGGTAACGCTAGATATAGGTTTAATTAAAATAGAAATCACCAACTTTAGTTCAACAAAATACTTTAAAAAATGTAATAAGAAGTCTGTTTTGTAGTAATCTAATCATTTTTATTTACTAAAGTTGGTAAAAAAATATATTTTAAGTACAAGTAGAAATTCCTATATATCCTAATATCAGATGAAAATCGCTTAATATATGAGTATTTAAAGATTTAATTTCATTTTGGCATCCAAAAATGACATTAATCAAGTCATAACAACAATGATCACGTGGACATTTTTAATGATACATGACAGCGTTGCTAGGCAACACATTACGGTACCAGGTACCGTAAGTGCAATTTACCGGCCCCAAATTAATACATGGTAAGTGAATTTACTGGACAGTATGAAATTAAATATTTTACATGCTATTTAAATAAACTAACCAGAACCGTAAGCAGAGAGCTATTGTGAACAGTTCTACATCCGATATTTTACTGTACCGTGAGCGCCTAGTGTGCATTGACATACAAAGTAGAGCAAAAGTAATCTAAAGCTATTTTTTGGTGTAGTATTTGCAAATCGTTTCCCGTGTTTTTAACAAAAGTTTTTAATCCCGAAATTAATTTTAAACTGCTGCCTCTAAGATAGTCTATATCTATACAGGAAAAGTGCAAAGATTTTTGGGGATTAAAAACAAGAAAGCACAAAAATCTATAAATTCAAAATTGTCAAATCGCTAAGTCATCTTAGTAAAATTAAAGGGTCAATCTCGAAATCTCACGAAGTAGGCTGAATATCTGTACATACCTTTATTTTTTTATCTTTGGACAAACCACGAAGGCTTAAAGCATAAATACTAACGTACCGTGGGTGTCTTAAGCAAGGTATGAGAGAGTTTGTTGACACGGGACTTAAATACTTAAAGATTTGGGGAAGGAAAGACCTCCACGGGCAGCAGGTTCCACAATATAGAAACTCTAGGGATAAAAGAACGAACAAAATGAGAAGTTCGGGGCCTATCCAGTTGGACCGTATAGGGATGCATACGCGCGGAACCACGAGTTTCTCTGTTGGGAACCGTGAGTGATATACTGGACAATTCTTCAGAGCAGAAGCCATGGAAGTACCTATAAAAAGCTATAAATCCCCCACAGCCCGACGACGGGCAAGAGAGGGAAGCCTTTCTGTAAGTGAAGGATCATTAATGGGACGAACAGCTCTTCTCTGAATAGAATCAAGAATGCTTAGGGTTGTGGGGGGACGCCATGCCCCAAATATGGGAACAATATCCCAAGGGAGGTCGGATTTGGGACACATATAAAGTGTATAAATTAGAAGCGGAAAAATACTTTTGGCTCGAACGAGAAATCCAAGCTTTTTTGAAGCTGCCGTGGCTATAGATACAATGTGTATGCCAGTTAAGGTTACTTTCAAATGTGACGCCCACAAGATTGAAGGTGTCTTTGCTCTGTAAAACTTGGTAGTAGTGGTAGTAGTATAAGTAGAGGATGAGTATTTGATGACTCTTTTCGCGACAAGGAACATGATTGTGTTTTTGGATGCATTAAAATGGACGAGATTTTTGGCGCACCAATCTAATATTAAATTAAGATCCTGCGAAAGAGATATCTGCATCGCTCTACGCTTGTTCTCCAAGTCAGGTTTAGTGATGGGTTTAGGAACCTGAAAGCTGGAGTGAAGGGTACTATCGTCGGCGAAACTATGAATGGAATTAGTTGTGGACGAGAGAAAGTCGTTGATGTGAAGAAAAACAATGTTGGTGCCAGAACTGAGCCCTGAGGGAGTCCAGCATTTACTTGGTGAAAGCTTGAAAAATGGCCGTCCACAATAACTGATATACGTCGATCAGATAGATAACTAGAGAGCCAAGTACAGAGTTTAGTTGAAAGACCATAGGAGGGAAGTTTATTAAGAAGTGCGGCATGCCAGACTTGGTCAAAAGCTTTGGATATATCAAGAGCAACGATCTGGGACTCACCTAGAAACTCAAGAGACTTATTCCAACAGTGTGATACGAAGGAAAGAAGATCTGCTGTAGATCTTTTGTAGCGAATTATTTTAGCACAAAAATACTATTCTAAAATTCCCTCTGATATTGTGTAAGGAACTCGAAATATAACAAGTCAAATGTCAAAAAAATCAGTTTTTCTTGCAAATATCTCGTTTCTTGAACTTTTATTTGCATTAATATTTATTATAGAAGTTGTAGAACACAAAATTCTTTACGAATTTAATGCTAAGCACTTTTTGTCAGTCCAACGGATCCGATAATGAAGAGTGAAGAGTGTAAAGCTCTTAACTGTATGTACATACCTTAGCACGCAATCAATCGTAATTTTTAGTCTAATATGTCATCTTTTTACTCAAGTATTTGCTAAATAATACGATTGATTGCGTGCTAAAGTATGTACATACACTAAAGTGCTTCACACAATGCGCCCTCTATTATCGATCGGATCCGTTGGTATGATAAAAAATGCTTAGAATCACATTTGTAAAAAAATTTGTGTTCTACAACTTTTATAATAAATATAAATGCAATTAAAAGTAAAGAAAATAAGATATTCGCAAAAAACTGATATTTTTGACCGGTCATATTTCGAGTTTTTTACAGGATATCAGAGGGGATTTTGGGAGAGTATTTTTGTACCAAAATAAAGGTGTGTGTGTGTGTATTTGCGTTTTATGGCACTGGATAAAACCAACTGGCCAGCTTCCCCTTTTTTTTTGACATTGTTCAGGATCACTGAGATAGCGGGATATTTTATTACAATTTTATTGCTTAACTCTACTTGTACCACTCTAGAGGACTTGATGATACATGTAATATATGTTTAAATATAATTGTAATTGTAATTGTAATAAAATAAAGGTATGTACAGATATTCAGCCTATTCCGCGAGATTCCGATGTGAAACTCACTCATAAGTTAATTGGGCTATTACCATATAATTGTTACAAAAAGTGCGAGGATTCTATAAAAATACATCATGTAAAATGTTTCATATTTTCATACATTATTTAAATGTTAAAGGTGGACCTAATTGCTCATTTTCAATTGTTTCAATGAATATTACTTGATAAATAATAAATAAAATTAGTCAAAAAATTTAATAAAATTTTATTTGATGCAATTTTTTCTTCTTAATTGTTAAAACAATTATGGTTTAAAAGAAATCTGGCCAATATTTGAGCTGGAATCATGGATCGTAGTACTCAGCATTTTATTCTGAACATGATTCTACAAAAAAAATCGATGAGAATAATTCGTGATCGGTTCGGATTCGGAGTTTGTTAAAATGAGACTTTAATATTACAGATTCCACAGTCTTAGGAGGAAACAACAAAAACTAACAAAAGAACAAAGCGAGAAGTTTGGAGCCTCTGTAATTTAACTGTATAGGGACGCAGAAATGCCTGCTGGAGTACGCGTTATCAAAAACTTGGAGTTATGTTAGAGGATGTTCAAATGTTAACGAATCGTTGCTCACCTTAAATTAATTAGAACCTTAAGAACAACTCCTGTAACGTAAAAAAAATATTTGATATTGTGTAAAAATAATTACCTATCTAAGACACAATAGCCATAAATTTTAAGAGGAATTTTAAGTAGTAAAATTTATTCAAGCAATTTGGTAGTTTCGGTGTAAAAATTCTCATTATTTTTAATGAGCAGTTGCCATAAAACGTTTTATTATTTATATCTATGTTATTATCAGTCCAACTATAATGTAGAAAACGGTAAAAAATTAAATTTATATAAAGACATGGTCCTAATCAAGAAAGAGTTGGTAGCCAAGTCAATGAAGCAACCATGCTACTTCACACCTATCATAAAGCCAACTACTTTATTACTTGGTTAAATAATTATTTTAATACACAATTATAAAAGACACTGTTGCCAGTAAATCGAAAAATGTTATATTTTATAAGAATTAAAAGCACAGGTGATGAGAGGTCGTTGAAAGCGGTACAAATAACCGGGGTTCGAAATGAAAGAGGGGCCCGCGCGGGATGAAGAATGTAAGAGGAAGAATAAAGGATGAAGTGGGTAAAAAAATACAACAACAAACACAGTATATAGCTTCGCCGTAAGTGAAGACCATTTTTTGGGACATCAGCTTTTTTGGTTAAGATTTACGTTTTTTTATTTTTGTTTTTTGTATTTAGGTGGGCCCGTAACTTTTCCTTGTATCAGGGCCTTATACGGCCCTCGGCGGCCCTAATTAAAAGCAACTTCTACTCATGCGTTTACCTAATAAAAAGGTTTTATATCAAATAAAACATTTTAAAAAGTGTACGCGTAAATAAAATATGTTTAAGACTATGTAAATAAAAAAAAATCTATCTTTTAAGTTATCTAGTATAACGATAATTTTTATTTTATTTTTATACTATAACAGTACTTATATATTACCAATTATTTCACCAGCTTATTTAAAAAGGCCGTAACAAGTTTCAGAATTTTTAAAAGTACCGATATTTTTGAATATACCTTTATTTCAATTCAGGGCGTATAATTCCTTAATAAAACCATTGGATTTTCAACATGACTTAAAGTTTTATTACATGTTTTGACAAATAGCTCTTATTAAAATTAAAGAAGCCTTAAAACATGTTATTTACACAAAAAAATCAAAACTATTATTTAGGCACTTTAAATTAAGAAAAACACCTGACAAATAAATGAATTACTTACATTGGTTTAAAAACTTCGTAACCCTAGTTACCACAATAAAAAATGAATTTTATTGGTTTAAAATTTTAGTAACTGTAGTTACCTACTAGGTTTTTTGCAAAGTATAGGTTAAAGCTATCAATTTTGAAACCAAAAGAAACGAAAAACATTTATAACTTTTTACAACATTTACAAATACTGAGTTTAAAATATTGTTTCTCTTGTTTCTTAATTTTTATATTTAACTTTATACGGAGTGTTTACGGATAAACTTAAATGTACTTGTATATTTTTATTTTTAATATTTTTAAAAATATGTTTTTTTTATTAAAATTTTAACTTCATCTGAAATACTTGCTTAAAGCTTTATTAAAAATCGACATAATATCAACGATATAGAGGGTTGCTCAAAATCGCAAAAAAATTATAATTGAGCAAAACCGCCGGCGTTTGTTTAGTCATAAAAATAATAAAATTTTTGTAAATATCTAAAAATAAGCTAAAATATCTAAAAATAAGCTATTGTTTAAAATCAACTAAAGATCTTTCGTATGCCCGCAGTATCCATTCTAATTCAAGACTTGAAATATATCGAACCTCGTTGCCGATACACCTGACACACAAGAATCTCGTTCAGTCCTAACACCGAAAAATATAAATCAAAGCTGGGATTGTCTCCCGCATAATGGCCTTCCATTTCTCGGTCTAAACTTTACATAATCCCCGTTATGGTCCATTGTGAGGACATAACATGTTCATTATGACCATGTTGAGGAAAGAGAGGCCATAACATAGGTGTCAAATGAAATATATTTGATGGCGTTGCGAAATGTAGTCTCAGAAGACAATAGGTGATTATTTGGTACCTTTTGAAGTGAAGGATCGGCATTTAATGGATTTAATTGAATATAAAAGGGAAGTTTTGGTGAAACTTACAATATCAACTAATATTTTGGGAGGGTAATTCTGGACTCATTTGAAAAAAACCCTTATATGGACATTACCTGTAAACGCTCTTAACTTTTGAGATACAGGCTGTTAAAATTTTTAAAAGCCAAAAAAATCGGAAAAGACTTATTTTAGTAAAAAGTGTTATAGTGGATATAAACCTTATTTAAAGAGTATATATAGTAAGTATATAATATATAGTATATATTATTTTTGTTACATAATTCGTAATTAAAAATTATAAAACCTAATTTTTAAAAAGAAAAAGATGGTCTAAAAATATACAATTAAGTGAATTTTATTTTTTTGCTCTTCAACTAAACAAGATACGGATAAAAAATAAGAAACATAAAAGCAGTATTTATTTGTTTAATTTAAAAAAAGCACAAAAATTTTACACACCTTTACGCAGTCAGTGGCGTACCGTTTTTTTGTTGGAAATATTCCTGCAGTTTCTTCTCGCCACTGGACTTATTAAATGTAATTAAGTTACAAATAAATAAACTTCGTAAGGTCATTATTATTATTGCCAAATTAAAACAAAATTGGGTAAAGAGCAGATAGGATATTAAAAAAATAAAAGATTTTTTTGTAATTTTAACACTCTGTATCTCAAAAGTTAAGAGGTTTACGACATATGTTTATATAACCTTTTTTTTAAAATAGGCTAAGGAATCATACTCTGTATTTTTAGCTATCAATTAAATTACACCCCGTATATTTGATTTCGTTGCGAAATTTAGTCTCAAAAGACAATAGGCCATTATTTGGTACCTTTTGAAGAAGGATCTGCATTTAATTGATTCAATTGAATATAAAAGGAAAGTTTTGGTAGAACTTACAATACAAACCAATATTTAGAAGGGTAATTCTTGGACTCATTTGAAAAAAAACTTCATATGGACATATATGTGTAAACGTCTTGACTTTTAAGATAGAAGCTGTTAAAATGTTTAAAAAACCAAGAAATTTCGAGAACACCTTTGTTAGTAAAAACTGTTATACTGGATATAACCCTAATTTAAATAGGTATTTAATATTTTTGTTACATAATTGCAAATAAAAAATTATAAAACCTAATTTTTAATAGAAAAACATCCCGCAATGCTTCTTTTATGGTCTAAAAATATGCAAATAAGTGATTTTTTTTTGTTCTTAAACTAAACAAGATACGAAAAAAAAGGAAACATAAAGGCAGTATTTTTATTTGCTTAATTTAAAGAAAACACAAAATTTGACACACATTTACGCAGTCAGTGGCGTACCGTTTTTTTGTTGAAAATATTCCTGTAGTTGCTTCTCGGGACGCCACTGGACTTATTAAATGTAATTAAGTTAGTGATAAATTACCCCCTCAATTTAATTATTATTATTGCCAAATTAAAACAAAATGGGTAAAAATAGTTAGGATATTAAAAAAGATTTTTTTTTTTGAAATTTTAACACTCTGTATTTCAAAAGGAAAGAGGTTTACCCTGTATTTTTAGTCATCAATTAAATTACACCCTGTATATTTGATTGCGTTGCGAAATGTAGACTCGGAAAACAATAGGTGATTATATGGTACCCTTTGAAGTAAAAGATCAGCATTTATTTAATTAAATTGAATATAAAAGGGATGTTTTGGTGGAACTTACAATACATGTTGGATTTAAAAGTAGAAAAAGCAATATAATGTAACAGGCGATTTTCTTTTGATTTAAGAAAAATATGTATAAACTGGGTGAACAGTTAAAAATCATAGGGTTTTGTTTTTGCTTTGATTTTTAAGCTAGGGTTGGTTATTTAAAAAGTCTTATACAAATTTAAAAAAATAAAACAGAAAAAAGTAATTATATTTAATATACCCTAAAGGGTATGTGAAAAATGCTACCACAGATTCCCTGGACCAAAATTCAACGGTCGAATGCAATTTACTTTTGTCGAAAATTTGATCGTTGGCGAGAAACAAGGTATTTTTGGGAATTTTCCTTTTAATTTTTTTATCTTTTTGACATCCCACGAAGGCATATGCCTAAATACCAGAGTACCGTGGGTGACGGGTTATTATATGTTTAACCCATCGTTCCCCCTCTTCCGTCAACGGTGTCCAAGCACTGAAACATGCAATTATGCATTTCACAGTACCTTTTTAGACAACGCGGTAGTGCCACCACGGTCGTTATTTTTAAATAACTACTACCTTAATATCTCTCCCTCGATGGGAATCGAACCGGCGACCTCTGGCTTCGAAGAAGCTCTGTCCACTGCGCCACGGCGGAGACAATTTGAGTTATTTTTAAATATTTCTTTTTTATTATTACAAATTTCTTTGACGAAATTCGGAATTGGGGTCTTCTTTAGGCTGGAGAATTGAAATTTGCTCAAGTTTTTGTTGTAAAATGTAGAGGGAGCCACCTGCAACCTTTTATCTATGTTCAAAATGCCATAACTTTTTTTATCTTTGTATATTATAGCTATAGTAAAGAATTCTCTCATTATTTTAAACAAAAAGGAATACCTAGTTATTATGGCTACAAGCAACCGTTTTTAAGATATTCTAGAATAAAAGTTTAACTTTAAACTCTGTTGCAATTAGAAAGCTACACTATTCAGGGTTGCTGTAAGCTATATTTTATAATGACTAAACAATAATTTTAGAGAAAAATAATGACATATGTTTATCAACTTATAGATACTAATATTATAAAAAGTTAAGTTTGTAAGTTATTTGTAAGCACCAGTTTAGATTTTTTCTTTGTTATTCATTTATACTAATATTATAAATAAAGAGGTAAATTTTGTAACTTTGATTGTTTGTTTGAAAAGGCTAATTTTCGGAAATACTGAACCAATCATGAAAATTATTTCACAATAATTAAAAAGCTACACTATTCTTGAACGCTATAGGCTATATTTTATTATGATTAAACAAAAGTTTAGAGAAAAATATAATTAACGCTCAACGAAGTGGACACAGGTCGGCTAGTGGAGAATAAATTCAAGGTGTACCGTGAAGAAGAAAAGAAGAATTTCTCATTACCGCAACACAACTTGTAACAATTAATTCTTTAAAAATATAATGATAACCTAAAATAAATAAAAGGTCCTAAAAAAGTACATTCCCAAAGATAATAGAATAGATCCTATTAAATTTTAAAATCGTAAAGAATAAATAAATGGTAAAAAAATAAATTAAAATGTATTATAAATAACATACCACGTAAAATATATACATATTTTAAAAACAGCTAAATCCTAAATATTAAAAACCTGAAAACAACTAATTAATAAATAAATTATAAACTATAAACAAATTCTGAAAAATAAATTACTTGTTAAAAACTTATATGAATTATGTTAAATTAAAATATGGTTTTAAAAAGTAAAACGTAAAAAAAAGGAAATTGCAAAATAGGTAAATAAAATTTTAAAAAATACGTTATTAACAGTAAAAATAAATGAATTGCGGAATATATTTACGTACTTAAAATAAATTACATTAAAAAAAAACAAAAATGTTAAAATTAACCTAAATAAATAAACAGTAAATAATAATTTACTCAGAAGAAAAAAAGATTTTTTTACAAAAATTATAATTTAACTAAAAAAAATATAATAAAATAAATAAAAATTAATGGAAACAATTAAAAATGTATATTCATACAGTATCGTAAAAAATGATACACTATAAAAAACAATTAAATTGTTTAAAATAATAAAATTTTAAAAACAATTAGCAATGCGTAAAAAATAAATAGCAATAAGTTAATAAATTGTAAATAATAAATGGTAAATTAAACAACATATTATTAATATTAATTAAAAAAATCGTAAAAAGTGCCTTGTTTTATGGATGTCTACAGAAAATAAAAATATTACAGGGTCGTCCATATTTTGACCTATTTTAAACGTAAATAACTTTCGAACAAACTCTAAAAAGGCGATGTTCGTAGAAAGCCTTAATTGTTTTTAAAGTTTTTTTATACAGGGTGTCCAGGAATATGTGGACAATCACTGGATTCATATAGAACACGTAAAAATAATGTGATAAGTTCCTATAATTTTTTTTCTAAAGTCCTCTTTGCAGAGATATGTGCCCTTAAAGAACGTCGCTGGAAATCGGTTTTTCTTAAATAACTTTTATACTACTTGGTATTATAACTTTTTTTATGATAAATACAAGTAAGGACTTTTTAAAATGGTATCCTTGTAAATCATTTGCCTCCACTAGTTCGCCAGGGGTAGACTCACCCTTACACAATAGTTGGTAATTATTTTTAAACCCTGTATAATAAAGAAATAAAATAAGTATTTTTGGATAGCCTAAATTCTTAGCTATAAGAAAGGTCTTCTGTCGCCCCGTGCAAAAAAAAAAATTTTAACCCCCGCTTCTGTAAGACATTTTGAAGAGCAAAAAAACCAACGACTTTTATTTGCTCAAAAAGGCCCCTTCTAATTATGGCCGCCTCGTGCAAATGTCCCAGATGCACCTCCGCCAGAAACGGTCCTGATTAAATATACAAATATTGAAAAAAACAAATAACAATTTCTAATATTTACTTTCTATTTTTATAGGTTTGATTGGTCAAGATATATTTACTTTTTATTTAATTACATAAAAAGACAAGTTTGACCTATTGTTTTTAAGTCATATTTTCATTTTGCTATTTCTGGTACATAATAGGTTTGTTTCAGCAGAATGTTGGAAACATGTTAGCAACAATCGTTAAACGCAGAAATTGTTACAAACATTAGTCAGAAATGTTGGCAACAGTTTTCTGTTGGAACGAAAATTAAACAAGGCGTGCATACTGCTTATCGACAATACAAGAAAGGTTATATTAACAATTTGTCAGTAATGTTTGAAGAAAGTTTGCAAACTTTTCAAACAGTTTTCAACATGTTTCCAACATCTTAAAACTACTGCTGGAACAACAAACAATTGGATAATGTGACAAACATGGCATTGCTGGAACGACAAATTTGACGTGCGCAGAATACGAACGGTTGCAAACATTTCTGACAGCCTGCTGGAACAAACCTTATATTGCTGCGTGGGATTTGCGAACATTTTATATTTATTGAGCTAGAAGTGTATAGCAGTGGTGGGTGCATAATAAATATTTTCTGTGGTTTTAAAAGGATTTTTTGCTACTGTTAACGCCTTAGACTCAATTTGTCATGTGATGCTATTTTTTTAATATGATAAATACAAGTAAGGACTTTTTAAAATGGTATCCTTGTAAAACATTTGCCTTCACTAGTTCGCCATTGGTGGACTAACCCTTACACAAGGAGGCGCGCTTGTGGCTGCTTCGGTTGTATCGGCAAGCGTCGATCTCCGAAGTTAAGCAGTGGAATGCGCGCCCATAATTTGGATGGGTGTCCGGCGACAGCGGTGTTTTGGGCAACGGCACACGGTGTTCTGCTCAGGGATGCGGACCGAGCAACAACCATCCAAGTTATGGAATGAATGGTGTGTGAATGAGAAGGAGTAGGGGTCAAGGTACAATAAGCCTTCAGGCTGCAGTGCACCACCTAGGGGGCGGTCGTCGGACCTGGGTGGGATGACCCCGAAAGGGTGAAAAAAAACCCTTACACAATAGTGGTAATTATTTTTAAACCCTGTATAATAAATAAATATAAAAAGTATTTTTAGATAGCTTAAATTCTTAGCTAGAAAAAAGGTACTATTATTAGATGTCGATAAATTAATGCGTTTTAGACAAAAACAAGTTTCTGTTTAATAGGGACATTTAAAAACAATAGGTTGCAAATGGTACTAAAAAACTTATAATTTTTTTTTATTTTCACGAATCTAAGAAATAATATTAAACCTACTTACAAAATTGTTAAATATAACCCTATTAATTAAAATGTTGTTTTTTTCGAAAAAGTTTTACTTTATTATTAAATTTTGAAAATATTAAAAGATATATACAGAGTTTTCCATTTAAAGTAAAAGAGTTACCTTATACTAAACAATAGGCATTTCTGTTATATCACAAGAAAATGGGAAAAATAAAAAAATTAAGGACACCAAAATCTACCTGCGAAAACCGCATCTTGAATACTTCATTTGTTTTGTTTAATTGTTATATACGATTAAGATGGGTAACAGAATATTTTTTGCAGAAAAAAAAACAAATGTAGTCTTTCCTCTTTTAAATAAATACCTGTAATTTTTTTAAATTATACCGAGTTAAGTTCAAACAATAAAAAGTAAATGTTGCTGCTTTACAAAGTTGCGGCCAAAGACAAAGCCTACCTTCGTAGACAATAGCATTTGAAAAATGTTAAAAATCTCGGATACTATACCTTCGTTGTGTACATTAATAACGTCTCTAACAAGCTTTATTATACGTACTTGGAGCTTAACTGAGCCTAACCGAAAAAAATCGCGCCGCAAGCATACCTAAAGACCAGGACAATGTTCGATTCTTTCGTTTCTTAGTAGGAACACGACCAATGTGCGGCATGCGTTACTCAGAGGCCAAAGGCCGTAGGCATAATTTTATTCAAAACGCTTTGTACTTGTCCCCTAGTATGTATAGTTATGTGACTAAAAACGATCTTTTGTTTCATGTCTTAAATTTTTAACCATTTTTGCATTGCCAATGTTAAAAGCTGATACCGATCTTTATTTTCACAGATCTTTGATAAAATTGCGATTTATTGCAGAAGCAACTGTTTTTATAAGCACAAGAACATAATTTCTAATCCTTATTTTATTTTTTAACTTCCAACTTAGAAACATCATTGTCTGAAAACAGGGTATTCCTTTTGTGAACGTTCCCGAAATGACCGTTTCTGAAATAATGGTTTAAAATTATTGCGCGATTCTTTTTCCTGCGGCCATCCTGGCAACTATCTTCCCGGTAAATGTAGAATGTTTATGGTTTTTTGTTAGGTCAACGCTAGAAGGTGTTTTTTAAATTATTTTAAGGTAATAAACGCATATTCTAAAATAACTAAAAACCAGGACAATGTTTGATTCTTTTGTTTCTTAGTAGGAACACGACAAATGTGCGGCATGCGTTAGTCAGATGCCAAAGGCCGTAGGCATAATTTTATTTAAAACGCTTTGTACTTGTCTCCTAGTATGTATAGTTATGAAACTAAAAGAGACCTTTGGTTCCGTGTCTTCAATTTTTAACCATTTTTGCATTGCCGATGTTAAAAGCTGAAACCGATCTTTATTTTCACAAATCTTTGATAAAATTGCGATTTATTGCAGAAGCAACTGTTTTTATTTACACAACAATATAATTCCTCATCCTAATTTGATTTTTAAACTTTCTACTTAGAAACATCATTGTCCGAAAACATGTCATTACTTTTGGGAACGTTCCCGAAATGACCGTTGCTGAAATAATGATTTTAAATTATTCCGCGATATTTTTTCCTGCCGCCATCCTGGCAACTATCTTCCCCGGTAAATGTAGAATGTTTATGGTTTTTTGTTAGGTCAACGCTAGAAGGTGTTTTCTTAAATTATTTTAAGGTAATAAACGCATACTCTAAAATAACTAAAAACCAGGACAATGTTTGATTCTTTCGTTTCTTAGTAGGAACACGACAAATGTGCGGCATGCGTTAGTCAGATGCCAAAGTTCGTAGGCATAATTTTATTCAAAACGCTTTGTACTTGTCTCCTAGTATGTATAGTTATGAAACTAAAAGAGACCTTTGGTTCCGTGTCTTCAATTTTTAACCATTTTTGCATTGCCGATGTTAAAAGCTGAAACCGATCTTTATTTTCACAGATCTTTGATAAAATTGCGATTTATTGCAGAAGCAACTGTTTTTATTTACACAACAACATAATTTCTAATCCTAATTTGATTTTTAAACTTTCTACTTAGAAACATCATTGTCTGAAAACATGTCATTACTTTTGGGAACGTTCCCGAAATGACCGTTGCTGAAATAATGATTTTAAATTATTGCGCGATATTTTTTCCTGCCGCCATCCTGGCAACTATCTTCCCCGGTAAATGTAGAATGTTTATGGTTTTTTGTTAGGTCAACGCTAGAAAGGTGTTTTCTTAAATTATTTTAAGGTAATAAACGCATATTCTAAAATAACTAAAAACTAGGACAATGTTTAATTCTTTCGTTTCTTAGTAGGAACACGACCAGTGTGCGGCATGCGTTACTCAGAGGCCAAAGGCCGTAGGCATAATTTTATTCAAAACGCTTTGTACTTGTTTCCTAGTATGTATAGTTATGTGACTAAAAGAGACCTTTTGTTCCATGTCTTAAATTTTAACCATTTTTGCATTGCCGATGTTAGAAGCTGATACCGATCTTTATTTTCACAGATCTTTGACAAAATTGCGATTTATTGCAGAAGCAACTGTTTTTATAAGCACAAAAACATAATTCCTAATCCTAATTTTATTTTTTAACTTCCTATTTAGGAACATCATTGTCTGAAAACATGTCATTACTTTCGGGAACGTTCCCGAAATGACCGTTGCTAAAATAATGATTTTAAATTATTGCGCGATATTTTTTCCTGCCGCCATCCTGGCAACTATCTTCCCCGGTAAATGTAGAATGTTTATAGTTTTTTGTTAGGTCAACGCTAGAAGGTGTTTTTTTAAATTATTTTAAGGTAATAAACGCATATTCTAACATAACTTAAAACCAGGACAATGTTCGATTCTTTCGTTTCTTAGTAGGAACACGACAAATGTGCGGCATGCGTTAGTCAGATGCCAAAGGCCGTAGGCATAATTTTATTCAAAACGCTTTGTACTTGTCTCCTAGTATGTATAGTTATGAAACTAAAAGAGACCTTTTGTTCCGTGTCTTCAATTTTTAACCATTTTTGCATTGCCGATGGTAAAAGCTGATACCGATCTTTATTTTCACAGATCTTTGATAAAATTGCGATTTATTGCAAAAGCAACTGTTTTTATAAGCACAAGAACATAATTTCTAATCCTAATTTTATTTTTTAACTTCCACCTTAGAAACATCATTGTCTGAAAACATGTCATTACTTTCGGAAACGTTCCCGAAATGACCGTTTCTGATATAATGATTTTAAATTATTGCGCGATTTTTTTCCTGCGGCCATCTTGGCAACAAGTCTTTCCCGGTAAATGTATATTGTTTATGGTTCTTTTGTTAGGTCAACGCTAAAAGTTGTTTTCTTAAATTATTTTAACATAATAAAATAATTTTCTAACATACCTAAAAACCAGGACAATGTTTGATTCTTTCGTTTCTTAGTAGGAACACGACCAATGTGCGACATACGTTACTCAAAGGCCAAAGGCCGTAGGCATAATTTTATTCAAAATGCTTTGAACTTGTCTCCTAGTAAGTATAGTTATGTGTCTAAAGGAGACCTTTTATTCCATGTCTTAAATTTTTAACCATTTTTGCATTGCCGATGTTAGGGGCTGATACCAATCTTTGTTTTCACAGATCTTTGATAATATTGCGATTTATTGCAGAAACAACTGTTTTTATGAGAACAAGAACATAATTCCTAATTCTAATTTTAATTTTTAAGTTTAGAAACTAACAATCTGATTTACTGAAATACAAAATTATTGGAATCTTTTATAATTAAAGTACGAGTGGCTTATCATCCACTAAATAATAATGTTTTTATAAGATTATAATCTTTTTATTAAGGATATATACATTCTTTTGCTTTTAATACAATTTTAGTACCGTTCCCGAAAATGACCCGTGTTGCCGGAATGATATAATCAATAAATATATCCAGAAAAAATATATTTGAATTTGTTTTAAGATGTCTTTTTCCTTGTTTACATTTCTTTTTTAAGTTCCCTTTTTATGTGGTAGCAGTCTATACACAGTTTGGTAAAGCAATATACATTTTTTTATTAACACGATATTGTCGCCCTTCTTCTTAAGATATTATCCTACGCCATCCTTGGGGCACTTACTATCACCAGATTCACTAAAAGTTAAAGTACATTTTATTATTTATTTAAATTCTTAAAACTTATGTTTCTTCAGTTAAATTGGTTAATGTATTACGATGTATATTTTTATTTTTTACAATTATATATTTTTTGATTACCTGAAATAACTTTATTGTTATGCGTTGTAGATATTGTTTTTTTTTGTTTTGTCCTTTTCTATTTGTTTCATTTAAATTTCTACTTTTACTTCATATCTTTATCTACTATAATACAATAATTTTTGTTCGCCTGATACAGTACAGAAGCGGTCTCATTTGTTTAAGGTAAATAGAAATGAATACATTTATTAATTCTATATTAAATACATTACCTTTCCTGGGTCTTCTATCGCCGCGTGAAAAAAGAAATTTTTACCCCCCTCTGTAAAAAATTTTGAAGAGCAAAAAAACTAACGACTTTTATTTGGCCAAAAGGCCCCTTTCAATTTTGGCCGCCTCGTGCAAATGTCCCTGCTGCACCCCCGCCAGAAACAGCCCTGATTAAATATACAAATATTAAAAAAACAACAAAAAACAATTCTTAATATTTACTTTTTATTTTTATAGGTTTGATTGGTTAAGATATATTTACTTTGTATTTAATTACAACTAAAAAACAAGTTTAACCTATTGTTTTTAAGTCATATTTTCATTTTGCTATTTCTGGCACATAATCTTGCTGCGTGGGATTTGCAAACATTTTATATTTATTGAGCTAGAAATGTATAGCAGTGGCGGGTACATAATAAATATTTTCTGTGGTTTTAAAAGAATTTTTTGCTACCGTTAACGCCTTAGACCCCTTTTTTCATGCGATTTATATACAGGGTGTCTTTAAAAGGTGCGGAAAGTGCGGAAAGATTCCTGAGACTAAAATATGACGATTTAACCCAACTTACCTTGGACCAAAAGTGGATGATTTCGGTGATACAGGGTGTTAAAAATGTATTCTGGTTTTCGTTTTGTTATAAATAATTTTGGTAATAATAGGTGTATTGTCACAATATATGGGTGGAAGAGATTTTTAAAGGTAAGTAATAAGAATCTGCTAATAATTTGATTGTTTAATTTTTGGGGCTCCACCTGCGGTATCTTAAACAAATTAAAAACGAAATAACTTTTTAAACCACTTTGTATATAACCTTTAAAGACAAAATCCTATTTTTCAACCTATTTTACACAATACAATTATACTTGAATAAAGTTGACTTAGGCAAGCGTTTTTAAAATATTGTGGTCTAAGCTATACAAGGTTTTTAGAATAGTTGCTAATCTTTTACAGTGTGAATCCTTAGGTGACTTTAAGAAGTAAAGTTTATCTATGCCTATGTCCTAAAAGACCTATTTTTGAGATACAGAGTGGTAAAGTTTTAAAAAAATAGGCTTTGTTACCACTTTCCATCTTAAAAATTAAGTCTTTTAGAACATAGGTTTGTGAATGAACTTTTCTTCTTAAAATCACGTAAGGATTTATACTCGAAAAGATTAGCATCTAATTCTAAAACACCCTGTTTAGCTTAGACCATACAGAAAGTAATTTTTTTAAAATCCAGATATCTCAGAAATATATATATATATATATATATATATATATATATATATATATATATATATATATATATATATATATATATATATATATCTTAAATTTACATTTAAAGAGGTTCATAAAAGTGATTACGTTTTTAATTTGTGCAGAAAACGTAGATGGCGCCCTCAAAAGTTAATAATAAAATTGATAGCAAATTCCCTTTTCTTGCCTTCTAAAACCCTTTTAGATAAATATTGTGACAAGAGACCTACTTTTAACAAAATTGTTAATAAAAAACTAAAACCAAAATACATTTTTGATACCCTGTAATTCCGAAACCATCAACTTTTTAACTAAGGTAACTTGGATTGGATCGTTATATTTTAGCCTCAGGAATCTGTAGTTGTCTGTGGTAGCATTTTCCGCACCCTTCAGAGACACCCTGTTTAACTAACAAATGAGATATTGGCCTACAACAATTTATACCAGATGCTGTTGGTTTCAAGAGAAACACTTTGTTATAATTTTTTATTTTGGAATTTGCGAAAAAAGTTGGGATTGTCTATAAAATGTGAATAAATTTACGAAAGAAAAATAAATATAAATAAAGAATTTACTGTTGATCTACTTTTTTCGCAAATCCCAAAATAAAAATTTTCTTTACCAGAGTGTTCATTTTAAGGCCAATAACATCTGGTATAAGTTGTGGTAACAATTTAAATATTTATTTTTTAAACGTAAGCAAAAGCAATTCTTGTTTTATTTGGCTGATACTTTGGGCATTAAAAATACTATAACGATATACCAACAGATTGCGCTAATACTCTCGATTTATTAAAAAGTGACATTCCTGGTTTTATTCCTGTACCCTTTACCTGTTTTACGTTGACCACGGCAATCCTGATAAAAAATCGATTTTTTAGCTCAGAAGTGTCAAAAAATCAAAAATGGCATGTGATCATGTGACATGTTAAAGCAACGTAATTTTAATTTTTTTATACCAATTTTTCCCTGTATGCAAATAAAAGGTTACACCTTTTTACCTAAACAACTTTTTACCTAAATTTCAAAAGTACCTAATAAAATTAAAAATAATTGACAAATAGTGACATTTAGTATCTATATTTATTATTAAAAACAGGGTAATTAGGTGAAAAAGGTTTAAATCATTATGAATAGAAGTGTGATACTATAATGAAAATTTTGTTGATTTTATCTGAAATTTTGGATAATAAATGATTCAATTCTAAAAACATTTTCTATTTGAAACTTCACTTAATTATTTAATTTAATTATTTTTGTATCCACCTTTACATTTTTGTTGTTTTTAGGGTCCTTGTCCTTGTACAAGACAAAACATATTTTTCAACGTGAGTCTTGTTTTTCTAAGAAGCAAAAACATTTTCCACACACTTTCTTAAACATTAAAATTTGTATCCTATCGTGTAAAGTCCATCATTGAACATAATGTATAATAAACTTCTTTTTTACCCAGATCACAAAATAATTTTAATTTTGTTAATAAGCATAATTTTAAGAGAATCTTTTTAAATTCGGTAATACCGCTTAAATATTTTGGAACACATTATAAATTAAATATAACAAGAGTTGTTTTTTTTCGTAACGGTAACACTCATATCTTGGATTTTTTCTTCGAAACATTTTTGTCTTCCAATTACATGGGATTAATTTGGCAATTTAAAAATTAAATTCTTACTGTAAGAAATTCTTTAGAAATGCTATTTTTAATTTACTACATTGAAAAAGTGTCGGTATTTCGCGAAATATGTGATTTACAATATTTCGTTTACATATTATTTGGTAAGGACAAAGTTATTTGATGTCTAAAGATTTTATTAGGTCAGAAAAAAAATAAACAACCTATAATGGAACGTTTTCGCTTTGAGAAAAAAATATTAGAATCCACAGGTTATTTCATTAAGGGTGGATAGGCAGCATATCTGAGAAATGGTCGTAGATGTTAGGAACAAAATCCTCGTTTGTTCCAGCAGAATGTTGGACACATGTTAGCAACAATCGTAAAACGCAGAAATTGTTACAAACATTAGTCAGAAATGTTGGCAACAGTTTTCTGCTAGAACGAAAAATAAACAAGGCGTGCATACTGCTTATACCTCAATACAGAAAACCTTATGTTAAAAATAGCAGTAATGTTTGAAGAAAGTTTGCGAACTTTTCAAACAGTTTCCAACATCCTTAAACTACTGCTGGAACAACAAACAATTGTATAATGTTACAAACTAGGCACTGCTGGAACGACAAATTTGACATGCGCAGAATCCGAACGGTTGCAAACATTTCTGACAGTCTGCTGGAACAAACCTATTGACTATAAGAAACAGCTGGAATTTATTTAAGTTTCCAACTATACCGCTAGGGGGCATAACAGCTTTAGTCGTGTTTAACGAGTTTGGAGTTTTTTATATTTTTCTTTAATATTTTAAATTAAATGCTATAATTATTTTATAAAGAATGAAAACTAAATTAAGGTTGCGTCTAAAATTTTAATTATTTTAATTTAAATGTAAGTATAATTAAATTTTAATTTTTTAACTTACTTCTTACTTTAACGTATTTATCTTGGTTAATTGAAAGACATATCTAAGAAGATTCCCAATATCCTAAATCTGTAGGAAGATATGAGGCTAATATTCCTGGAGTTATAAAAACCAAAGAGGTCTATAATACCGAAGTTTCACAAAGCATATGCATTTTAAAAGTAGGTATAGCAAGTGGCAACCTAAGAGATGTTATGTTAGATCTATCGCCAAAAAACAAATCGGCAAAGAAAAAAGTCAAACTCAAATTAAAGTCACATGATGCAACAAACGCTCTTGAAACTTGAAATACAAAAGATTTCTATTTAAACAGGAAACATTATTTAAATCCATATATTTCTATTTAGAAGTGAGTCCAATATTTTAACCAAACTTAAAAACATTGAATTTTCATTCAAAGACTACAGTAAAAATCACCGGAACCGGTAATTTAATTGGTTTAAAAGAATGAAAACTAAATTAAAGTTGCAACAAAAAATTCAAAAACCGCATATCGATATCTTTAGTCATTGAAAAGTTATTGCAAAAACAACGTTTTATACTAATAAAGGGATTAACAAAAATATTACCAATATTAACAAAACCAAGATGAATAACTAGAGGTTTTATTTATTTATTACCGTTATTTTTACCCAGGTTTTGCAAATCCATTTAATAATTCAATATTGTTAAAATTGTAGTGGTATTCTTTCAAGACAAGATCGGTTTCACTTCTGTCAGTTTAATCACTTGCAAGTGAACGTAATCATTTGATCACCTGACGGATGCCATTTGAAATATAACTAAACATTTAGAATAAAGTTAAAGATATGCTCTCTATTGGTTAGGCGGATTCATTTATTGTATTGTCATTTTGTTGGGTACACGCCTGGAAAGAATGGTACCGCTTCGGTCCTGGTCCCGGGGTATACGAGCTGACCCTGTTCAGCCCTATTGACCCCTATGAACTGGCCGGTCGCCTGAAACAAAATAAAAGAAAAACCCCCAAAAAAACCCAAAAATTCTAATGAAAAACGACGTTTCGGTGGCAAGTCTGCCACCGTTGTCATGTTAAAAATAAAGTTAAAAAATAAAAATAAAAAATTAACTAATATTTAAATTGGAATGATTAATATACTTAGACTTTTTTAGTATCGCAAAAAATCTGTCAACACGCATTTGATAACTATCATAGAACAAACTGGGATGCTTCAAGAATTTTAACAAAAGAAACTTGTTCTAAAAGACGCAAAATTAAAGAAAGTGCGTATATTTTATTAAATAAATATAATTGTATAGCATCAATTTCAGTTAATTTAAATAACACTTGGTTGCCTTTGCTCGATACTAAGTATCTTCAGGAAAACTAAAAATTAACTAACCCATCACCTTTTTTATATTACAAATAATAAATACCCCAGTTACTTATGTCACTCATATGTCAAACTATTTTCAGTTTGCGATACTAAAAACGTCTAAAATTTTCATTATTTTAATTTAAATATAAGTAAATAATTAAATTTTAATTTTTTAACTTACTTCTTACTTTAACGTATTTATCTTGGTTAATTGAAAGAAATGTCTAAGAAGATTCGCAATATCCCAAATCTGTAGGAAGATATGAGGCTAATAATCCTGAAGTTATAAAAACCAAAGAGGTCTATAATACCGAAGTTTCACAAAGCATATGCATTTTAAAAGTAGGTATATCAAGTGGCAACCTAAGAGATGTTATGTTAGATCTATCGCCAAAAAAACAAATCAGCAAAGAAAAAAAAGTCAAACTCAAATTAAAGTCACATGATGCAACAAACGCTCTTGAAACTTGAAATACAAAAGATTTCTATTTAAACTGAAAACATTATTTAAATACATATGTTAGGATCAAACACCGATTTCGGCCAATGGTCGAAAAATACGACCAAAACGCGTTCTGCCCCCCACCATATTGCCAATGTCCGAAATATCGCTTTCCGGCTATTTAATGTATACCAGAACGCGTTCTGGATCTTTTGAAATTGCCAGAATGCGTATTGACTTTTCGCAGTTAGCCTGAAAGCATTCTGGCTTTTGTCATATTGCCAGAACGCGTCGAACACATAAAAAATCGTTCAAAGGCCAGTGTAGTATGGAAAAATATTTTTATTGTTTATGTAAGTATAACATTTAAATGTTAAAAGTAACAAAATCAACTCTAAAAGAAACAGAGAACATCAAAATACGTAAAATTTTTGGAACCTTAAGGGCTTACTTATTTTTACATGAACTGTTGCGGTGACATCTACTGTTACACATTACTTTCTTCGCCCTACACGCACATTTTCTGTCGACGCAATATCGTTTGCAATTGCACTGTATAAAGCCTTGTTTCGATCCAGATGCTAAACCAGAAGCAGTTCGAAGAGATACAGACGTAGACGGGACTGTTGAAATATCAATAAAGTCGGAGTCGGCTAAAGTAAACTCATTACGGCTATACAGCGATTGCAAAGTTCCATCTTTCGTTCCTGAAAATGGATAAAACATTATATTAAATAGCTGATCTTAATTTATTACCTACCAAGCTGATAAAGTCCAGAGTCATTTATACTGAGTACAACAGCTAACACGTTTCTCGGGGCAAGTCTACCTCTGTCCACATCAGGTACTCGTATAATAACGGTTCTTCCTACATCAATAGGTGGTAACTTTGAATTCGAGAGAGCGATCATTTTCTCGGCCTGCTTTTCCAGTCCACCTTTAGCCTTGACCCGTACATTACTAATATTTTCATTTCGTAAACATCGATTACATATAATGTTTTGTTCACCCCTCCATTTCCTTCCTTGGCTTTTCCGCAGATGATATGAATAGATAAGCAACAAACTGAACATCTAAGGGAATCTGACATTTCTTTTTCGCATATTGTACAGACATTTTTCTCTTGTTGCTGTTGTTTATCTTCAGTATTCCTTCTGTTTGTCGAATTATCTTCGTCAACTAGATGCAAATGTCCATCTTCTTGTTCGTCTGAATTTTCCTGATTGCACAACTTTTGTAGTTCCTCTTCTGTTTTAATGTTCGATAGCAATTCCTTAGGAAGTGACGAATCTTTAAGACCGATCCTTTGAGGCGTGCCGAACATAGCTTCATAAGGACTTTTAGTTATTCCTGTATGCAGAGAACGATTTTTATTGCTTTGCACAAACCGCAGTCCTTCAGACCATTTCGTTGTGTTTTGGTCAGCCAACCATGTAACCAACATGTCCCTTACATCTTGATTCGATCTCTCTACGGACCCTTGGCTTTGCGAATGACGAGGTTTTCCATGGACCAACTTCAATCCGGGTCACATTTCAGCAAGATTTTCTACGATGCGGTTTGCAAATTCTCTGCCATTGTCGCTTTGTAAAATCATAGGTGCGCCGAACAAACAGAAAATATCTAATAAATGATAGGCCACTTCTTCAGCTGTCTTTGTTTTTAGTGCTCGTAGCACAGTGAATTTTGTAAAATGATCCTGATAATTGAGAATGAAACGAAAATCTTGGTCTGGTTCACTTTGCATGTCAATTAAGTCTACTTGACAGCGCGAATTCATTTCATTTGTTACAATTGGTTTAACCACTAAACCTTTTCGTTGCACTTTCTTTTTAATTGACACTCTTTGCAAAGAAGAAAGAATATAATTACGAATAGATCTTATGTCCGCTGAAGAAACTCCAAAAACTTACCTCGTAATCTCTTATGCCCTGCTCCTATATGAGCGGAATGAATGATATCAAATAATTCATCAGTTGTGCAGAAATAACGCAGCTTAGCAGTGTCACCAGCCCTCCTCTTTATCAGCTTTTCAGTTTCACCAATTTTTAAAATATCGTACCTTTTCAATCGTCGCCTTTGTTTTGAAGAAATTGGATCACCGTTACTTTTACAAGCCTTTGCTTCCTTTACCTCTGAAAGTATTTGATAGTATCTTTCTCTTGTAAAAATATTGCTACGATTATTGCTATCACAAATTAATTCTTGTAGATCATCACTGAAACGTAACTTAAGGTCTTCCATGGCACTAGCACACATTTTCGCTCTAGGGAAATTTTTTACACGCGCTCGAATTAAACACTAAACTAAAATGCAACTTCAAGCGTTGTCACAGAACGAAATATCCAACCTACATCGATTAGGAATTACAAGTTGAGACACGTATAAAATCGCTTTCTGGACTGTTTGTTTGTATGCTCGACGCGTTCTGGCAATTTTAAAAGATCCAAAACGCATTCTGGTCTATAATAAACGGCCGGAAAGCGATTTTTCGGACTTTGGTAATGGGTTAGAGACCAGAATGCGTTTTGGCCGTATTTTTCGACCATTGGCCGAAATCGGTGTTTGATCCTAACACATATATTTCTATTTAGAAGTGAGTCCAGTATTTTTACCAAACTTAAAAACATTGAATTGTCATCCAAAGACTACAGTAAAAACACCGGAACCGGTAATTTAATTGGTTTAAAGCGCCACAGGCAAAACTGTCACATTAAAGTGATGGTCATGAGTTAGTTCTAGTTAGTTAAATATATTTTTTGCATTTCCCAATAAGGCAAGTTAAAAAAAGATTTCACTAACCAGGACTAACCATGACCATGACCACAGATGGTCATTTGCATGACCATCTGTGGCGCTTCGAACCAATTAAATTACTGGTGCTTTTTACTAAACTTTTTGAATAATAAATTAATATTTTTGAGTTGGGTTAAAATACTGGACCCACTTTTCAATAGAAACATATTTAAATAATGTTTTCTGTTTAAATAATACAAAATCTTTTGTAATTCAATTTTTAAGAACGTCTTATGCATCACGTGACTTTTACTGTTCGTTGACTGGTCGGACGGAAAAGCCGGTGGCTGAACTCTAGACGCTTGTCGTGATTCCATATCTTGAAAAAAAAGAAGATATGTACTTCTTTATTAAAATAATATTACCTAGTAATTTATGTTTTTTTCTGCTATTTTTGGATAAATTATTAGTTTGCACCTTATAAGGCACTTAGCACCATTCTTATATTTGTCCAAGTGGTTCTTGAAAAATTTGATGTTTACAAGTTTGTAACTGCAAGTTTTTTTGTTTAAATCAATATTGTTTATTACCGGGACATCCGCCGCACTTTCATTTATCTTTTTTACCAATTTAATAAGTAAAGAATTTATGGTTTCGTCCGTTACTTTGTGACCGTACATTTTAAATTAATAAAATAAAACAAAATATATACTCTGTTCATAGTCACTTTAATTGAATATTAAGCCGTGACAGCTGTTTCGTAGTACAACTACATTTTCAAACGTACTGACAAACTAAAATTATGTTACTTATATATAAACAGTAATACCTAATAAAAACATATTTTTTAAAAAAGGTTTTAAAATCAATATGGTACAGTTGTGAAATTTAAAGATTTTATTGCTATATTTTATAAAAGTTTTACAAGGGGTAGATTTCCTAGGTCAATCTGTGTGTTAAGCAGATGTACATTCTGTTTTTTATGTTTATAGATTTCAATATTTTCTAATGTATCTAGTTTTTGCCCTTTTTGTTCTACATGTAATATTTTTAGGGTATTGATTTCTGGAAATTTGTGTCCGATTTCCAGAAAATGGTTTGCGAAATTTGATATTGTTTTCCCTAACCTATAACATGAATTATGTTCTTTAAACCTAGTTTCGAAATTTCTTCCCATTTGTCCAATGTAACAGCTATTACACTCTTTCACAAGTAAGCTTACAAACTCCTGATTTTTTAAATTTATTTTATTTATCTTTCACATTAAATATCATGTTTGATAATCGATTTGATGGTTTATGTGCTATTTTCTGGTTTTGTTTAGACAGGGTGTTCGAAATTTTTGTGATATTTGGCCAAAATAAGTTAGGGTTTTAAATGGTTGTTTTTCAGGTATTTTTGGGTAAATTTGGTTGAGGGTGAGTTGTTTACGTTTCTTATTAATTATAGAGTTTATTAATTTTATAAATGCCAGTAGTGTCATACTCAAATACACCATTAAGGGAAATATCAGTAAAATTAAACCGTATTTTAAAAGATGTCTTAAACTTTAAACCCAAATTTTCAGTTCAAAATTCAATAGACCTGACAAAAAGCTAAAAAATCTCAGTCTACCAGAAAACGCAATTTTAGCATCCTTTGATGTTACTAACATGTTCTCAAATATACCAAAAGACGATTGTATCAAAATTATAACAGAAAAACTAAACAATAAAAACATGAACCCATCTCTTAAAGAGGACATTTTAAAACTTTTGAAATTATGTATGGACAAAAATTATTTTAAATATAATGGAAACTTTTATAAACAAACAGACGGACTAGCTATGGGTTCCCCTTTAAGCCCTTTAATGGCGGAGATATTTATGTCAAAACTAGAAGAATCATTTATAAACTCCAAACATTCAGATAATGTTATATTTTGATACCGATATGTGGATGACATACTTGTCGGCTTTTCAGGAAACGAGATAGAGCTAAAAATATTCTTAATTATATTAACTCTATACACCCTAAGATTAAATTTACTTTGGAAATAGAACAACAAAACTCCATTAACTTTTTAGATCTTAAAATAACAAAAACTAACTACGGAACCATAAATTTTGATATCTATAGAAAACCAACTTTTACTGATATTACAATGCCTAATGATTCTTTACATCCAATTACCCACAAAATGTCAGCATACAGATCAATGATACATCGCGCAATTTCCATTCCACTTTCCAAAGAAAATTTAGAAAAAGAATTAAACACTATAAAAACATCGCTCAAAACAATGGTTATCCACCACCCTTAATAAACTCTATAATTAATAAGAAACGTAAACAACTCACCCTCAACCAAATTTACCCAAAAATACCTGAAAAACAAAACCAACCATTTAAAACCCTAACTTATTTTGGCCAAATATCACAAAAATTTCGAACACCCTGTCTAAACAAAACCAGAAAATAGCACATAAACCATCAAATCGATTATCAAACATGATATTTAATGTGAAAGATAAACAAAATAAATTTAAAAAATCAGGAGTTTATAAGCTTACTTGTGAAGAGTGTAATAGCTGTTACATTGGACAAACGGGAAGAAATTTCGAAACTAGGTTTAAAGAACATAACTCATGTTATAGGTTAGGGAAAACAACATCAAATTTCGCAAACCATTTTCTGGAAACCGGACACAAATTTCCAGAAATCAATACCCTAAAAATATTACATGTAGAACAAAAAGGGCGAAAACTAGATACATTAGAAAATATTGAAATCTATAAACATAAAAAACAGAATGTACATCTGCTTAATACACAGATTGACATAGGAAATCTACCCCTTGTAAAACTTTTATAAAATATAGCAATAAAATCTTTAAATTTCACAACTGTACCATATTGATTTTAAAACCTTTTTAAAAAATATGTTTTTATTAGGTATTACTGTTTATTATAAGTAACATAATTTTAGTTTGTCAGTACGTTTGAAAATGTAGTTGTACTACGAAACAGCTGTCACGGCTAAATATTCAATTAAAGTGACTATGAACAAAGTATATATTTTGTTTTATTTTATTAATTTAATAAGTGTTTTTAAACAAACAAAATTTTTAAGATGTTTTCCTTTTAATATATTTTCTTTGTGTTTCGGGCACTTAGCTCTCTTTTCTATTGTGCGCCTATGGTGCTGACTTATTTAACTTCCAACGCATTGCAACGGAACTTCTGATGATTTACTTCACACGTACCCGGAGGACATTAGTAAAAATGCCCTTTTCTATCACTCTGATCACGTTTAGCGAGATAAGACACATGCTCTATCTATCCCACTCGATAATAAGGAAATACAAGGGATGGGCTGACGTATTTATCTTGGTTAATTGGAAGAAATGTCTAAGAGGATTCGCAATATCTTAAATCTGTAGGAAGAAAATATTATGGTCCCGTATTATTTTCTTCCTACATAGATTTGCGCTTCCTTGAAGGTTTCTATTGTTTATAAGGTTTTATTGAAAAGTGCACCCACTATCTTTCCTTGTGTGAATGTGGAGAACTAATGATAATTAAGACCGTTATTTTAGTATTCGTATTATTTATTAGCTATTTACTCCTTATAGCTATAATGGGCATGATTTAGGCTTGAGGTTAGTATTTATTTATATTGTTATATTGTGCACGAAAAGTGATTATGGTTTTGTAGGTTGTAATTTTATTAAATTACTTGCAGATTCTGCTACAAGTTCTGTTATAGTTAGTTAAAATGTGAATTGCTAGGGATTTTTAGTAGCAGCAAATAATTAACTATGCCATGCCATCTGTAAAAGTAAACGTTTAAGTTTTTAAAAGTCAGCTTTAAGCGTTTTTTAACAATTGCAGGAATGCCCTCCATCCTCACATGTTTGTTATTATTAGAAAAAAGGAACATAGGGTCAAAGTTGGTTAGTACTCAAATACTCGGTATTCTGAATCGTATTTAGAATAATTTGGGCTGGTATTCGAATAGTATTAGAATACATCTGTCTGTATATGGCAGAATAATTTGGTAAGTATTTGGGATTTTGTATTCAAAATACCGTTTTTAAATGATGGTATTTGAATTCAATTTTTATGTATTTGAATACCGGAATTTTAAGTATTCGAATAGCGGCATATCCAGTATTCGAATACCGAAATGTGAAAACCAGTTTTCGAATACTGTTATTTGAAGTAAAGTATCGGTATTAAATACCGAGATTGTCAGTATTGGAATACCAAAATAATGGTGAATATCAGTATTTCGTGACCGCAAATCAAAAGAAAAATAGGCGAGGACCTTTTTTGCTTTCTAAAATTTTAAGGGTTGAGAACAAGGATGCTATTTTTTGTAAGGAAAGGACTTCTAAACAAGTTATTTTTGATATTTTTAAAACAATTAAAGTATCCATTGCAGGCAGATATTTAGAAAAGTTTTTAGAAACCGTACTAAGAATTTTAACATACTTCAACAAATAAATAGCGTTAATTAAAAAAAAAATATATATGAATATATTTTATTAAAACTGTTTTATATCAAGTAAATAATTTTACAATATTACCCGTTTTTGTCATAGGCAAGTATAATAATTATAATTGATCAAAACGAGACATGTCTACATGAGATGAAAATCACCTTTGTAATAATTAAAATCAGACAAGTCTAAAGAAGCCTGTAAAAAAACTGTTAACACATTTGTTTTTTAATCGTTTGCGGTTTTGTTTGATTTGTTTGTTAAATACAAAAATTTGCTTGACATTTTTGATAAAAATTTGGATAAATGAACGGTTTTTTTGAAATAAAAGTTTAACAAGACTTTATTCGTTGCGGTTATTGTGCGATCAAATTTTGCTATTTGGCAAACGAGTGCAGGAAGATATTTTAATTTGTTATTTTTTTATTTATTGCTGTTTCAATATCTAATAATTATACAAATCGATTTAACAAAACCTAACTGAATTAGGTACACTTGACCCTTGAGGCGTTCCACTTTTTTTATCTTTGGACAAACCACGAAGGCTAAAAGCCTAAATACTAACGTACCGTGGGTGTCTTAAGCAAGGTAAGAGGGAGTTTGTTGACACGGGACTTAAATACTTAAAGATTTGGGGGAAGGAAAAGACCTCCACGGGCAGCAGGTTCCACAACCTAGAAACTCTAGGGATAAAAGAACGAACAAAATGGGAAGTTCGGGGCCTGTCCAGTTGGACCGTATAGGGATACATACGCGCGGAGCCACGACTTTCTCTGTTGGGAACCGTAAGTGGAGGAACTATACTGGACAATTCTTCAGAGCAGATGCCATGGAAGTACCTATAAAAAAGCGATAAATCCCCCACAGCCCGACGATGTGCAAGAGGGGGAAGCCTTTCTGAAAGTGAAGGATCATTAATGAGACGAATAGCTCTTCTTTGAATAGAATCAAGAATGCTTAGGGTTGTGGGGGACGCCATGCCCCAGATATGAGAACAATATTCCAAGGGAGGTCGGATTTGGGACACATATAAAGTGTATAAATTAGAAGGGGAAAAATACTTTTTGGCTCGAAAGAGAAATCCAAGCTTTTTGATGCTGCCGTGGCTATAAATACAATGTGTTTATGCCAGTTGAGGTTACTTTCAAATGTGACGCCCACAAGATTAAAGGTGTCTTTGCTCTGTAAAACTTGGCCGCTTATAAGTAGAGGATGAGTATTTGATGACTCTTTTCGCGACAAGGAACATGATTGTGTTTTGGATGCATTAAAATGGACCAGATTATTAGCGCCCCAATCCAATATTAAATTAAGATCCTGCGAAAGAGATATCTGCATCGCTCTGCGTTTGTTTTCCAAGTCAGGTTTAGTAATGGGTTTAGGAACCTGAAAACTGGAGTGAAGGGTACTATCGTCAGCGAAACTATGAATGGAATTAGTTGTGGACGAGAGAAGGTCGTTGATGTGAAGAAAAAACAATGTTGGTGCCAGAACTGAGCCCTGAGGGACTCCAGTATTTACTTGGTGAAAGCTTGAAGAATGGCCGTCCACAATAACTGATATACGACGATCAGATAGATAACTAGAGAGCCAAGTACAGAGTTTAGTTGAAAGACCATAGGAGGGAAGTTTATTAAGAAGTGCGGCATGCCAGACCTGGTCAAAAGCTTGGGATATATCAAGAGCAACGATCTGGGACTCACCTAGAAACTCAAGAGACTTATTCCAGCCGTGTGATACGAAGGAAAGAAGATCTGCTGTAGATCTTTTGTGGCGAAATCCATACTGCCTGTCATGCAAAATTTTGTGTTTTTCTAAGTACTTAAGAATTTGTGAATTAATTAGTTTTTCCATTACTTTACAAAGAACTGAGAGAATTGAAATTGGTCTATAGTTAGATGGAAGAGATTTAGATCCTTTCTTGGGAATAGGTTGAACATTTCCAAAATAATTTTTGATTTTTTCTGCAAAAAAATACAATAATAAAGGGAATTATTATGCAAAATATTTCTGGGGCCGCAAAGATTTATAGTTTATCACATTTATAAGTTTAGTTTTAGAAGGTTTCGTGCCAAATTTTTTGCGTTTTTCTCTAAACTAATTATTACTAGTCATGTCCCTTTTTTAATAAACGCCCCTTAAATAATAAATAAAACCTTTTACTTTTAGCCAAACCAAGAAATCTCTCTTCTTTAAAGATACTTTACTTCATGATCCGCCTAAATTATTGCATTCCGCATTAAAATAACCAAATAACCTTCAGAAGTATGATTCTAGGTAATTTCATGCGGCTGTGATTTTCACCTCTCGACGATTGGTCGAACCGTTGCAGCTTCGGTGATTGAGACATCAAAACAATTGCGGCTCGGCAATGAGAGACGAGCTCATAATGCGAATATAACGATCTGAAGATGATGGGTGGTAGGTCTCACGTCTTCGAGCGCTCTTTTGTTCGTACCTACCACAGCATCGATATATCATGTAAGGTCGTACCAGTAGCGTAGATATTAAACGACTTTATTGATATTAGTGGTATTTTAATTTAAACAGATTGCTTTTCTACAAATGGGTATTTACCATACCTTCAGTAAACAAACGGACGGTGGAACGTGCGAACATGCGCCGTGGTAAAATACAAACACTGGCCCCCCGTACCCTCCGTCCACGGTCTGACCGTGACGCTCATTAGCTACCGTACTACAAACAGAAAACCAGGACGCCGTCGACAAATTCTTTCCGATAATGCGGACAGTCTGTTGGGCGCCAGGTGCGTTTACCCTCGATTTTCTTGCGCACAAGCCCGTTTTTCGCCCATTAAATGTAGCTTTTGTTTCGCGCAGGTAAGAACATTGGCAATCCATCAAGATCAGTGGTATTTACGTGAATCCATGCGAAAAATAAATAAAAAGTTGTGCAAACTTGTAGCATTTCTAAAGGATAATTCAAATTGAGTTTCCACATTACAATTTTTTTTTTTTTTTTTTGAAATGCCACTAAATTTGTTAAAGACAACATAACATTTCTACGTACAAAATATAAACAAAACAGTCATGGGGCAATATATGACCGTACAACGCAACGTGTTAAAATTATTCAAGTAAATTATGAAAACTGCCAATCAAAGAATAATAGTAAATTTTTTGGCGCACAAAATCGGTCTTGTGGGATTGGAAAATCTAAGACAGATTGGAATGATAAGTTTTTCTGGGAGCAGTTGGAAAATATGGACTTCGAAGATTTCTGGTTTTAACAGGACGGTGTCACCTGTCACACATCAGAAGAAACGATACCATTACTGCGCAGCAATTTTCCAGATCGCATTATTTCTCGTAACAGCGATATCAATTGATCGCCGCGATTCTGTAAATTAGGACCTTTAGATTATTTTCTTTGGCGGCATCTTAAGCGCAATGCCTACGAGAATAACCCGAACACAAGTGATTAGACTTAAAATTACCAACATAGAACCTGATTTGTGCCATGGAGTAGTCGAAAATTTCTGGAAACGGATTATGGCATGCCACATAAGCCACGGAGGTCCTTTACTTGATATTATCTTTTATGCATAATTGTAATGAATTACTCTCAAAGAGTAAATAAATACTTTTTAATAATTGTCAATTTCTCCTTTCTTTTTATTACCAATTAAGAAACTTTTTAATTATCAACTCTACAAAAAAATGTTAATCTTTATAGAATATCCTGCTTGGTGAGAAAATAAATTTCAACAAGAGTATTTGTATGTTGGATGTACAGGGTATCCCATTTTGGTTACAATGGCGGAATATCTCAGTTATTATTAAACATAGAACCTTGCGGTGATCATGAACCTTATCTACTTTTTTATGAAACAAAAGATGCAATAAACAAAGTCGTCATAGATATCTTAGTTTCTGAGCTACAAGGCGATTTTGAAAACTTGCATTTTTAGGTACCTTTTGTGCTTTGGCTGAAAACTTTTGAAAAGGTAACAACGGATTCTTATGTAATTTTTTCGTAGAATGCAGTGGCGTAGACAAAATTTATTTAAATATAATTGTTTTTAAAAAATTGACCAATGTTGGGTTTTTGCAGCTTTGGTAACTGAAACATCAAAACAATTGCGGCTCGGCAATGAGAGACGAGCTCATATGCGAATATAACGATCTGAAGATGGTGGGTAGGAGGTCTCACGTCTTCAAGCGCTCTTTTGTTCGTAGCTACCACAGCGTAGATATTAGTGGTAATTTAATTTAAAACAAATTGCTTTCTTGCAAATAAGTATTTCCGCGAATTTATGCGTAAATCAATGATAAGTATGAATAATTACTCAATAAATGAAAACGCAACTAATTAACCTTACAAAAGGTGTAAAAAGTTCTAGCATTTCAACCTTCATCGTGTATTTTGAAGTATTTACCAAATGGGAAACGTTTTTATCACCAACTCTACAAAAAAGCCTCTTTATAAAAAGTCCCGTGTGTGTGTCGGGTCGGTAATTACGTAATGCTTGAACGGGGGGAGAGGGTTCGGCAAAAATTACTAAACATCACTAGGGAGAGGGGAAAAAGGGTGTAGGGTAAATATCAAGTGTTTTTTTTCCTTTCAATGTGCGATTTCTACCGGAAATCTTGCGAATTTAATGTCTATCTGAATTTGTATTGCGGTTCTTTATTTTCTAAAATAAAATTAGTATTTAATTACTTTTATTAATAGATCATAAGATAAAAAAACAATATTATATTTCGTACTAAAAAAATTCATGTGATAGTAAATGAAGGGGAGAGGGTAGTTTCAAACCCCACCAAGTGTCAAAAATTGGTTTAAAAACGTAAAACAATTATAGCAATCAATTTTTTTAAACAAAAATGTTTTTATATTTCTATTGTTTTTCTTGGTACATTTTTTACGCAAAAATTATGAAAATATATCACTTGCTAACTTCGTTTGTGACAGCTGAAAAGTAAAAATGTTTTGTCTATATTTTTTTTGAACTAATGTATTACTCACCTCTCTTTCCATTTAAATTTTTGGGGTTAGTTCCACCCCTGCTAATGGTAAAAAATCGTTTTCCCCTAAAATCAAAAATTGGCGGGCCGAGCGTTTTCTTTAAATGATCTGGAGTGTCCAATGGCCACCTGTATATTTTATTTTTATAATTATAATAATGCCTCTAAAAGACGATTAAAATCATTTAAAATATTAATTTAGTTTTCTAATAAAATTAAATCCAATAACTATGCATTTTATGTTGGATACTACAAAAGAACTCTGCCACTGGTCATTTCTTCAGGGCAACATTTGCTGTTCAATCAGAAATCATTGCAATGTGTGTTTAATAGTTGATTCTGCGACTAAGAAATTTTCTATTTTCCATTCCATATAATGACTTTATTCTTCCCTCTCTGATTTTTCGGTTTTTATACTGCCGGCCGTCCAACGGAAAAACATCGTATGTGATATGGATTAATATATGCAGATACCGTGTTTTTCCGTTGGACGGCAGTATAGATATATTAAAGCTGAATTTATAGATTGACATTTTCGTCACCGATCGCCGTTTGACGTTTCTGTTTCTGATATGGTATTGAAAACTAAAATTAAACAAGTTGGCAACGTTGCAGTTGCAAATTTCGAACATAATGACATTTCATAATCAAGTTTTTCTTTCTGTTGTTGCAGTTAATATTCTATTTTTTGAAGAATTTTTATGATGTATGGGATGAATGTAATAAAAAATAAGAAAATAGTTAGTCTACAACTAGTGTTAAGCGTTTAAGTGGTTGCCATCATGGATTTCGTTGAAAATTCAGCAATGAAGCAAAACGTGCATAACGTCAGTTTTGGTTTATCTGCAGTTTAAGTCAAAATATCGAAGAACTTACGCTTTATGGCTATATATAAAGTTTCTCGAAACACTGACTATTATCCTGCTTTGTGTTATTTAGATTGTCAGACAATGATGCCTGATTTTTTTGTGAAATTTAATAACTAATCAGGTAATTTAAGTAAATATTCTTCGCCAAATTGAATCTAGATACCGCTGTTTGTCCGAATAGCAACGCTGTTCTTCTTAATTTGAATTCCCAATTGGCAATTCAAATTAAGGAGAAGCAGTGTTGTATTTCGGTTAGTGAGCTGATAAAAATGGGTATCTGGATCAACAGTGTCGAAAATATTTACCATATTTACAAAAATATTCGATTTTGTGTTTGTGTCTCGGCTAGAAGCAAAAGCACTTTTGAAAACAAGGCATTAAATTTCAGACAAAATATAAGGTATCATTGTCTAAAAACCTAAATACAACAAAGAGTAGTTACCAGCTAACGTTCCGCGTAATTTTATATAAAGTGGCAAAACGTAAGTTCTTGAATATTTACACTTAAACTGCAGGCATAACTAATTCGACTTTGTACCTTTTGCTTCATGTCAGAATTGTTTACGGAATCTATGATGACAACCACCAAAACACTTAGCACAAATTGTAGACTAACTCTTCTTGTATTTTTTATTGCACTTATTCAATAAATTATAAAAAATATTTAAAAACACGATATTAGCTTCTACAACAATAAAAAAACTTGACTTTGAATTGTCATGGACTCTTATACTAGTTCAAAATTATGCCGATAAAGGCTTTTTAACAACGTTGCAAGCTTAAGTTTAATTGTCAATATGGAAATGGTAAACAGAAAATATAAATTGACAAATGGTAACTTGTTGTTTCATCTTTTAACTAAAAACGTCAAACGGCAGACGGAAACAGAAACGTCAATCTATAAATCCAGCTTAATTATTTATCATCCTAAATAAAATATGAGTATAATTATGTATCTAATATTAATTTACTAGATAGCTCTATTATCAGGGCGGACATAAAAAATTTATACAAATATTAGTAAATATTCTTTATTAGGCAAAATAATTAAATATTAAAAATTTAAATTTACAACTATAAACATGGAAAAAATAAATATTTATAATTTTTTATAATAAAAAATAAAATACTAAAATATTTTTTGTTTCAGAAATAATATGGCTTAAATCCTTTAAAAACTACATGTGATTCTAATCGTGTTAAAATAAAATCACAACCGATAAAAAAGAACTAGGAAAAATAGCAAACATTATTAGCATGACTTGTTTATTGGTTACAAGCCAGAAAATAAGTTAAAACTACTAAAAAACCAAAAAAAATAAAACAAGTAAATGAAGAACTAAAAAACCGACGTTTCCTTGTTAAAATAAATCCAATAAATATAAAAAATTTAAAGATTTATTATTATTTAGGTTTAAAATTTAAAATTTTTTAGCTTTTTTTTAGGACATTCTAAAAAATCTTGGACATTAAATGTAATAGTTATTTATTAGATAAGTGAGTTATATTACATATAAGTCACGCAAGAAAAGCTTAACTCTCGAGCCCGAAGGGCGAAAGAGGTAATTTTCTTAAGTGACTTATATGTAATAACTCACGTGTCTAATACAAAATTTTATCCAACACTTTCGTATAAATCGTTTTTAATATCGAAAATAATTTGAAAACGTCATTCATTATTTGTTACTTGTCATTGTCAACACCAGCAACAAAATTATATATAAGTCTATAATTCACTAGTGAGCTAAAGGGTACTTTAGCTCACTAGTGACTTATAGTACACTTTATATCCTCAAAATCTGATCAATTATGTAGATATTATATGTAAGTGTTGGATAAAATATGTTTATCCAACACTTACATATAATATCTACATAATTGATCAGATTTTGAGGATATAAAGTGTACTATAAGTCACTAGTGAGCTAAAGTACCCTTTAGCTCACTAGTGAATTATAGACAATACAAAATTTTGTTGCTGGTGTTGACAATGACAAGTAACAAATAATGGATGACGTTTTCAAATTACTTTCGATATTAAAAACGATTTATATGAAAGTGTTGGATAAAATTTTGTATTAGACACGTGAGTTATTACATATAAGTCACTTAAGAAAATTACCTCTCTCGCCCTTCGGGCTCGAGAGTTAAACTTTTCTTGCGTGACTTATATGTAATATAACTCACTTATCTAATAAATAACTATTTTTTTATTATAGTTTTATAGTGACATACATAACTGGTTGCTGGTGTATTTATTATTTATAATACAAGAAAAGTGATGAGTTAGTTGATTTTTAGTCTTTGTGAAGATACTTCAGTAACAAGCAAAGACAACCAAGTGTTATTTACTTTAAATGTCGAAGAGATTTCAAAATATCCTAAAAAAGGGAAAAATTTAAATTTTAAACCTTAATAATAGTTATTTTTATTATTTGTATATAACTATTTACAAGTTTTTATTTACACTTTTTTTCTATTCCGAATATTAATTGAGTTACAGAGAAAAAACAATTTTGGAAAAAAAAGGTTTTTTTTAATATCTACCATGATTTTGTTGAAAAAAAACAAAAAGTGATTTAAACTAAGCTCTAAAACAACAATTCTTTTCCCATTGAACCAACTCTGTAGCCGCTGCGATTTCTAAGATCCCTTCACTAAAAATCGAAAAAACTTACCCTGTGTATACGCACTTTCTTTGATTTTGCGTTTTTAGAACAAGTTTCCTTTGCTAAAATGCTCGAAGCATCCCAGTTTATTCTATGATTGCTATCAAATGCGTGTTGACAGATTTTTAATTTATAAAATTCTTTGTTTTTAATGTATGATCTGTGTTCTTTTGTGCGTGTACCCAAATAACTACCATCAATTAAATGAATCCACCGAACCAATACAGAACATATTTTTAAATTTTTTGTGATTATTTTTGTAAGAAATAAAAAATATGGAGAATTAATTTTATAAACTTGTGTAAAAACGACACTAAATTGTTTCTAAAAAATAGTTTACTGTGTTTTATTTGGCCATATAATTTTTGTTATTTTATTTATTTTAAATTAATTAATTATTTTACTAAGTAGCAATAGTTTACTAAATTTTTTATCAATATTATTATTAGTAATTATTTGTCGTTAAAAATAATTTCCCAAGTTTAAGCGTATAGGTTAAAAATCACCCTGTAAAACTAGCTTAATTAAAAAGAATATTTTAACTTTGCCATTTCTAAAGTGGTTTTTATTTACCATAAACTTAGTTAATCATGATTTTTTCCAATATTAACCAGTACCATTTTACTCAATTTCTCACTTTGGTTTTTATTAGTTTAAAATTTAATATGTTATTTAAATTTTAAACTTTTTTACACGTAAGCTAAGACCTTTTATTTTATTTTGCATACATTTTGCTGAAATTAGCAGACAACATTTCCGGAATGTTAAATAAAATTAACATATAAAGATATGACACACATTTTTTTTAATCACAGCCTGAAAATACTTTTAGTAGCCCCTTCAACCTAAGTTGCTATAAATGGGTTTTGCCAAACATTTTAAAATTTATTTTGGAAAAAAATCGAATAATTGACTGTATATCATAATCTGCAATATTGATACACAAAATTTTCAAATTCATATTTGGGAGATTCCGTAATTGTGTAGGACCTGAATAATTATAAACCCATGTTTTTATTTTTAATAAAATAAAGAGTGCTACAGAAGGTTATCAGAAAAAATTAAGGGCTGAAAGAATTATAAAAAATATGAAAAAAAAATTATATAAACATTAAATTAAAATATGTATTTATTATTTAGGTATTTACAGGGTGTCCTATTTTTGTTGTAACAGCAGGGTATCTTAGTCATTCTTTAAGATGTTTATGCTATCTTTCGCTTTACAAAAAGTAGCTCAGGTTTGCGAAGACAGTAAGGTTCTATCTTTATTATTAACTCAGATACACCGCAGTTGCAACCAAAATGGGACACCCTGTACACTTAAAAAATATGAATATAAAATAAATGCTACGAGATCTGCTTGGCTACCAATTTGGTTGTTATTTCTACTATTGTCATTATTAAACTGTGCCCAGACTATGGTCAACTTACCTTCCGTTATGATTCAACAAAATTGAGTCGTTTATGAAATACCTTAAGAAATTCCCATGGAATTTCGGGTTTCCAACAAACAACAACAACAACCAAAATAGTATCATACCACAAGTATGTAACCTATTTGTTTAATAATTTGCCTTGTAAAAAAAAAAAATAGGCCAGCACAAAAGCCCAACAAAACGCTCGTGTTAAAAAAATTACGGAACATCATAAATTATAAAAAACAGCTAAATAAAAAAGCGGTGCTCACCTCACCATATTTCAAAATTTCAAAAAGTATTAAAAGAATATGTATATATATATATATATATATATATATATATATATATATATATATATATATATATATATATATATATATATATATCTTTGGACAATCCACGAAGGCTTAAGGCCCGCCGCAAATTGAACCCCAGCCCACGAACAGCACATGCGTAGCCCAAGCTCAACCCATCCTTCCCACTTCCACGTTTTTGATCAGTTTACCGCATATTGGACCCAATTCGGGATCAACCATATTTTAGATTTTTAAAACAAACCCATGCTGCACAAGACCCACGAAATCTGTGAGGCGAACACAAACCCATCCACGCGTGGCAGCAGAATGGGCTAGGTTTGGGCTGGGTCCAATATGCGCCACTCCATTTAAAAGCATGTTTTACAAAGTTATGCACGTGTGCTGGGTTCAATTTGCGGCGGGCCTAAAGCCTAAATACTAACGTACGTGGGTGTCTTAAGCAAGGTAAGGAGAAGGGAGTTTGTTGACACGGGACTCAAATACCTAAAGATTTGGGGAGAAAGGAAAGACCTCCGCGGGCAACAGGTTTCACATTCTAGAAACTCTAGGGATAAAAGAACGAACTAAGTGGGAAGTGCGGGGTCTGTTCAGTTGGACCGTATAAGAATGCATACGCGTGGCACCACGAGTATCTCTGCTGGGAACCGTAAGTGGAGGAATTATACTGGACAATTCCTCAGAGCAGAAGGCTGGTACTTACCTATAAGGGTCATTAATAAGACGAATATTTTAAGTGGAATCAAGAATGCTGAAGGTTGTGAGGGATGCCATGCCCCAGATATGAGAACAATATTTTAAGGGAGATCGGATTTGGGACATGATTAAACATAAACTTAAACTTTTTAAATTCCATTTTTTCAATCTCTTATATCAAACGAGTTACAAGTTCGTGGCCAAATTGACAAAATTTCAAAAACTTTAAATCTCCAAAACTAAATCAAGTAAGCCATGACTTACTTTCACCGTTGAATTTGTTTTAAAAATCGAAGAAGAGATTGTGCAATCAGATTTGTTTCATCTCTTTTAGTTTTAGCTATACCCAGTAAGGTTAACAAAAAGGCGACACCCTGTATATCAAAAAATATTAAAATTAAATAAATGCATTGTGAAGGTCATGGATACAAACTTTGTGAATAGTTGTATTGCTATGCTACTATTGCCATTTTTAAACTGTGCCCAGACTATAGGGCAACTTACTTTCCGTTATAATTTAACAAAATTGAGTCATTTATGAAATACCTTAAAAAATTCCCATGGAATTTAGGGATTCCAACAAACAACAATAACCAAAATAGCACCGGCAATAAAAATTCAAAAAGGTCACTTACACTTAGTAGGCCTGCACACTACAAGTATGTTACCTGTTCGTTTAATTAATCGCCTTGTAACAAACGGGCCAGCACAAAAGCCCAACAAAACGGTCGTGTTAAAGAAAATTACGGAACATCATAAATTATGACAAACAGCAAAATAAAAAGCGGTCTTAACGACACGACAGTCACCGTGTCGACGATTTTGTGTCTCTTTTTTTCGAAGCGCTTCTTGTCTCGCCACCGCAATAAATAGCGATTTTTAGCCGCGAAATAATCAGAACCAGCGGGCGAGAATCTTAAGAATGAGATGAACAGGCAGGGAATTCAGCCGTTTTGCCCACGCCGCATTTACATAGTAGTTAGTTGGAATTGTCAATTGGATTACTTAACTACCGACATACCTGGGAAGATTTTTAATTTTTCGCTAAGAAAAACCATTCAAAGGGCCATAATTGATTTAAATATATGTGGTAATCTATATATTTAAAACGCAAAGTAATAAATTTTAGACACTTCAATAAGGGCTTCTACTGTACCAATGGGCGCATTCAGGAGAACTTAGCCGCTTAACCGCTAAGTAAGCGGAATGTCAAAACTGTCAAAATAAAGCTATACTATTGGTTTAATTTGAAATTTTTGACACCTCCGCTTACCTAGCGGCTAAACGGCTGAGTACTTCTGAATGCGTCAAATGATGCTTTTTATTACGGTAGCAATGGTTAGATTATATGTTACCATCGAAAAGTGAAGCTGTATAAGATACCCTTAAGTTTCATGTTATTCACCGTGGACCCGATACAGCCAGTTTGACAAGTCTTATGTGAGGTAGGCAAAGTGCGTCACTGGAGAGGGTTCCGGTGAATGACATTAAAAGCCGGAGTTCTTTTTTAACTGTCGAAAAGGGAGAATTTTCTTGTGTATAAACGTAACTTTGTTTCACGCAGGTAATAGGTATTGACAATCCATCCAGATCAGTGTCCACATCAGAATTATTGCTGTTTGTGGCCAGTTGATTAGGTGATTATCGACATTCCTAGACAAGCATTGAGTTAAAACAGCATGAAGCGTCCATAAATTACGTGAGGTGTTTTTTTTTGATATTTTGGACCCCACCTCCCCCTTGGTGAGATTAGGTATGATTTTCTTTAACCCCCTCCTCCCATATATACTCTTACGTAAGATTTATGATGGGAATACAATACTTTCAATTAATTGATTATGTCCTCGAAAAATGTTTAAAGGCAAAACAAAAAAAGCCTCCACCCAAAAGCAACAATACATCACATTTTCCTGGGGGAGGCTTGCCCCAAAATTTAATTTTTTTCCCTTTGTATGTACACAAAAATTACGTGAGATTTTCACAGACCCCTCCTCCGCCCATCGTGAGATTTTCCTCGACCCCTCCCCCTAAAATGTCTCACTTAATTTATGGACGCCCCTAATATCTTTAAGGCTGCCTGACATTCTGATAGGGTGTAGATATTTGCATTAATTTCAGCTTAAAAATGGCAAAGGATTTCTTTGGGGATTTTGTAAGTCTACACCTTGGTCTGTATGCCA
This sequence comes from Listronotus bonariensis, assembly GCA_014170235.1. Lineage (NCBI taxonomy): Eukaryota > Metazoa > Arthropoda > Insecta > Coleoptera > Curculionidae > Listronotus > Listronotus bonariensis. The sequence goes on along the minus strand of JACEGR010000098.1, from coordinate 48,108 downwards.
CCCTTTACTTGGAAACTAGAAATTTGTGAACCCATGTTCCCATTTTAATTGGAGAACTTGATCACAGCAGTTTTTTACCACAGTTCGCGAGCACCCTGTATATACAAAATATTTTTACTGGGTGTTCTATTATTTTTGGTTCTCAGTACATTTTCCCAACCCTCTTATTAAATGCTTTACGTATGTAGCCATAAAACTTACGTAACTATAGACATTAACGACTCGGTTAAGATTTATTTGAGACGGCAATATTAAGAAATGTAGACTACTAGTCTACAGCATTGATCCGCGATTAGATAGATCGGAGCTTATATTTCATTCTGTTACATTTAAAAGACTTAAGACACCAAGTCAAGAGAGAATTTAACATACGTTTAAGACTCAATATATGAGATTTCAGCATTACTTTAAACCATTTTTAAATCAAGTTCAGGAATTGTCTTTGCCATTCAGATCAGTGTCCACATCACAATTATTGCTGTTTGTGGCCAGTTGATTAAGTAATTGTCGACATTCCTAGACAAGCATTGAGCTAAAACACATTCGGTGGCGAAGATATCAATAGCATAAATTTCAGCTTGAAAGATGGCAAAGAATTTCTTTGGGGACTTTGTAAATCTACACCTTGGTCTGTATAGCACCCTTTACTTTGGAAACTAAAAATGTGTGAACCCATGTTGCTTTTTTCCCCATTTTAATTAGAGAACTCAATCACAGCAGTTTTTACCACAGTTCGCGAGCACCCTGTATATACAAAATATTTTTACTGGGTGTTCCATTATTTTTGGTTCTCTGTACATTTTCCCAACCCTTTTATTAAATGCTTTACGTATGTAGCCATAAAACTTACGTAACTATAGACATTAACGACTCGGTTAAGATTTATTTGAGACGGCGATATTAAGAAATGTAGACTACTAGTCTACAGCTTTGATCCGCGATTAGATAGATCGGAGCTTATATTTTATTCTGTTACATTTAAAAGACTTAAGACACCAAGTCAAGAGAGAATTTAACATACGTTTAAGACTCAATATATGAGATTTCAGCATTACTTTTAAACCATTTTTAAATCAAGTTCAGGAATTGTCTTTGCTGAGATAAAATGCATATAAATCAGTCTTTAAAGACATTTAGTAAGATTTATATCTGGAAGCAATTAAATATAATTCATAGAAAAAGCCGAAACTACATTTATTTTAACCAAGGTGGTATATATCTGGTTTTTTATAAGGTTCTTGGACAGAATGGTAATAAGAGTAATAGACGGTTATCTCCTAATAGAGCAAAAGCCATTAATATAGTATTTTTAGTATCTTAAAGATAAATTTACCATTCTTTGTTGGTCATAAATCATTAATAAAATACAAGTTAACATTAAGATAAAGAAAGACAGGGTTGTATTATTGATTTATGTGATATATATCGAAAAAGACATCAAAAAATTAATTAATTACATGTCACAAAGGGGACATCTGATCGAAAATTACATGTTATTAATAACCTTAGTAAAAAATCGCAGCATACAGACAGGCATATACAGTGACCGGCAAAAAGTTTGCAAAATATGTTTTTTTTTAGGAGATATTCCGCATTTTCTTTCTAGGCGATCGCCTTTGCATGTTCGATATCCGAAAAATTCATTTTGGCATATATCATGTAAACAGCGGTATGCGGGGAAATTTGAAAAAAAACTAAGATGGAATCACAAAAAGTGGGGTTAGTTCACAAAATATTTAAAAAAAACTCTAAGAATAAAAAGTGCTTACAATTTAATTGTAACCCTAAAAACAAATTTTTAAGCATGTGTTTGAAAAAAGGGAATTTTCCATTTTTTTTTAAAAGTGTACCATTTTATTTACCAAACTTGCTTTATTGCTAACTTCATATAAGTCAAAATATTTTTTTCAACGACTGTTAAAAAATTCAGTTTTTTTAATCGTTAACATTAAGAGAAAGTACTCTGTTCTAGTACACTACATAAGGTGGTAAAAAAGTAACTTTTTTTTTAACACTTCGAACCTTTTTCTCACGCTTTGAATAAGTGTTTTGTTTCCATGCATACTACAATAAACTTAAATAAAAATTTATGCAGTGTAACAGTAAACGTGACATCAACTGAACCAAACGGTCAAGTTACCTTTAATTTCGTCATTATGTCCTTTAATTCATGTGTCACTAGTTTTAAAATTTGACAGTTTGCGAATAAATTTAATAGAAATTATATAAAATTATTAGTAGTAATGAAGTTGGGTGACTAAAAAGTTAAGAAGGAATTTATACTGTTTCAGTATTATTACTACCAGAAGTAAGAACATAAAATTTAATCATAATGGCATAGTTATGAACAGGGGCGGTCATATCAACTTTCCGAGGAGGGGGCCATATCATCATTAAATGTCCATATTTGTAATTAGGTGTGTTTAGGTAAAAAAATAATCGGTTACAAAGGATGTGGCATAAAGGGGGGGCATGGCCCCCATGGCCCCTTATGACCGCCCCTGGTTACGAAGAGGATATAATTGACTCTTAAAAAAAAGGAGGCTATGATTTTTTGTTGCAGGTTTAAATAAATAAAATATCCTAATAATTTGGGAAATTTTTATACGATCGTAGAAAAAATATAGCATGTAACACATGCATAAAGTGTCTTTTTTTAATCATGGGATTGCCGCACTCGCCTAACAGCTCGTGCTGTTAAACTTCCCATTCGTAAAAAAGGTATCACTTTATGCACTTGCTACATAAATTACTAATTTTGTTTTTCTGACGACTAGAGTAAATAATTTAATAATTAATAGTTTAAAAAACTAAAAAACACGCTTTTATATGCAACCGAACTAAAAATTAGAAAATAATTTTTCATTAAAAAAAATATTGTCATTTCATAGTAAAAAGCGTGGGGTGCATTTTACTATTTTTTCATAACTTTTCCATCATAGATATTTGCAAATATAATAATTATAACATTTAATATATTTATCACCCCACGCTTTTTACTATGAAATGACAATATTTTTTTAATGAAAAATTATTTTCTAATTTTTAGTTCGGTTGCATATAAAAGCGTGTTTTTTTAGTTTTTTTAAACTATTAATTATTTTTCATTTTTTAGTTTCTGCTACTCTTGACAAAATGGCGAAAAAATTTTTTAATGAACAAGAGTGGCAAATTTTAAAATTTTACCAACAGATTGCAACTCACTAAAAAATTTCTTCTTCATTAAGTAGCAAAGTTTGAAATTTTGCCAACAGATGGCAATCCAGGCAATGTTTGGACCGTTGCCAATATATTGCAACCCACTAAAAAATTTCTTATTCATTTAATAACAAAGTTTGAAATGTTGCCAACAGATGGCAACCTAGGTGTTGTTTTTATAATATAATGGAATTTTTTTCCTGGCGATCCAAAAAAGATAACGGGATACTGTTTGCAGATTATTGCATTGTCATGTTTTCTTAATACGTGTGCAAAGTTTCAAAGAAATCGAATAGCTGGAAGTTGGTTAAAATTAGGCTCAAAGATTCCGTTACATAGCCAGATAGTTACAACCCAAGTTAATAAAAGCGTGTTAACGGCATTTATTAACTGTTATTGTTCATAAAAATTGAACACCAATGGTGCAACTAACCCAATTGTGTAAAAGAACTTATTAATTTTTATTGTTCATAAAAATTGAACACCAATGGTGCAACTAACCAAATTGTGTAAAAACTAAAAAATTTCTTCTTCATTTAATAGCAAAGTTTGAAATGTTGCCAACAGATGGCATCCTAGGTGTTGTTTTTATAATATAATGGAATTTTTTTCCTGGCGATTAAAAAAAAGATAAAGGGATACTGTTTGCAGATTATTGCATTGTCATGGGTCCTTAATACGTGTGCAAAGTTTCAAAGAAATCGAATAGCTGGAAATTGGTTAAAATTAGGCTCAAAGATTCCGTTACATAGCCAGCCAGATTGATAGATACATACAACCCAAGTTAATAAAAGCGTGTTAAAAAAGATCTTTTGACGGTACATCCTGTGTTGCAATGGTTTATTTTTATTTTATTAAACAAAAAACGTTTAAACATTCAGAAATGGTAAAATTTATTGATCCTAATGATGTTCTTCTTATAAACTAGGGACAAGTTTTTACATTCTGTGCAAAAACCTAAAAATAATGTTTTATTTTATTGATTTATGTTAATTTTATCTACAACCATTACTTTATTACTTAAGCAAGTAAAATTAACAGTATAATTTTTTTACATTTTACAAAAATATAGACAATGTTTACCATAACTCGAAAGGAAATTACCCAAACAATGATAAAAATGCAAGCTAGAAATTATCTTTAACCTGCTTTTTTCATTTGTCACAAGAGCCGCCTACTAAAGCATCCATTTTAATTTCTAGATTATATTTTTATTTTTGTTAGGGTAATTTGCTTTCAAGTTATGGTAAAGATTGTTGTTAAATTTAAAAATACTGAACTAATTATTTTATTTGCTGAACTAATTAAACTAATAGATGCAAATAACAATTAAATAAATCAATAGAATAGAAGGTTATTTGATTGAAGTTAATGCACAAAATGTAAAAACTTGTCTTTTGGTTAGTCTTCTGGTTAGTCTTCTAAACAAGACTAGAATCAATAAATTATGCAATTTTTAAATATTTTAACGTTTTTTCTTTCTAAAATCCGAAATTTTTTATAAATAACACAACCCCACAAAAAATAAAAGTTGGTTGTCCGAAAGACTAGACCATATCTTTATGTTTTAGGGGTGGCTGAATCCGAATCTGGTGGGGGTTGGCCCCATCATGGTCAAGGCTATTTTAAGGTCAAATTGTTTTTTGGTGGTCGCTGAATCCGAGGTCAGTTTGACCACATCAAGTCATGGTCAAGGTTATTTTAAAAAATAAGGAAAAATTCTTAAGGTTATAAAAAATCGAGAACACACCATTATTTAAAAACTGTGTGTGAAACATTTTTTTTTCTAAAGCGCCTAGGTCTCGAGATATTTGACAAATTCGTTACATTCTTTAAACTCTGGATATTTTTTTTAATTTACGTTTTGTGTAAAAAAATATATAAGAGTTATTTCCTCTTAGTTTTTTTCTTTACCAATAATATTTGCAAAGGTATAAGGCATAAAATAAATTACTTATTTTTAAATTTTGTTTATTTAACAAATGTTCAGACCTTCCCGAGATCAAATATATCTCAATACCTGTTGTCTACATTTTTCTGAAGGGTTTACTTTTGTTTTACAGATCAGATTTGGTCTGTTACTTGCAGTCACCCAACCAGTTAGGGTTTAAACGCTCTTAGTTAAACACCGCTACGTCATACTTTAATAGCATCAAAAATGCCCAAACATACATCCCCATCGACTACAAAATCCTTAATGCCTATGGTAAAAAATTGCATGGCAAGTAGGTACTTTTGTATGTAAACATTTGGTTGTTGATGACGTAGCTGTGTTAAACTTACAGCGTTCGTACTATACTAACAAACTTTGCTCTTACTCGCTTTTAAGGTCATAATTTTATAAATTTTTTTGATATCCGCTTTGCCTTAATTTAAATATGTAAGATGTCATATTTAAAACATCTCTTATAATGATTATTAACATAAAAAGTTTCTCCAATTTTTCCCGGAATTGGTATTCTTCCACCAGACATTTCGCCACTATAGATTGATGATTAAAGTAATAATGTAACGGACAATTGGCAATGCCTTTATGCATCAATGGAGAAAATATTACAGTGAAATATCTCTGCTTTTAGGTTTTAGTTAGACGTTTCAACCAGGAAATGTATTTTTTTGTTTATTAGTGCAACACGGGTATAATTTACTTTTATTGCGACTAATAAATGCCTAGTATTGCACTTTAATATACATAAAGAACAGTTATTTGCAGAATGAAAAAATTTACCCATGAATACATGGGAATAGTCAGGTACCGGCAGGTGGGGGGGCAGCTAGCCATGGGCAAAATTATTAATTATATTATACATGTTAAATTTATAAGTAGGTTTAGGGACTCTACAACGATAAATACATTAAAAATATACAAAGTGTTTCCTAATTGCGAAAAAAAATAAAGGAATATAAGCATATAAATATAAAAAAAGTTCATATGAACAAGTGCATGTAACAATGCATTAATTCCAATATATACAGTGTGTCCAAGATAAGGATCCTAAGCACAGGAATCTCAGTACCTATTGGAGATACAGCTTTAGGTTAAATTAGGAAAAAGTTGTGTTGTGAAAGTGTTTTTAAAGCTTATTTTCATGCCGTTTAAAAACATAAATCACCAATAAACAATAATAAAAATAATTAATCGACTTCGGATAGGGCATACTAAACTAACTCATAGTTACCTTCTAACAAAAGACAACCGTCCTTTTTGTGAATTGTGTACAGTGTCTCTAACCATTAAACACATTTTAGTGGAGTGTCCAAAGCACGCGCGAGAAAGACAGAAAAATAACCTTAAAGACTCCCCTCAGGACATTCTTAAAAACAATTTAAGAGATACACTAAATTTTATAAAAGACTGTGAGCTAATTAACTCAATATAAATCATAGAGTAGTACAACAAACATGTGATGTGAACAAACGAAAACATTTTTTCTGTACGTGCAAATAACCCTTTGTGGTTGAAGCACTATCTAAACAAAAAAAAATAATAAAAACAACAGTAACAATAAGAACAATTGTTCTAAAAACAACAACTCAACAAACAGGGTAATAACGACAAATACTATTTTATAATGATATTAACTTATGTTACAGATACGGTAACGGGTATTAACGTCCAAGCATTTGTTTGCAAGGCCTACCTAAAAATAACTTTAAAAAATAGAAAAAATGCAATTTTTCTTTAAACTAAAAATTAAAATATGATATGTGATACATCGTTGAATTTGTAATAAAAAATGGGATCAGATACAGGGTACTTTTTTTGAGCCATATAAAAAATAGAGTTGATGATGGTTTCTTGAAAACGAAACGTCGGATATAAAATCTAAAAATACCATCATATAGTAGCTAAAAAGTGCCAAAAAAGTGGTATTAGTTTTTTAATATCTCTTCAAATAAAGTCAGAAAAAAATAAAATCGATATAGTCAAATTTTGGTTTTTGCCAAACATCTCAGCAGGCCATGAAATTTTTAAAGTTTTTAAACGGCATTTAAATAAGCTTTAAAAACACAACTTTTCCTAATTTGACCTAAGCTGTATCTTCAATAGGTACTGAGATTCCCATGCTTAGGATCCTTATCTTGGACACACTGTTTATGATGTTAAACTTTAAAAAAAATCGTATTTTTAATAATATCTTAAATATCCCTTTACCAAATTTAATAAAATTTAATAGTGTTGTGGTATAAAAGGGCGGCTCTTACACGAATATTTCTGATAAAATTGTGTGGCACTAACATTCGTGTATTTTTATATTTTATTTAAATTAGCCTAATATTAATAAAGCCTTCTTCTTTCTTTATTTTGTTTTCATGTCTTGCGTAGTTTTAAAGAAAAAAATATCTTCATTGCATATCCTTGGACCACCCATGCAAGAAACATAGAACGATTATAGAAGCACTTTATTTAGGAATTTTTTTAGATGGTATTATTGTTCATATGTTACAAAATTTAAAGAAAATTTAAAAAATATTTTTCCTATGTTTTGTGTGCCACACTAGGTCCCACTAAAGAGAGAGAGAAAGAAAGAAGAGAGAGAGAGAGAGAGAGAGAGAGAGAGAGAGAGAGAGATGTATTGATTAAAACAAGCTCTAAAGAAAATATCAGTCATCAATTTTAAAAAGAACCAATTCTAAAACGGTATTTACCAATCGGTTATGTTGACGTTTAAACAATGTATTATACGTCAAAGTTTTCACCAATTATTACCGCGGTTATAATTGGTTGAACGCCTAAAATTGATAAGTGTTCCGATAAGCAAGTTTCTCTTTAAGGGGGCCTCGGATGCCAAGGTTGCAGAGGGTGTGGGAGTATTTGGGACCTAAGTCAAATATATGGAAATAAGGTATCCGTGTGTCAGAATTGTGTAACCAATTCCAAGTCTAGTCATGAGGGGAGAGAGTGTCTGGAAAAGTTTTCCATGGAGGTATTTGTAAAGATTGTGTCTTTAACCTCATGTAACTGTTGTCTTCTAGCTGTAGATCTCATTCAAGTTGAAATATGGCTTTGATCTTGTATTTTGAGAATATCTGCAGATCCTTTTGGAGCTAAAAATAAGGTTAGTTTTTGTGCTTGGCTTGCTTTTGCTAAAAGGTCGGCCCTCTTGTTTCCGCTGATGCCAACATGACTAGGAATCTAGAGAAGTGTTACAGACTTATTCTGAATATGATTTTTTTTTCATGTTGTATTTAATGTTAAGGGCTTTCATGGAACTGAGAGAGTCAGTGGCTATAGCCCAATGTCTTCCATTTGAAGTTTTGATTAGCTCTGTGGCCTTAAAGATGACAAACAGTTCGGCGGAAAGTTGTGAGATGCAAGGAGTATGAATGTTCATAGGGGAAAATGAGTGTTGCGTTTGTTGAGTCAGTCATGGAATAAACTCAAAAATACGCGCATATTTTTTTTAACTGCAGTTAGGAAACTCACTGTTTAATAAATATACCTGTAATTTTTTTAAATTTAATGTTTCGAAAAAACGGTATTCTTTATAAAATTTTTGCTTTATCTAAAATACTTAAAACTATACAAAAAATCGCCGTAGGATATACAGCGTGGTTTTAAAGCGCAAAAAAAAATGCTGTGAAAAAAAACCGGAAATCCAAAAACACATTTTTGAAACTACCTAATTCAAAAAATTAAAAAGCATGAAAAAGTAATCAAAGGTGTTTACTTTTTCTATTGGTTGATGTTTCTAGGTAAAATTAGGGTTACCGTGAAAAAAAAGAACCTTAAAAATATATTTTTACAATCCAGTGATTCTTTTAGAATAAAAGCGTTAAAAAGTCGCCTCATGCGATTTAAAATTACGAAAATAGCAGTCATTTTCGGGTTACCATGCACATGTGTGTCAAACATCGACATACCAAATTTTATTTTTCCATCTTAAAATGTAAAAAAATATTTCGGGGAACCACTTTTGAAAAACACCCGGTATATTATCAGTTTTTCACTGCCTGCCCCCCTACCTAAACAAAATCCTGGCTGCGCCCATGCATGGATAAATGAAAAAAATATTTCAATGATTACTTTGGAACTGTTACCACAATACCAATGATATTTGGGCAACTAAAAATATTATGCTAATGACTCTTTCCATGGGTAAATGGCTGTTCAGTAAGTCCAGATTATACGGTGTGAGATGACTTTTGTTTGACACTTTGCTTTGTCCTTTTGATTCCTTATCTATTCTCTACAAAAAAGGTGTACCTACTTTATTTAAATCGATATTATGGATCCTTCTTCATTAAATCGCATTTTAAATTTAGCCATACTAGCATTTTGTATGTAATTAAAAATTCAATTTTTTTATTACATATAAAAAAACACTGGTATAAGATTATTAAGTTGCCCAAATATCATTGATACTGTGGCAATAGTAAATTAATTGCAGAACCTGTAATTTCATTTAGCGGGTGGCTTATGGAAGCGCTTATTGTACGGCTTTATGAAGGTTGACTTAGCTCAGGAGGGGAGTTATTTATGGTCAATATTTTATTTGACATATCCTTTTTCTGATTTGTGGATTCATCAATGTAGCTCTCAGCTACAGCCGTTGATTTCCAGCCCCCAAGTCGCTTGACATTGGTAATTGCTTCTCCAGAATCCGCTAACATAGTCGCAGAGAATCTACAAAAATTATGTCCAGTGTACTCTTTTGGATTTTTAATTTTAGGTATGCAGCAATTTCTGAAGGCATTTAACCTATTGAATTTATTCCCACACATTGCGTTGTATGCTCCTTGTCTATACTGGAGGAAAAAACGTCTGTGTGGGGTATGTGGTTTTCGCAAATTTGCATATTTACGGTACAATTGCGGATAAAGTCTGTTATTTGTTTCATCGGATACTACAAAGATTCTAGAAGTGTTATTTTTACTGTCAGCAATTTTCACCACTATCAAATTTTCATTATCCTGTATGTCATCAATAATTATTTTTGTGAGTTCATCTCTCCTACAAGCACCGGCTAATCCAAAAATTGTAGCAACTTTTATTAGAAGGTATTCCTTTCATGAATCTTGAAACTTCTTCTTTGCTGAAATTTTTTGATTTTTTTGGCCAGTATCCCATGTTTTGGTGTTTAAGTAGTGATGTTAGCTTGAAATATGAATTTAAATCAAGGTTCCTTTTTACTTTAAGGACACATTTTACCATAGAGTACTTACTCCATAAAGTATTAGGTTTATATGTTTTTGCAAATCCGCAAAATAGGCCAAGAACACTTCTTTAACTTTTTGTCCCTTTGCTGGAGCACCAGTTTTTGAAATGACTATATTGATTCTCATATTTTTTACGAGATTTTACTAGTAATAAATTCAAACTTACGGTATTTGCTGCATCCAGGATAAAATCTGGTATCTTCTCATCGGAACTACTCATTTTGAAAATCTGCATAGCCAGATACGAACGTGTACTGACGAATGCTACCTTGCAGAGCAAGGAAATAACAAGCAGTAAAAGCTTTAGCTCTCTCTTATTTCTGTACTAGCTATGATTCCCGGCTTGGCTTGGGAGTTGATATGAGATTACGTGGTAGTTGAAATAAAAAAATAAACTATGGCGTAAAAAGTAAAAAATTATTGAAAACAATTGCAATTGCTCGCAGCACCTTTCAAAACGCAGCCCAAATAACCGTTGTTCGGAATGAAGTTCAAATACTCGACAACAGATGGCGCCACTACACTTAATTTCCAAGTTGATAGGTTGGAAAAGCCCTTATATTTTTAAAAATACGCCCTTTAAGTTAAAACGGAAACTTTCTTGTTCGAGGGGAATAAAGGGCTATCACACTATATAAGTCCCTTTATCGTATCAGGACTCCTTTTTAAGTTTTATCGGCACGCACATTTTATCAACTTAGTTTTATTATATACTAGCTATGATTCCCAGCTTCGCTCGGGAGTTGATATGAGACCCAAATAACCGTTGTTCTGAATGAAGTTCAAATACTCGACAACAGCTGGCGCCACTACACCTAATATCCAAGTTGAAGGGTTGGAAGGAACTTTAGGGTAAAACGGGAACTTTCTTGTTTGAGGGGGATAAAGGGCTATCACACTATATAAGTTCCTTTTATCGTATCGGGACTCCTTTTCAAGTTTTATCGGCACGCACATTTTTAACAACTTAGTTTTATTATATATAATGATAATGATAATAATTTCGACTGCTTGTCAAAAACACTTATTTTTAGAAGTATTAAATAAAACCCTCTTTGTTCGCGTATTCTAATTCTATTTTTATTATTTTTTTTTTTTAAATTACAATCTTTTTTTATTTTAAAATGTAAGTGTAATGTCTGGAATAAGCTCCCAAAACTTTACTACCGATCTGTTCTTTGCAAGGTAATAGAGGTTCTTTAAAGAACATCAGCCCTTTATAAACAACTTAATTAAGTCGTTAAAATTTCTAATTAGCGACGTGGAACCGGCCCAGTCGAGAAGTAATCTGAAATAGCCAGAGTATTGCCAATTTATATGCTAAATAGTATTTATTATTTATTGCGTTTAGGAATTAGTCGAGAGTGCAAAATATAATAAAGCCCAACCTACTTCTTGTTAAAACAAATTATATGTTAATATTGACATAATGCGTTATTTTCTAAATGAATGCGAAATTTTTTGTCATGTATTTGATAATGAACAATACATTTTTAAACATTTTTCCAGTAATTCTTTGAATATAACTGTATAATTTAAGCCATTTGAGGGTTTTAAAAATTTTTATGTTTTACCCATCTATTATTGATCTGTAATACCTTAGAAACGGAATATGTTATGGTAGCAATAATACCTGCTATCACACCTAGAGCATTATGATAATGCTTGCTTATTATGCCCTAATGCGCTAATATGGAAATTTTATTGCTTATACAATTTTATTTCTCTCACAATAAAAATCAAGTTTATAAAAAATATTTTTTCTTTAAACAATACTAAAAATTAAATTTTATTTCCAAAATAAAAATTACAATTTTGAAATGTCCCGGAAAATGTAGCTGATCCCACTATAAAATGGTCGGTGTTTTTTGTGATGGTAGCAGCGGTGGTAGCACTAACGCTATTTTGTATAAAGGAACAGTCCATTAAATAATTTTCAATAGTCGATACGGAATTAACCTCGGAATTAACTGAATTGGCAATCATTTTGGCTACTTTGTTTTTGGATGAAATACTTTCTTCTATATATCCTTCAGCTACTGAAGAGCTTTTCCATTTCCCATGTTGTTTTAGCGTTTCAAACGAAGCACCTGCCTCAACAAGTAAAGTTGACGATGTGCGACGCAAACAGTGGCCGGTGTAAGCTTCTGCATTATCCAATTTTAAAAATTTTGCGATCAATGTTGGTACGCTTCCTATGGTATTTTTTCAATTGATTGTACTGTACATCGACCCTTTCTATAGGTAAGAAAGAATCTTCGCTCCTTTATTCCAGCAGGTCTTAATGTTGTGTACTTTTTATTAAATTTAAAGCGCCTAAATCTTCTTCAATGATAGTAAAACTTTTTGAAGTTGAAGTTTTAGTTTCTGGTATCTTTATAACCAAGACTGTTCCTCTATCTTCAATGTCATCAATAGTCATTTTGACCAACTCATCTCGTCTTAAACCTCCAAAAACACCCATTACCAATATGACTTTGTGTACCAAGTAGATATCATCAGGAGCCTTCTTAATAAATTTTAATATTTGTTCTCCTTCCAAAATTTTAGACTTCTTCGGGACGTATCCTTTCGACTTAACTTTTAAAAAGATATGAGACGATGGTATTGCGAAATGTCTATATTTTCATAGACCATCAACGTAGACCTTAGGGTGGAATACTTGGTCCAGAGAGAGTTCGGACTGTATTTTTCCGACTAAAAATAATAAAGTTTGTTAAACATATGTATTAAAATAAAATCAATAACTTACCAGTTCCTGAAAATATGCCATTAAAACGGTTTCGGTTATTTGAAGAATTGCGTTAGCATCTTTCCAAATACCAAATATGCCATACTCCCGATCATACTGTTGCCTTGATTTAACTGGCAAAAGATTTTCGGTCGCTTTTATGGCCTTTTCTCTTATATTTTGTGAAATTTCTTCCATTTTGAGCAAATCGTTAAATAAAAAATTCCAACTGACTAACTGATAGAAACATCAAAGTCAAACTTAACACCAGTCATTATCTACTTACGTATACAGGTACAGGTGCAACTTATTTTTTATATTGCGAATAAGTAATGTAATTAGTCATTGAAAAACTCTTTTTGGGTAAAACATAAAGCATTGTATGCACCACGGGCTTTACTGGACTATAATGCCCATCAGGTCGAAATCTAGCCCTCGAGCTAGAGGCCCTCGAGCTTTTTCGACCTTCAGGGCATTATAGTCCTAGTAACGCCTTTGATACATTAATAGCTATAAAAACATTTAAAACGTCTTGCACACGATACAATTTTACCACCGATTTGACTAGATTGATCACCAGATTGTGGTGAAATTTAGCTGACCAATTTAATGTAATTGAGTGGTCGAGACTTCTTGACTTGTTTGAGAGAAACATTAGTTTGCATACAAACAGCTTACAAGTTTGTAAAAAACAAACAAAAAATATTTTTAATAAAAAGAGTGCATTTTTTTCTGGTTTTGGCCTCCTTAGTGTCTTAGCCAGATCCAAAGAATACAGTTTATTTATTTTTCTAATTTTTATTGTGTATTATTCTTAGTTTTTGAGAAAAAAATTAATGTGCAGGATAACATCCAGGGGGATAAAAAATTGAGAATGTCGAGGAGCAAGAAAAAAATATTAGAAAAAAGGTCCTCATCTAATAAAAACAACTTTCTTTAAACATTTTCATAAAACAAAAAAAAGTTCCCATATAATAAAAACAACTTTTTAAACATTTTCATATACTGATCCCACAAAATTTTGACAAGAAAAAAAAGTTTTTACCTTCAAAACTGTATCTTTTCCATACATTTTTCTCTTGTATTCTGCGCGCATTTAAAAGCCAGGGAGTGTAAAATCCTTTGAAAAGCAAAAAAACTTGATTTTTGCCCTACAAAATTTACTATTTCATACATTTTTTGATACTATCCAAAAGCTTGGCTTGGCTTGGCAATTTCGTGAATGACATTTACAACAAAATGACTAGCCGTAAGGAGAGTGGTATTTAAAAAAGTCATAAATATTTTACCCAAAAATGTTTTTTCCAATGATATTTAACAAGACTATTTCACAAGAATTACAAGTCAGACTTTAAACTTTAATCTACATATAAACTAACAATAGTTTTTTTTACCTTTTTTACTTTAACCTAACTAAATATTGTCGCTAAGAAACAATCATGTTGGTTTTATTCAAGTAGGTACAGGTAGGAGTTTTGTCAATAGAAGATAGTAGGTTGCTATGACATTTTTTCGGGGGTAATATCCCTATACTTTGGCCACTATAAATTGATAATGAATACCTAGTAAGTTACCCCGGTTACAGTAGTTTTCAACCAATAAAATACACTTTTTATTGTGGTAACTAGGGTTGCTCTCTTTTTAAACCAATAAAATACAATTTTTGTTGTGCATTTCATTTTTCCGAAAAAAATCGGAAAAACGAGTTTCTAAGTAATTTGTTTCAACAAATAGCATGAGCAAGAGTGGTTTTAAAAAGACGCGGATTTTTCCACTTTCGTAAATGCTATTTATTTAAACAGATTACTTAGAAACGGGCATTCCAATTTTTCTACAGGAAAAATTAGATGCACGACGGATATTTGGTAACATTATTTTCTGAGTTAAATAAACATTTTATTTTAATACAACTTTTTTTTATCAAATTATTCAGAACAATAATTAACAAGAAAAATATTACTTGCAACTTGTTAAACTTGCATGAAATTTTTTCGATTTTTTTTCGGAAATACTGCTGACAGCTAAGTTGACAGTTGTTAAGTAATTTTTCCACTTAAGATTTATATTTGACATACCTTCTAATTTTTGATAGCGATTAAATATATTTTAAAAATAGTTGTTGGTGGTGGGTGGTATTTATTTTTGAAACAAATGCTGAAAATGTAAGATTTTTAAAATAATGACCAGCCTAACCCGTTCCTAAAAATACAAGACTGAATTTAATAGTAGTGTTTAGGTTTCCAAAAACCATTTTCAATCAAAGTTTTTGTTTACAAATTTGGTCCTTATTATTCCTTTTATTAGGTATCTTTTTATCGTCAATGGTTTACAACAATTTGCATACCATAACATGACCTTTTGCTCAAAAATGCCGGGTTCCCCATAACAGGCTACCTATTCTAATATTTGAGATTTTTTTAGTTCACCAAACAAACTTTTTATTATACTAAATTACTAGTTAGGAATTCCTTACTAAAAAGCCAATTTTTTTGTGAATAGCTTTATTTTAACGAGAAGACCAAATTTTTTCTTAAGTTTTTTTATGTGTGTTAGCATACAGGGGTAGCAGAGATTAAATATGTGGATTTGATAAATATGAAAAACCAGGATAACGAACCTCGCAATTTGTAGGACAATGTGGGTGTTAAATTATACAGGGTGTCCCACGGTGAACTGCTGCGATCGATTTCTCGAAGAATAGACATGAAAATTTAGTAAACATACAGGGTGTCCGGGAAAATGTGAGAAATTTCTCGCACACGTATGGAACAGATGAAAATAACACGACAAGTTCCTATAAAATTTTTCCGTTTAAGCCCCCTGCGGAGATATGATCCCCTAAAGGGGGCAGCTATAAATCGATTTTTCGTGAATAACTTTTAAAGCGCTTTGTATAATTTGATAATATTTTAGTACGATGCATACTAGTAAAGACCCCTTAAAATAGTGCCCTTGAAACTTATGTCGCTTCTTTAGTTTGCCAGGGACGGACTAGTTTTTGCACATTATTGATAATATTTTTACGCCCTGTATGGTGAAGACACAAAAAATATGTTTTTGGGTAGTTTAAACCTTTTGCTAAAAAAAGGTACTCCTGTTTGACATCGATAAAATGAGCCGTTTGCGAGTAAAAAATTATTTTAACAATAAGAGTTTATTTTTGTTTAATAATACAATATTTTATTTTCGATGTAATTTGTAATTTTTGATTCAGTATTGAAGTCCTCTCGTAGCAGGTCAGGAATTTGTTGCAAATGTTGTTAGGGAGATTGCTAAGTACATATCTAGGTACGAAAAAATTACCACCTTTCAGAACTTGTCAACTTTCACGTCGGTGACACATTCATTCTTTATTTCGATATTACCTTAACTAATTTTTCCTACGACCACTTGTGAAAATAGCAAATAGCACACTGATTTCATGCATAGAAAATGCGTTATATCACACTAGTGTTGCAAAGTACTTTACAGCACTAGTGTTGCAATAGTATATTACATTACAAGTGTGGAAAATGACTAATTTCACACGAGTGGGAATATTGTAGCACGAGGCGTTAGCCGAGTGCGACAAACCCACGAGTGTAAGAAAGTCATTTTCACACGAGTACTGTACACTATTTTTCCTACGACCACAAATTATTCACCAAAAAATAAATAAAATTAAAGTTTGTCTGTTCAGAAAAAATAAAAAACAATTGAGAACTTTGCAACACTAGGGTGATATTTACTTTGCAACACTAGTGTGATATATACTTTTCCTCACTGCTATATTATACTGTTTTGACAATATTTTTACATCGAAAATCACCTACCTAGAAGCATTATATAACTTTTATCATTTTGGAATTTAAAAGGCCCTCACTTAATAAAAATTGTATGGTTTTGTTAGGTAATAACGCTAATAGTTTAATACGGTTTTCTGCTATTATAACTGTTTTTTAAAAATTATCGATTCTTACATATTTTAGACACTCTTCTAAATAAAACATAAGTGGTGCATATCCAAAATATTCCGTTTTTTAAAAAATATCAGTAAATAAACTTACGGGACCGGGGAGTGAAAAGGAGTGCTGGGTGGGGTAAAATTGGTAAAACGAGTTAATGAAACTGAACATCACATATAAAATTAAGTAAAAATAACAGTTTTTCCTCATATTTTTAAGAAAAAATATGAAAATTGTAAATGCATAACCTAAAGTCCTAAAAGTAAGGAAAAAGAAAAAACGACTACCAAACGTCAGTTACCATGCAAAATATGGAAAGCATTTGGCAACGTCGGAAGGATCTGATTCTATTTATAAATGGATAAAAGAAAGTGGATTCATAAAGTGTGTATTAGCCTTAGGTTTAAGTAGGGATTAAAAAAAGATTTAACAAGTTTTTTGAGTACACGAAGAAAGAGAGGAAGGAATTTGATCTATAGGCTTTTTTTCTCTGGCGCTTTAGGTCGAACGGTCAAGCGGCAAGGCTGCCTCTATAAAGTACGTGCTCAAAGGTAGAAGGGAGATTTTTAATTTGATCTACTTACCTGACAACACTGTGCCAGTCAGTGAAAGTTGTTTTTGTGGTTATGTCTATTTTTGTTTATGTTTTTATTTTTTCGTAAATTTTAATAAATATAAAATAAGATGATTTTCGCTAATTTGGGTTCTACCGTTTAAGGTAAATAAAAAGTTTTTTTACTGTCACTACAATAAATATGTCACTTGCAAAACCAATAGCAGTTTTTAGAATGACATCATATGTATCACACCAGTGTTGTACAGTACTTTGTGTGATATAACGCATTTTCTATGCATGAAATCAGTGTGCTATTTGCTATTTTCACAAGTGGTCGTAGGAAAAGTACTTTACAACACTGGTGTGATACATATTATGATGTCACTCTAAAAACTGCTATTGGTTTTGGCGCCATAGCCAGCTACCGTTGCTAACTATCCATACTTGAAAGCATTGTGAGAATAGATAAATAATAAATTGGTAATATTTCAAAAACTATACATTTTTGAAATAGCCATCCCCAAATCCCCAAATGCCTAATAGGATAAAATATAAAATAGGGTTTTTGTTGTTATAATTTTTAACTGTTATTTTTTACCACTCTGTATTTATTTATTGTGAAAATATAAATACAGTCTACTAAAATGTTTCTTTTTTAACGAGGAACTCAGCCTCAACTAATATTAAAGGCCTTTGGTTAGAAAAAAATTATGGTTATGAAATTGCTTGCAAACGTCATTGTTGACATAATGCAGGGAATCCCTAAATAAACAGCTAATTTTTGGGATTTATGATATCTTATAAATATTTTTGGCTAATTTGATTCTAACTTTTCAAAATCACTTCTTCTAAATGACCTTCACCAACGTGCAGATATCTCTTTCGCAGGATCTTAATTTAATATTGGATTGGGGCGCCAAAAATCTCGTCCATTTTAATGCATCCAAAACATAATCATGTTCCTTTGTCGCGAAAAGAGTCATCAAATACTCATCCTCTACTTATGAGCGGCCAAGTTTTACAGAGCAAAGACACCTTTAATCTTGTGGGCGTCACATTTGAAAGTAACCTTAACTGGCATAAACACATTGTATCTATAGCCACGGCAGCTTCAAAAAAGCTTGGATTTCTCTGTCGAGCCAAAAGTATTTTTCCCCTTCTAATTTATACACTTTATATGTGTCCCAAATCCGACCTCCCTTGGAATATTGTTCTCATATCTGGGGCATGGCGTCCCCCACAACCCTAAGCATTCTTGATTCTATTCAAAGAAGAGCTATTCGTCTCATTACTGATCCTTCACTTACAGAAAGGCTTCCCTCTCTTGCCCATCGTCGGGCTGTGGGGGACTTATCGCTTTTTATAGGTACTTCCATGGCTTCTGCTCTGAAGAATTGTCCAGTATAGTTCCTCCACTTACGGTTCCCAACAGAGAAACTCGTGGTTCCGCACGTATGCATCCCTATACGGTCCAACTGGACAGGCCCCGAACTTCCTACTTTGTTAGTTCTTTTATCCCTAGAGTTTCTAGGTTGTGGAACCTGCTGCCCGCAGAGGTCTTTCCTTCCCCCCAAATCTCAAAGTATTTAAGTCCGGTGTCAACAAACTCCCTCTTACCTCGCTTAAGACACCCACGGTACGTTAGTATTTAGGCTTTTAGCCTTCGTGGTTTGTCCAAAGATTAAAAAAAAAAAAAAAAAAAAAAGTTTTTTCAGGACATTTTTCAATATTAGATAAAAAGTGGTTCATTAACGGAACCTGATTTTTTCCTGTAGGGATATTTAAAAGCCAAAGTGTTTGCGAGTCGTCCAGGTACAATCGAGGAAGTCAAAGTCAAAATTCATGAAGAAGTTGAAGAAATAAACGAAGGTTTGCTACGCCGTGTAATAAAACATTTTTTATCTAATATTGAAATATGTGTTAAAGTTGGTGCAGGTCAGTTAGAAGACTTAAGTGATTTTTCTTTATAGTTAGAATTAAATTAGCCAAATAATTATAGGATATCATTAGTCCCAAAGAGTTAGCTGTAATTTAGTATAATAAAAAGTTTTTGGTAAACTAAAAACAAAATATGTCTGATGACAACCAAAAACCATAATTAATGAAAAATTAATCTCTCAAATTTATACTTTAATAGCCCTTTTATTTTCCTATTATCAAAAGCCAACAACAAATCTTTGGTCATACTTTAAAATATTAATTGATGATTATCGATCGAGGTACGGATAACGGTAACACACGAAAATTTGCGATATAATCGGGCGATTAAGCCGAAAAGAAGATAAATTATATGAAACCAAACGAGGGTACAGATAATAGGCCCGTTTAGTTTTATGTCAGCTGAATTTTATGGTATCTTTTTTTATTTTTTATTAACGTTAAAAATGTTATCATATTTTGCCAAAAGTAGTACTTACTCGATGGTTTTACTGTTCGAAACGGCGTTAAAGGCAGTTGGAAGATAATAATTTTCTGTTTTCGGAATAAGTACTTACGTGATATCTTAATTTATAATGTAATAAAGTTTGTTTTATGGGCATTTAATAAATTTTACACTTGTGATATAAATAAAGAAGAATACCAATACCAATATTATTGGCATATGCTGGTATTTTTATATATTTGCTCTTTAAACAAGACTTTTAGAATTACACTTTGCATGGATCTCCTTTTCTAAGTTTTTTTTAAATTTTTAATTATATGAAATTAAACGATGGTACAGATAATAGGCCCGTTTGGTTTTATGTCAGCTGCATTTTATGGTATCTTTTTTATTTTTTTAACGTTAAAAATGTTATCCCATTTTGCCAAAAGTAATACTTACTCGATGGTTTTACTGTTCGAAACGGCGTTAGTTGGAAGATATTAATTTTCTGTTTTCGGAATAAGTACTTACGGGATATCTTAATTTACAATGTAATAAAGTTTGTTTTATGGGCATTTAATAAATTTAACACTTGTGATATAAATAAAGAAGAATAGCAATACCAATATTATTAGCATATGCTGGTATTTTTAAATATTTACTCATTAAACAAGACTTTCTAGAATTACACTTTGCGTGGATCTTCTTTTCTAAGTTTTTTTTTAATTTTTAATTATATGAAACCAAACGAGGGTAAAGATAATAAGCCCGTTTAGTTTTATGTCAGCTGCATTTTATGGCTTCTTTTTTTTATTTTTTATTAACGTTAAAAATGTTATCACATTTTGCCAAAACTAGTACTTACTTGATGTTTTTACTGTTCGAAACGGCGTTAAAGGCAGTTGGAAGATAATAATTTTCTGTTTTTGGAATAAGTACTTACGTGATATCTTAATTTACAATGTAATAAAGTCTGTTTTATGGGCATTTAATAAATTTAACACTTGTGATGTAAATAAAGAAGAATACCAATACCAATATTATGGGCATATGCTGGTATTTTTATATATTTGCTCTTTAAACAAGATCTTTTAGAATTACACTTTGCATGGATCTCCTTTTCTATGTTTTTTTTTTAATTTTAATTATATGAAACCAAACGAGGGTACAGATAATAAGCCCGTTTAGTTTTATGTCAGCTGCATTTTATGGTATCTTTTTTTTATTTTTTATTAACGTTAAAAATGTTATCACATTTTGCCAAAAGTAGTACCACTCGATGGTTTTACTGTTCGAAACGGCGTTAAAGGCAGTTGGAAGATAATAATTTTCTGTTTTCGGAATAAGTACTTACGTGATATCTTAATTTACAATGTAATAAAGTTTGTTTTATGGGCATTTAATAAATTTACCACTTGTGATATAAATAAAGAAGAATACCAATACCAATATTATTGGCATATGCTGGTATTTTTAAATATTTGCTCTTTAAACAAGACTTTTTAGAATTACACTTTGCATGGATCTCTATTCTATAGTTATTTTTATTAAATTATATGAAATCAAACGATGGTACAGATAATAAGTCCGTTTAGTTTTATGTCAGCTGAATTTTATGGTATCTTTTTTTATTTTTTATTGACGCTAAAAATGTGGTCACATTTTGCCAAAAGTAGTACTTGCTCGATGTTTTTACTGTTCGTAACGGCATTAAAGGAAGTTGGAAGATAATAATTTTTCTGTTTTTGCAATAAGTACTTACGTGATATCTTAATTTACAATGTAATAAAGTTTGTTTTATGGGCATTTAATAAATTTAACACTTGTGATATAAACAAAGAAGAATACCAATACTAATATTATTGGCATATGCTGGTATTTTTAAATATTTGCTCTTTAAACAAGACCTTTTAGAATTACACTTTGCATGGATCTCCTTTTCTGTCTTTTTTTTTATTTTTAATTATATGAAATCAAACAATGGTACAGATAATATGCCCGTTTAGTTTTATTTCAGCTGCATTTTATGGTATCTTTTTTTATTTTTTATTAACGCTAAAAATGTCACATTTTGCCAAAAGTAGTACTTGCTCGATGGTTTTACTATTCGAAACGGCGTTAAAGGCAGTTGGAAGATAATAATTTTCTGTTTTCGGAATAAGTACTTACGTGATATCTTAATTTACAACGTAATAAAGTTTGTTTTATGGGCATTTAATAAATTTAACACTTGTGATATAAACAAAGAAGAATAACGATACCAATATTATTGGCATATGCCGGTATTTTTAAATATTTGCTCTTTAAACAAGGCTTTTTAGAATTTCACTTTGCATGGATCTCCTTTTCTAAGTTTTTTTATTTTTAGTTATATGATGGTTTTACTCTTCGAAACGGCGTTAAAGGCAGTTGGAAGATAATAATTTTCTGTTTTCGGAATAAGTACTTACGTGATATCTTAATTTACAATGTAATAAAGTTTGTTTTACGGGCATTTAATAAATTTAACACTTGTGATATAAATAAAGAAGAATAACGATACCAATATTATTGACGTCTGCTGTTTGCAGTTTTAGTCCTTTTTCTTTCAGGACTTTTTAGAATCATACTTTGCAGGGATCTTCTTTTCTAATTTTTTTCATATTTTGTTTTTATTTTGCCTAGTTTGTTGCAATTGCAGAGTATCTTGGTTATTATTAGAGATAGAGACTTGCCGTTTTTGCGAAGTGTTACTATTTTTTTATGGCCCTCTTCGTTGTTGGAATATTCAGCGAAATTAATTTTTTTTCATTTGGGCTTTTCTTGTTTTTCAGTTCGCTTGTAACTTACAACAAAGGTAGAAACTAATGTTAAGAGATATTTTTACATATAGAATCGGTGGTGTTGCTAGATTTTTTTATTTTATTTTAAAATTTTTCTTGTAAATTCATTAATATTTAAGCATTCTTAATTTATTTTTAAGTAAATAAAAAGAAAAATATGTTTGTTTGTTTTTTCCTAAATATGATCCTAAAAAATGCCTACCTTCAAAGAAGATAACTTTGATAGTAATTATCCAAATTATTTCCTGATGTGTAGTATGCCCTGTCTTAACAGAACAAAAGAGGGCAAGGGTGCAAGTATTCCAAATGCAGCAAAAATTCTGATCTGTTTTGTGATATATGTAACGTAGGCGAGAACGGGGAGGGTTTGGACACTGGAAGCATATGGACACATTCAAATTTACCGCCAAATCTATTCAAATATTCTTGGCGCGTTGTCCGGTAGTCGGGAAAAAGTGACTTTAGTGTTCATAGTTAATTCAGCAGCGAAGGTACGTTATAGTTGAGGTAAATTAAAAAATACGTTTTTGTCATTTCGAATTAATATTTTGCCAGAGAATAAGTTGCAATTTCTTCGTATTTTTTTTTTATAGTAAGCTTATATTTTGTCAATTTTATTTATTTTTATTTATTTTGTGTGTGTACATTTAGAATATTAAAAATAGTTATTTAGGGTTTTATCGTTAATAGTATTTTAACGTACCTATAAAATCGCCATTCTGTCAAATTTTACCATGGGGAGGATATGGAGAGTCGTCCAACCCCTACCTATATGTCCAGAGCCTTCCATAATTAATTTTGGGGCTAACCTTTCTCTTTTTTTCCTAATAAAAATGCCTCAAATGTACGAAAAAAGACAAATTGAACTTTTTATTCTGAATCTGTAAAGCAAGCTGTCATCGATGTTACTGATAATAAGTTATCGAAAAAGTCCCTAAAAGCACAGAATCACAAAATCAGCTTTAGGCACCTATGTAAATAAGGAAAGCTTGAAGGGATTAATATTGAATGTAACTTTTTATCCAAAGTAGGTCACCACTCAAAAATTTTCCACGGAAACAGAAAACCAGTTAGCAGAATATTTAAATGTTCTAATATGTATTGTATTTGAGTAAGCATTAAAAAATAATATGAAGTACCCAAAATCATGACAAATTAATAAAGTGGTCCGAATTCAACCCCAGTCCAGATCCTTTTTGTATATGGAATTGATATGGACACTTGACATGAAGTCATTTTTCTTGTTAAAATACCAATCCTATTTCAGGAAAAATATTTGGCAGTTATTAACTGTTAAGATATATTACTAAGCGATACTTATACACAAAAAACATTTTAAATATTTTATAATGTAGACGAAAAATAGTGTTAATCAAAAAGTGTCCAGACCATCCCCGCTCTTCCATACACTTTGGTACAAAAAAATGCTTTTTATCATATCTAAATATTTTTTTATTATACAGTAGTTTTTATTTTTACCCTAAAAAATAAAATTACATAACCTACAGGCCCACTGTACACAATAATGCATACACTTTTTTATGTTTATTGATATTCAGTAATAAGTATTGCAATTATTCTTCATTTTGTAATACACTTATTGTAATGTTCGATCAACGCTACCCCACGTTCCACAGTATTATTCATCACAGTTAATTTATTTAAAAACTTTACACATTTCTTACAACTTTTATCAAGAGGCTAAAAGTTTACATCTTTTTCATAAAATCATAGGATAAATTCAACGTTGTGAAAATGAACACAGAATCTTTCGACACAAAGTCACTTATATCTTTCTACAAAAATAATTTCATTTTATTGAAAAATTAGGAGACGATAGTATTAAAAATTTGAAAGTTAAATAAAAATATTTGTAAAATCAAAGAAAAATTATAATACAATAAATGTAACAATTTTTTTTGATAAACTTGGAAATTTCGTCAAAAATTGGAAACATTAAAAAAATATATTTTAAAGTTGATAACCCCAAAACCCCTACATTATGGTTTACTTAAAAATGATGAAAAAGCTTTTTTTTGTAGAGCGTTAATTTTATACAAGAAAATAATTTGGTCTAGCGTATTTGATAAACCATTAAGGCAATTTAAAATTTTAAACTAAAATAATAAGCTTTTCCATGTTATCCATTAAAATCCAAATGAAAATGAAAATCCTGTAGGACCTCTTAATATTAATATTATGGGCTGTGGCTTTCATAGGATTTTTTCATTATTTTCAACAATATTTTCGATAAAATTTAAAAAAATGTCGATTCTTTTAAATCAGTCTTGTGTATACAGGGTGCCCGGACAGACGAGGTCATAAATGTTAGGGGTGATACAGTGAGCCACAATTATCTAAGTACTTCATATAAAAAAGTTCTGACGAGCTTTGTTAGGGATATGTTACCCTTCAAAATTGGTATAAAAAAAAAAAAAAACATTTTTCAATTATAATTTTGAAACTGTTGCGACAGCATCAATGGTATTTGGACAACTAATAACCTTATACTAATGCTTCTTTTTATAGGTAGGTAAATGGCTGTTAAGTAAATCGGAATTATACACGGTGAGACATTTTGTTTTCATTTAACGTATGCATTTTTAACACAGGTGAAAAACTTGATATTTTTCTTTGACTGCTTGATTTTTTGATCATATTTGTACAAAAAAGTTTACCCTACTAAAATCGATATCTTGGACCGTTTTTCATAATTCGTTTAATCCCATTTTTATTCCTGACGTACCAACATTTAGAATGTAATAAAAAAATTCATTTTTAGAAGCTTATTAAAATGTGGTAAAATTATTAAAAATAGTATGTGTAAGCCTTTAAAACTTAATAATACAGATAAGGACTGTTTTTTATAATTTTACCATATTTTATTAATAAAATTTTTCTCAAAAAATTGTTACATACAAAACGCTGGTATGTTAGGATTTAAAAGATTTTATGAAAACAAAAAATGTAATTTCTTTTTTGATAAACTTGGAAGATTCGTCAAAAATTGGAAACAATTAAAAAAATATATATTTTAAAGTTGATAACCCCAAAACCCCTATATTATGGTTTACTTAAAAATGATGAAAAAGCTTTTTTGTAGAGCGTTAATTTTATACAAGAAAATAATTTGGTCTAGCGTATTTGATAAACCATTAAGGCAATTAAAAATTTTAAACTAAAATAATAAGCTTTTCCATGTTATCCATTATGAGAAATGAAAATAAAAATCCTTTGGAACCTCTTCATATTAATATTAAGGATTGTGGCTTTCATAGGATTTTTTTATTATTTTTAACAATATTTTCAATAAAATTTTAAAAAATTTCGATTTTTTTAATCAGTCTTGTGTATACAGGGTACCCGAAAAGATGAGGTCATAAAGGTTAGGGGTGATACAGTGCGCCACAATAATATAAGCACTTCATATAAAAAAGTTCTGACTTTTTTCAATTATAATTTTGAAACTGTTGCGACAGTACCAATGATATTTGGGCAACTAATAACCTTATACTAATGCTTCTTTTTATAGGTAAATAGCTGTTAATTAAATCGGAATTATACACGGTGAGACATTTTCTTTTTCATTTAACGTATGCATTTTTAACACAGGTGACAAATTTGACATTTTTCTTTGACTGCTTGATTTTTTGATCATATTTGTACAAAAAAAGTTTACCCTACTAAAATCGATATCTTGGACCGTTTTTCATAAAATCCCATTTTTATTCCTGACGTACCAACATTTAGAATGTAATAAAAAATTCCATTTTTTAGAAGCTTATTAAAATGTGGTAAAATAGTGTTTGTAAGCCTTTTAAACTTAAAAATACAGATAAGGACTGTTTTTTATAATTTTACCATATTTTAATAATAAAATTTTTCTCAAAAAAATTGTTACAAACAAAACGCTGGTATGTTAGGATTTAAAAGATTTTATGAAAACAAAAAATGTAATTTCTTTTTTGATAAACTTGGAAGATTCGTCAAAAATTGGAAACAATTTAAAAAAATTATATTTTAAAGTTGATAACCCCAAAACCCCTTTATTATGGTTTACTTAAAAATGATGGAAAAGCTTTTTTTTGTAGAGCGTTAATTTTATACAAGAAAATAATTTGATCTAGCGTATTTGATAAACCAGTAAGGCAATTACAAATTTTAAACTAAAATAATAAGCTTTTCCATGTTATCCATTATGAGAAATGAAAATGAAAATCCTTTGGAACCTCTTCATATTAATATTAAGGATTGTGGCTTTCATAGGATTTTTTTATTATTTTTAACAATATTTTCAATAAAACTTTAAAAAATTTCGATTTTTTTAATCAGTCTTGTGTATACAGGGTACCCGAAAAGATGAGGTTATAAAGGTTAGGGGTGATACAGTGCGCCACAATAATGTAAGTACTTCACTCACTCTGACGAGCTTTGTTAGGGATATATTAACCTTCAAAATTGGTATAAAAAAAAAATTTTTCAATTATAATTTTGAAACTGTTGCGACAGCACCAATGGTATTTGGACAACTAATAACCTTATACTAATGCTTCTTTTTATAGGTAAATGGCTGTTAAGTAAATCGGAATCATACACGGTGAGACATTTTTTTCATTTAACGTATGCATTTTTAACACAGGTGAAAAACTTGATATTTTTCTTTGACTGCTTGATTCCTTTATCATATTTGTACAAAAAAGTATATCCTACCTTAATCGATATCTTGGACCGTTTTCCATAAAATCGCATTTTTAATCCTGACATACCAACATTTAGAATCTAATAAAAAATTCCATTTTTTAGAAGTTTATTAAAATGTGGCAAAATTATTAAAAATAGTGTTTGTAAGCCTTTAAAACTTAATAATACAGAAAGGGACTGTTTTTTATAAGTTTACCATATTTTAATAATTTTTAAATAAGGTATACTTTTTTGTACAAAAATAATGTATACCTTCATTATTTTTGTACAAAAAAGTAGCAGTCAATGGAAAATGTAAAATTTGTCACCCGTGTTAAAAATGCATATGTTAAATAAATAAAAGGCCCCATTATGTAAAATTTCGTTTTAATTTACAGCCCTTTATCTAAAAAAAAGCATTAGTATAAGGCTTAGACTATTCACAACAGACCAAACATTACTTGTTTTTTCAATGCTAAAATGCTGTTTGTTTTGTTGCCATGATTAAAATACTAAACATGAAAACACAAACGTGTGTGACAAAGAAAACAAATCAAAATAATTTGCCTTTGTTTACAAATACCTTTGTGTTGGCAACACTGTAAATAATATAATGACGAAGTGCATTTCGATTGCCAGAGGTGTGCCATTCTAAGGCAATAATAAAATAAGCAAAAATAACACCAAATAAGAATGTTTTAGATAAACTTGTAAAACTTTTCTAAATAAGATTTGGGTATGTATAATTTTACGTTTTATAACGTGGATATAAAATATACCTCACATTCTCAAAAAAAACTTCATTTTGTGTATAAGAATGTGGGGTTACTGATTATTTATGACATAGACATTGATGATTGTCTTATGTATTTATTTTTTAAATAGAAACTTCTTTTAAAGCCCAATTGGTCATTTAGATGACGTAAAGAAACATGAGCGAAAATTATCCCAGACATCGCCTAGCCCTTTTTATACTGATAAATCCCCTTTGTGTGTGTTTATTTTTTTAATTTTAAATAAAGGAATAAACATTTAAAAAATAAATAAAATATAGAAGAAAAACTGGATATGTAGCTTAATTTAAAAGATTGTATTACTAAAAACGTATATTCCTAATTTTTTGGACGCCATTTTATTTTGCTTGCAATGTAAAATATGATGCCCATATATTATAATTTTAAACCAAGAAATTTTAGTTAGTAACTAACTAGACATGGTAAATTCAGAATATTTTAAATAATAGATTGAAAATCATGATCTTTTTATTTCAAATTATTATGGTATTAAAAGTATTCTAATCTATTAATCATACAAAATAATATGCATTCCTTTAAAAAGACTTGATGTTTTACCAACCCTTACATTCGGTTGCGCATTCGCCATTCTACACATACTTTACTTATAAATGAACGGACTGATTATGATAATACCCGATTTGCACTAACTAGTTCGTAATTTATAAAAGCACACTAGGCGCTCAGGTTTCGGTACGATCAAGGACCGATCAAATATCTTACATGGTATTTAAACATCATTCAAGGTAATTCTTTTTAAAATGCATGTAAATTATTTGATCGGTCCGTGAGAGTACCGAGACCTAAGCGCCTTGTGTGCTTTAACCTTTAGCAAACAAGCATTCAATTTTTTTATTATTACTGGACACAAATATTCTTTACTTTCATTCATGCTCACCAAATTTGCCATTTTAGATTTTGGGTAATATTTGTGATATATAATTTAGAATTGTTATTTATTTTTTTGTATTTATTTATAGCACTTGTTGCTAATAAAACATTTTCATTTCATTTCATTTCATTTCATATGCACTTTGTTTTTGACTGAATTTAAGCATTTACAAAACAACACAAAGGTTATTTCGAGTAGACTAAAAACCAGTTACAAGGTGCCACAAGCGTCACACAAATAAAGACGGCAATCAACTATCGCTGTCTAAACGCGTCGTTTACAACGTGTGCGAGCAACAAAAAGGAGAATAGTTGAAACTGAGACAGAACTGGTGACGCCGTGGCATCTTCTCAACTGGCAAGAACTTTACAATATAGCGATAAGCGAAAAATACCACTTTTAATACTAGTATATTTTTTTGGTTTAGAAGTTTCATTATTTAAAAAAATTTTGTTTAATTTTAAAAGTTCTGAATTTAAGGTAGGAAAAACTTGGTTTTCTTAAATTTAGGACTAAGACCAAAATAAGAAAGATAAGTAATTTTAAAATGTCTCTTATTGGCAATTTTTCATTTATTGCAAAAAGTAAAAAAACAACTTGTTATTGAAATAATATTATTTTTAACAAAAAAGTAACGATAATTATTTCATGAAGAGGTTTTTGGTAAATAAATAACACATAAATATAAATATACTTTTATTTGCTTTTCAGTAAACATAAGAAATACACGAATATACATGTTTTGTCACTTCAAAAGGTTCATAGACAACTAAAGCAAGAACAATGTGGGACAGATTCATTACCATGTTTATATGCCGGCATTCTTTGTCTAATGTCTTCCTGTTAGTGTACTACACGCCTTAGACCGTCTTCTTTTTACGTATTGCCTATTGAATTGGCTAAACGTGTATAAAAAATTTTAATATTTATATTGTCAAATAAATAAACCCTACAGTAAAAACTATACATACTAAACATGTATAAAAACACAATCAAAATACCAAAAAATCAACAGAATCTCCTATTTATATAGCATCCACTGTATTAATATTTTTTCCACTAGCAACATTTATTTAATCAATAATTTAGTATATTTTGGTGAGTGTGCGTGTGTATGTATGTAAATCAGGAATTAAAAAGATAGAATGAGGATTTTTTCAATAATCACTTATGTATTACATTTGCTTAAAGGCAGTTTTACAAATAATAGTACATCATTTAATTTAAGATTTATTCTCATAAAAGAAAATGGCACTAATATCATAATTAGTCATTTGTAAATAAGTTATGTATATGAAATAATTTAAAACATATTATTATGTATCTCATAAAGAAATAAATACTAACAGACTACGCCAACAACGATGCGACGCCAATGAATTGCAAAACAAACATATGTTTACTTACTTGTGAAATGACACATCACATTGGGGTTTAAAAAGTCTATTTTTTTGCATACTTGGCATTCACGAACCACATTGTCGGTAATATTGTCCAATAATTTACACAAAAAACACTATAAGACACATGAAAAACTGAGAAAATCACCAAAACAACCATTTATCACAAGGCAACGCTGCAATTAATGGCGCATGAGAAGTGATAAAAATGCTACGAGACTAGCCAATTCGAGCCCGCTTGGAGGCTATAGCCCGTAGCAACGTTGTCAGGTTGTTTAGTCAATTTTCCGTGATTTAAAACAAAAGAAAAACCTGTAAATAATCAAATTTAATGATAATTTAATATGAACATAATAATAGAATTCTGATATCAAAATCACCTTAAAGTTTAGACGATATTCTTATATGTATAGTATTACCAGTAAAAATTGTATTAACAAATAAATGCAAGCATGGCAAAAGCCAAGACTTTTAATATAAAATAGCAAAAGTGGCACTAGCGCTTGCCCTATGACTTAAGCAAAATTATCTTGAAAGCAAATAGTCCAGTCAAATCGGAGAAATTTTTAATATCTGATCGTAATCAAATGTAAAGAAGTTTCGTCTCCTGTAAAGAATAAAAGGTCTTTGGTATAAGGTTATTAGATGCCCAAATATCATTGGTACTGTCGAAGTAATATCAAAATTATAATTGAAAAAAAAATGTTAACCAATTTTGAAGGTTAATATCTTCCTAACGAAGCGCGTTAGAACTATTTTTATATGAAGTGCTAACATTATTTCGGCTCATTCTATCACCCCTACCATTTTTGACCTCACCTTTTCGAACACCCGTATACATACATTTCAAAACCAAATCTTTATCCTTAAAGTTTTACAGGTCACTTTAATGTAACGGCAAGCGCGCCTTAAGAAATTTATTCACCTTTTGTTTTTATTAATTCTTCGTACCCCGAAGACGAGATAGAACGAGATTAAGTCGCAGCTGGAACCAAATGTAACTGTTTTCACACTTTGGTGTAAATTGCTCAAAGGGCGAATAATATTATTTTAAGCTAATTAATATGAATAAATGGAATATAAACCTAAAATAGTGGTAAAGACTTATATAACAGCAATCAAATATTATTATTTTATAACTTTTGTGATGAAAAAAGATAAAAAAACATTATTTTATATTGTTTACTTATTAAATCTGACAAAATGTTGAGTGTTCATTACTTTGCATTTAAAATGTTGTCTAAACAGAATTAAATCCTTTCATTTTTACTGTAAGGCTTACATTGAAACATGTAAAGTAGATTTTTGGTGATACACTGATAATGTTTTTTTCTTTTGTTACTTAAATGTAAATAGATAGAGACCCTTTTTGGACGAACATTTATTAGTTAATAAATAACTGTCATTAAATAAATATCTTATTGGCATTACAATAGTTAATTTAGAATAGTATGATCAACATAAGCACAACAAGGGATCAAGTCAATCAAAACCACTATTCAATTAATTTGTTTAAATTTTCTGTTTAATGAAATAGATCTATTACATTTTTTAAAGACTTTAAAAAAAAAAGAAATACATTTTTTGACAAAATACAGGTTTTCCCATTAAAAAAAATTGTTTAATAACTACCATAAATTTTACAAAAAAATATTTTCTTTCTTTTTAATAAGTTGTCAGTATACTAACAAGAAAACCCTCCCAGGTGTCCCGCGCCGATTTTAATGAAACTGCAATAAGTTGTAGTATGTGCATCAAAAAATTAGAGACACGTATTTTTTTATCGGCCATTAAAAACTTTTAAGGGGCGAAATGCACCTCTAAAATCCATCCTTAAATTGATTTTTTTTTCAAATAAGTTAAAAATAAATTGAGATAACTTTACGAAATCCAAACCATTGTTTTGCAAAAAGTATCTTTTAATAAAAGTAGCTCGAGTTCGCCGATTTTAATAAAACTGCATATTGTTAATATCTAACCTCACTTTTTGATATTTTAATTTAATTTTTATTTATTATCTCCCCAACGGACGGCCATGAGCTGAATGTCATTATTGATATTTTGGTTACCTGATAAGCAGAGGTGATTGCCAAAAAATGAGAAATACATATATATATATATATATATATATATATATATATATATATATATATATATATATATATATATATATATCCTCAACCCACAAACTTCACGGGGCGATTCTACAACAAAAAATAAGAAAAAAACTTCATATAAACATATGTCCCAAACGTCTTAGTTTCTGAACTACGGTGTGTTAAATATTTAAAAAAACTATTTTTTTAATTTTTAACACCCCGTAAGAGTTAAGAGTACCTTATTTTTTAAGTTTTTGATTGTCTATAAAATGGCGCCCCCAGCTTTGCGATATCTGTCAAAATAAAAAGTTATGATGCAAATAAATTTTAAGTTTTAGGTAAAGTGCCCTCTGGCGGTATTTAAAAATAGTGCTTTTATTTTAAAATTTTAGAATCTGCAAAGCTCGACTTGTGTGCCAAATATCAACTGGATTGGGTAAAAAATAAATGCAATGGCGAAAAAATCAAAATGAAATTGATTTAAAAAATTGTGGAAAAAAAATATATAAAGCTCTACCCTTATTATATCAGGATATATCTTAATCGATTTTTGAATCAGCCTGCCTATATTTTCTTGGACTATAAAACGTATATTTTTTTTGTAGATTTCTTGGGGTATGTAGTCCTTTTATTTTGATAAAGGCTTGGGATGCCAGCCGAAACGTCAATAGAAATTGCATTTATGCAAAAATTTTATATATAGTTTTAATAAAGGACTACATACCCCAAGAAAACATAACTTATAGGCAATGTGAGGAAAAAAGACAATCTAACTAAATCCCGGCATGTAAACATGCGTGAGTAATAGTGCTTGTTTTGATATTCTATTGCTTGCCGATGAACCAAACAGCGTTTGGTTCATCGGTATATATATATATATATATATATATATATATATATATATATATATATATATATATATATATATATATATATATATATATATATATAAAACTTAAAGGGAGTAAAATACTTTTTATAATTTATAATATATATGTATATATAAGACATAAAAAAAAGTTACCATTTTGTTTAACATAGAAAATTAAAAAATAATATAACAATAAAAAAGGATTTACAGATCTAAGTAACCAGATAATTATTAAAAAATATATAATGTATACTGGTTACTGGTATAGTTATACTTACTTAAATGTTTGGATTAACGTTTTAAATGTATAGATTAGACTTGCAAAAAATTATTTGTATAATTAAAATATGTACTTACCATAAATTTTAAAACAGCCGCAGCTGTGCAATAATAATAAGTCAAACGACTGGATGAAAAAGATCAAAACAAATATATAAGTAAGGCGATCTTGTTATTGTGGTTAGTTAAAGGAATTAGCAAAAGGCGTTCATAATTAAGAATCTAAGATTTACGGGATGCCCTATTATGGGCAAAAGAAAAGTAAAACTGAGATGGCTATTAAATATTAAATCGTCTTATTTTCTAATTGTTGGGAATTGCGCTCGGTGCTGTTAACTACATACCTACATATCATTTTCAAACTGCTAATTCCTTGATTACACACTGGATATTTATTGAGGAAGTTATTTTCAGAGACAAGTTTGTTTAATTATTGCATTAATTTTTATGATTGCGGTGCTGATAAAAAAATATGTAGGTGTTATTTTGTTTATTTTGTGATAGTCTACAAAGGTTAAAACAATAATTACTAAAGGACCAAGAGTGTTTATACGAGTACAGCGTGTTCCCGGAAGTTCTTACCAAATGGAAAACTTTTACCTATTAACTCTACAAAAAAGTCTTTTTTTTATTCTTTCTTAAGATCTAATTGATCTATTTATTCTGAACGTTGGGTTGCAGCATCTCCTGTGATAAAGAATGCCAGCTGTTCCTCTATCTTCTTTGGTCTTCTTGGGAGAAGCCAATCTTTTGGTTTTCCTAAAATCACTATCTTTAATAGCCTGTTTTCATCCATTCTTCATTCTTCCCACATGTTTTCTTCTTCTGTTTCTTTCCCATCCACCACATCCTGTACTCCACATTTCACTCCTATGTCTGTGTTTCTAACTCGCTCTAGTTTTGTTTCTATAATTATAATTCGTAATATGTTCATTCAGTTTCAAGTAGGAATGGATAGATTTATAACTAACAACTTTGCGATGTTTGTGTGTTTTTTCCCAAAAAGAATATTTCTTATTGAGCAATTAAAAATGCCACTTTTTAGTCTCTTCTATTCTTTTCGTATGTAGCTTTCGTTCCAAAAAAAACTACTTTAATTTCTTCCTATAGACAACATGGTGAAAAAACAAAAATAAAAAATAAACAATTATTTGCCTTTAAATAAATATGCGGTCATAGGAAGTATGCGGTCGTGTATTTTATCGAGAATCGTTTTCCTTCTTTGCTAAAGTCAAAATTGTTTTATTTTTTAATTTTGGATTTTATTGTACGCTGTTTATGCATACTATTTAGTATAACTTAGGGTCGCGACATTCGGCCATATTACTTTGACGTATTATGACGTCACATCTTCCATTTTTCGGCCATGTTGTTCAGTGCCGGAGATATACAGTTTATTGTATTAGTAGAACAACCGTTCACACAACAGTTTTTAATTATTACTACGTTGTAAATTCTTTTACTTTAAATAAAAAACATTTAGAATTACATCTTTTAACAAATATCACTTCCAAAACAATGCAAAATGAAATGCGCAAATTCTAGACGCCACTGGATTGATCATCAGCTTTGCCAACTTTTCTCCGTAGAGTGCCCTTTCTTGCGTCCCCGACCTCGAACCGCCTAAAAGTTGAGGATATGTGGCAACCTTATAAATATAAACTAACCTTGAAAGTGGCATTTTTGTCTCTCTTTTTTTCAATTTCATTTGGCTGTGGGCTTCGCCAGTTTTTATTACATCAGTCATTTTAGAAAGTAATTTAATTATTTTTTAGTTCTGAAAAAACTGGCCAAGTTAAAATCTTACCTTCTTTATGATCT
The DNA here is from genome assembly GCA_014170235.1 of Listronotus bonariensis. Classification (NCBI taxonomy): domain Eukaryota; kingdom Metazoa; phylum Arthropoda; class Insecta; order Coleoptera; family Curculionidae; genus Listronotus; species Listronotus bonariensis. The sequence continues at coordinate 12,495 of JACEGR010000098.1, read as the reverse complement.
CATACATGATTGGATGTTGTACCGAAATTGGCACTCATTTAGATCTTTATTCTTTTTGTGGCGAAGCCCACAGCCAAGCTTAATTTTAGTATTAAAAGTGGCCTACCCTTTTCACATTTATGTTTTTCTGGGGATATCATTTTTTTTGTAAAAATCCAGGCGGGTATTGAGATTTATATCTATATTTGCCTAAACTAGAAATAACAATGCGCATTGGCCATTTATTATCTGCTCCTTTTACCACGCTTCCTGTTCATGCTTAAATTAGCCAGGTCCGGGTAATATAAGGATCTTGTTAACGGTTGTTTTTGGGTCATCTGGAAATGGGTTAGGTTTTGGATCTATATCTCAGTCAGTCAGTCAGTGGAAAATTGACGACTTTTAGCCAAAGAGATTTTAAGGGGGAGAGGAATATTCCATATGAGATGCGCGGTTGCAAATGACCGAAAATGCGTTCAAAAAGTATGAGCAACGGACCCGAACGGCAATTTGAGTCATGCGCAAATAAGGCTTCGTGGAGGTCACGTTTATCGTACATTCGGAAAATTAGCATGTTTTGATGAATGCGCTCCGCAAAGACCTCTCATTTTAAAAAGTTACCTACATTATTGAATTGTATTGCCAAAAGCGCCAGATTTATTAAAAATAGTTTGTATAATTACCAAGTTTTGTCGAATGCGGCCGGCAAATGATCTATTTTAAAAAAGAGTTACCTACATTGCAGGAGTATTATTAACTTGTTTTGTCGAATACGGTAGATGGCGAACCTTTACATTAAAATCGATATTAAAAAAATACATATTGCTCTTGCGCCATGTTACCATGCGCGAATGCTATTTTGTGCCATGTTAACAAAACAGTTTTGGCTTTCTTCCCACCTCTGATTTCTATGCTATTAGCTCTTCATATCTTTGTAACCGTTTGAGCTAGCTTAGTTTCAGGTGTTTATGTTAGATATGTTTTGAGTTATGTAGGGGTTAAAACTGTTAAAAGTGGCACCAAGTGGTTCATGTAATATTACACTAGGCACTGTTGCTTGAAATCGGCTTGGTACGCTGCCGCATGTCTAGATTTATAAAATCTTAAAGAAAACGCAAAACATTTAAAAAAATCGTAGCAAGTAAACGTCGCAAGATAACGAATTGCGTTTTAATCAGTAAGTTTGGCTTAAAATTTAAGCTTTGTAAACGGAGGTCAGTTTTTGTGTAAAACATGCTTTTTTATGTAAGCTTCGAATATGGCCAAAAAGATAACATGTGAAAAAAATAGTTTAATTTTACTTGCTCACCATTAAATTATTTTATTTACTTTTTAAAATACTATGTATGTAATAACTTTAATCCAATTTTTGCATCTTTATTGCATAATAAACTTTGCACTGTTAATCATGAAACCTATCTCGATAACAAACGCCTTTTGCTGATTCGTGTAAACACACACCAGAAGAAGAGTTCACAGCTCTGCTCTTCATTCTTCTTCCTATACTTCAAGGTCGATTTACACTACGTTTTACCCGGGTTGATCTTGTGTGGTCCAGTGAAGAAGGCGAAATAAGATTGCCTGGGTGATAAACGCTCGTGATGTATAAACAATAGAATTTGGTGGGATTTTTATTGTTGATGTTTATTTTGTACTTGATGGCTTAATTAGTTTTGTTTCTAGTAACGAGGTAGACAAAGACGAGTACAAAGACTTTGCTTTAATAAACTGTAGTAACGGTAGATATTACTTAACGTATTTAAATACCTCAACCGTCAAATTCTCCCGACTTAACACCGCGTGCCGGTGCCATTTAAGTAGCAAACATAATTTAACATTGATTAAAAAGAAAAACGAATTTATTAGAAAAATATTTAACTAAAACACATACATAGAAATAAGGATTTTACCCACGGAAATGGATTTTGTTATCTTTATCTTAAAATAAACCAGCAGCTTCACCTTTTAAAGACGAGAAAAATATATCCTCTGAGGTGTGGTATTTCTGAAGTTCTCGCGAAACGTTAACATAAACCCTTACAATTGACTACAATAAAAGCAAATATGTTATAAAACAATAATAAATCTTTGAAACGCATATCCAATGATGTTGTTCTTTATTTTTACTTATTTTTTTTATTTATTATTATATATATAAAACTTTAACTCCAACGAAAAACTGGAAATATTCTTTTTTTAACTTCTATCAAAGACAATTATATGTCCTTGCTTCTATTAAGTTTGATCAAATATTTAATACAATTTGTTTGAAGACATAATATGTAGGTGTAAATAAAGGGGGTATTCTGGTCTAGAGGCATGAATTTCAGGTAATTTTTTAAAGTCACGTTAAAAAGTCAGCATTATATCTAGCTACTATCCATTTTAAAAAGTCGTTTATTTCGAAAACGGTCTACTTTTTGAAGATCAAAGAACAATAGCTTTTTTGACTAAAATTAAATGCTGTTTTATTATTTTCAGTAGCAAATATGCATACAGGGAGGTCAAAAAAGTTATGTCCATTTTGATCAATCAAAGTTAATGTATGTAGCGCCATCTAGTGGTAATGGCAAAATAGATATCATATTCGTGTTTTTCGTCCCTGTCCAGTGGATTCCGAGATATTTCACTAAATGTTTAGTAAAAAAATTGTTTTAACACCCTGTAGAACGAAAACCAATAACATTTTTCTAAGCAATATTGTACTAAAGCGCTTTATTTTCATGTCAGGTATCCTACATTAACCTATGTCCAATTAATTACGGGACACCCTGTACTATAATGTTTTCTTCTTAATTATCCTTAAGGAATTCCAAAGTTTGTCAGTAGACTTACTGGACACCCTGTATACAACGCATTTTGGGCTATGTTTTGCATGATTTAAATAAGCAATTAACGTTTTTTTATTTAAACTGATGTCATACAAGCTTTCCCCAGTAAAATGAAGAATGTACAATTTGTACTTTTTGTTAACTTATTTCCAAAATTTCAAATTACCTGATTTTCTGTTAGGTAAAAAAAAACAATTTAGGTAATTAAAAATAAATCACTCGATTATTACGAATTATTAACACTGTATTTACAATATTTAAAGTTTATATATAAAATTTAATAATTAAATTCAAACGATAATATTTTTTGATAAGCTTATGGGTAGCAAAGTACATGCACAAAGTGTAAGTGCCAAAACCCTAGTTTCTTTAACGACGTCTAACTATCAAAACATGCAAAAACTGCATCTTCTTAAACATTATAATGGTGCCACCATGGACGTCATATAAATAACTACTACTCCCCATTAATGTCACCCAGATGATAACTACTATTTATTATAGAATCCGAACTGCTTACCCATGACAAAATCCCAAGTTACATTAATTTGCTAACCTGAAAAAAAACTAACAAACATTTATTGCCGTAATTTTAAATATTATGGACAACTTGCCTCGTAAGTTTAGTCAACATTTTATTATACAATGAAGTCCAAAGTCCGTCGCCCCCTTCTAACTTTTGAACCGTTTGGTATATTTTCATGAAACTTGAAACAATATTTTACGACAAAGTTCTGCAATTTTTTACATGTCAATGACAGCTCCAAATGTCAAGGTGACAGATGAGCGCCATATTGCGAAAAAAATAAATGGAAACTGCACTGCTGTGGCACTTCATTTTAAAGCTCCTGACAGATACTTTACAAGCCTAAAATATAAACTCAATACCTTCACCTAGTACAAAATGGGGTACTTTTAAAATTACCTAAATACCATGATTTCGATGGCCATATTTCCAAAAGTAATAAAGTTAGATGTACTTAATGTATTATTATCTTAAAAATTTTTTAAAGATGTCTTTAATGGTGATATAATATGCAGGGTGCGTCATTAAAAAAAAATATTATTTTTTTGCTACCCTGTATGTTACCACCTGACCACCATTAAAAGATCTTTAAAAGAGCTTCAAGAAAATACCACATTAGGTACATCTAACTTAATTACTTTCGGAAATATGGCCATTCAAATCAGATATTTAGATAATTTTAAAAGCACCGCTATTTTATAGTAGGTGAAGGTATTGACTTTATATTTTAGGGTTGTAAAGTACCTGTTAGGAGCTTTAAAATGATGTGCCATAAGACCCCTTTCCTTTTAATTTTTTCGCAATATGGCGCCCAGCTGTCACCTTGACATTTATAGCTGTCATTGATATGTAAAAATTGCAGACCTTAGTAATAAAATATTGTTTCAAGTTTTATGAAAATATACCTTACGGTTTAGAAGTTAGAAGGGGACGACGGACTTTAGGACCTCACTGTATATTTAATAGTTATTTAGTCTAAATAGGATACACATCTCTGTGGCGAACGGGAAGGTTATTTTAACCTCGGTTACGTTCTAACCCTAAAAGACCTACCACCCAGAGCTGCAACGAGTCCGCAGCCGTGCGTCTCGCTGGTGAAATACAGGAGAATGCATTGCAAAAGATAAAATTGCAGTAATATGAGTCTGTTATACCACGATTTAAATTACACCTGATCTTAAAATAAACCTTCACAAATAAGAAAACACAGTTTTACCTATACTACACTCAAAGTTTGGATAAAAAAGGAACAGAGTTAAGATAGGAAAATTTGTTTTATTTAAACAAGGAGATATACATACATATAACAATAGAATCAACTTGACAAAAATGCAATTTAAATTTTTAAGGGCATAGAGAGTGCCTTTGAATTTTTTAAATTAATCTGCTGCACTTTCCTCTATCATTATGAATACAGGCTCGGTGCGGCCTTGGTGCAGCCTTGATGCGTCTATGTGTGGCCAGATAATAAAAGAGCATATTGTTGGCGATACCGCAAAAGCAAGTATTCACAGAAACCAAATTTTACAAGAGACTCTAAAAATATTATGGTATTACGTTATTTAAGCTCTTTTGGTTCTTAAGCTTTTTGGTTCAATATGTGGTTTGGAGTTTATTGTTGAATTAAATATAGCTATTAACTGCAAGGCCACATTGTGTTGTGTATTATAGATGTCAGTTCTAGATGTTAATTCCACTTTTATTCACAACTTGTGACACCTGTTTCGCTAACACTGTAGCTTCTTTAGACGTGGTATTTAAACTAATTTTAAAAAATAAATATAAATATAAAAATTATAACATTTTTAGGTAGAACATAAAATGGTCAAAGGGTACTAGGGTTTGTTTTTTTATTATTTACTCAAAATATTTTATAGGCCAGATTGTCTTGTGTATTATAAATGTCAGTTCTAGATGTTAATTCCACTTTTATTCACAACTTGTGGCACCTGTTTCGCTAACACTGTAGCTTCTTTAGACGTGTTATTTAAACTAATATTAAAAAATAAATATAAATATAAAACTTATAATATTTTTAGGTAGAACATGAAATGGTCAAGGGGTACTAGAGTTGGTTTTTATTATTTACTCAAAATGTTTTATAAAAAACACCCAGGACATCCTAAATGAGCAGCTAGAACTCAACAACTCTCCCTTATAAAATATTTCTTGTAAAGAATAAAAAACCCCAATACCCTTGGACTATTTTATGTTTAACCTAAAAATGTTAAAAGTTTAAAATTTGTATTTATTTCTTAATATTATTTTAATTTACACGTCTGAAGAAGCCACACTGTTAGCGAAATATGTGTCACAAGTTGTGAATAAATAAAGTAATTAATATTTTTTATTCTTGACAGTACGAAAAAATCTATAAACTTTACATTTTTTATCTACCCAGATAAATTTATTTAATTTAATTAATTTGTTTATGAAAAAAACAAAAAGAGACAAAACATGGCGGTCGCTCGACGAGAGCAGTTCCGGATTAACCTATAAGCAAATTAAGCATTTACTTAGGTCATCACATTGTAGGGCGCCATAAAGAAACACATAAAGAGCAAAAAAGCATATGGGCTAGCACATGGGTAAGGCTAATCCGCAAAATGCATTTTATGTGTGCTTTATAGAGGTGATGCCTTTTTTGTTTTTTTTTTCACCCTCAAAAAATTTTACTATAGGGGGCTCCACAGAAGTACATTGCTTAGGGCACCGTTTCTTAACCAATGGTCCCCGGACCCCTGGGGATCCGCGGTCTTATTATCTATAGACGTTGTTTTTTATTAAGGGGTCCCTAAAATTGTGCTTGGTTTTTAGGGGTCCAGGGACTGAAAAAGGTTAAGAAACAATGGCTTGGGGCATCACAAAGTCTTAATCCGCCACTGGACGAAAAGAGGGCATTCTCATTAAGGCAATGGTAGTTTCTGTTAAGTTCACGGCCGAGATAAGAAAACTACAACTACGTTTGTATAGGATTATTCTAGCCATCAAGTTCTGCTTTAAGTCAAACCAGCTACAAGATGTCAATATAAAACTACTCCATTCTTAGTTGCTTCCATCGTTCCCTTCACGCCTGTACTAACGAACATTATTACTACATCCGTCCAATTTTCACATGTTATAATTACCCTGCACCTCTTTTTCCTGCAAATTTTCTAACATTCGCTCAATCTGCAGTAGAGACCATCCTTCAAGCAGGACCGCCGTGCCGGCCGGGCCACCTTCATAGTGGCCAACCTGTTGGTGACGTCACACGGTGCGCCGGCCGCGGCGAAGAAGAACAAATGAAGAATAAGTCCAGCTTAAGACGTTCTAGAGGTGACGTCGTGAAAGACCAAAGTGCCAGCGTCGCGGCGACGTAAAAAGACGCGGTTTTGGTAAAAGTAACGAATATCTGAGAAAATTAGTGTTATTTTGGTGTTTCCTTCTTGAGTTAATATTATATCTTTAATATTATTCACTTAGGATAAATGCCTAGAAGGAAAAATTGTTAACGGAAACTGTTTTTGGTACTATTTGCAAAAAAGTATCAATAAGAAAACTAACCAGAGTTGAATAAATAGGATATTATATTAAACAGATATGTAGTGAAGTGCAGATTATTAGTGTCTTATTGTATTTAAGTGCCGTGTTTAGTAGTGACGAAATGGATTGAGTTTAAACCGATTGGTTTCTGTTTTTAATTAAAGATGGATGAGGTAAGTTAAGCCTAATATAAAAGCGTCAAATTTAGAAATAGTGAAACTTATTACGGAACTTAAGGTAAAGAAGCATTAATATTTAATATTTTTAGAGTTAAGTCTATTCATAAATACTTGAATACAAATTTAGAGAACGATAACACGAAAGGCATTTTAGTTATTTTTTTATCTGAAAAAAAAGGGAATGTATACAAAGTAAACTGTAGGTAAGTATAGGGATCTTTCTTGAAAAAATGTTAAACTCTAAATATTCATATTATCTAGTAATTCTATCCTTTATGCACTTGATATATTCAGGTAATTAAAAAATGTTGGTAATAGCATACCAAGTTTGGTTTGAGCTGTTTAATTTATTAGGAAAAATTATTTTAAAGCAAAAGTTTAATTTTATGAAAAGAGTACTTTCTTTCTTACTATTTTTTACTTGATTAAATATGACTATTTGACGTTTATAAAAATAGGTAATTTTTTTTAATACATAAGCTACGGCGAAATACAGAATATTACTAGAATAAGGGAAATAAAAAAGGGTCTAAGTGCCAAAAAATTCGAAACGTATTTTATTCCAGAAATGTATTCTTTATGCCATGATATCATAATTGTCTTTGATGCCAATGCGATCGAGAACGGCTTTAGATAAGCATTAAGTGTCTGGCGTAGTTTTCTGCTGGGTATTTACTTCTAAAAGAAACGCGGGGGTCCGGGACGCAAAAACGAATCCTTTTAAAAGGGTTTAAGTCTCGAGCGAGAGAGAATGATCAAATAACCAATACCAAAAGAAAACAGATTTCGAACTTAGATCTTTATTAAAAATATAATGCGTGGTTCTTAAAGCTTAATTTAAGTTAATCAGAATTGGACTTTGAGTTTTCTTTATACTGACAATAAATATTAAGTTTGATTTACGAATTGATAAGTAAAACACTGTTTTTTTCCTGCATAAAATAATTTAATGTTATAATGGTGTTTTCAATTAAAAAATAAACAAATATGATTATGAAGATGCTTTATCATTTTAATTTCAAACTCCTACACATTTTGGTTTTGGTACGGAAAGACTATATTATTTTCACTACAGTATTCACTTGTTTTTATCTTTAGGACAGCAAATGAAAGCATGAAAAATTTTGTGACAAGTTTTAGGGCAAATGAACACCACGCATTGCCTGTAGTAATGAATGATACACAAATTGGTGTTAGAATTATTTTATTGCTTCGGTGTTCTTTTTACTTTAAAAACAAATTTAACAAAAAATAAATAAATAAACCGACTTACAAAAAAACACAAAGAAGCTCACTTAAAAGCTAAAAATAATAAACTTTAAATATAAATGACGTCGATTAATAATAAGAACATAAAAAAGCTTTTGTTTATTTAATTATTATTATGTAGTCACTGGCGTAAATAAGGGAGGGAAGGTTAAAAATAAGATTGTGATGTTAGGTTTGTAGATGTAGGAGACCTTTTTTTAGTAGTTTATGCAAAAAAAACATGTTTATGTATTTTTGAAGGTGAAGAATCTTTTTTGCTCTTCAAAATTTTTTGATATTGGTATACAAAACGAAATTCAAATAAACTTAATCAATTCGATCACATCACCTTCCCCAGGAAATAAAATAATGTACGCCACTGTATGTAGTACACATTTTAGTAACCGACTTTTTAAATATTTAAACTTTGTTATCTTTAGTTAGTTCTGGTTACAACAAATTTGATTATGAAGATGCCTTAACATTTTATTTTCAAACTCCTCCACGTTTTTGGTACGGAGAGCCTATATTATTTTCAGTATTCACTTGTTTTTATCTTTAGGACAGCTAATCAGCATGCAAAATTTTGTGACAAATTTTAGGGCAAATGAACACCACGCATTGCCTGTAGTAATGAATGATACACACCAAATTGGTGTTAGAATTATTTTATTGCTTCGGTGTTCTTTTTACTTTAAAAACAAATTTAACAAAAAAATAACTAAATAAAACACAAAGAAGCTCACTTTAAAGCTAAAAATAATAAACTTTAAATATAAATGACGTCGATTAATAATAAGACAATAAAAAAGCTTTTGTTTATTTAATTATTATTATGTAGTCACTGGCGTAAATAAGGGAGGGAAGGTTAAAAAAGGTTGTGATGTTGGGATTGTAGGTGTGTGGAGACCTTTTTTTAATGGTTTATGCCAAAAAAACATGTTTATGTATTTTTGAAGGTGAGGAATCTTTTTGCTCTTCAAAATTTTTTGATATTGGTAAACGAAATTCAAACAAACTTTATCAATTCGATCACATCACCTCCCCCAGGAAATAAAATTATCTACGCCATTGTATGTAGTACACATTTTAGTAACCGACTTTTTAAACTTTTACTTATATTTAAACTTTGTTATTTTTAGTTAATTTTTTTTTGAAGCCGTTTTTTTTTAATTTTTCCTTTTTTGCTTATTACTTAATATTTTAGAAAGAATATTTAAAATGTAAACTTTTTACTCTCTTAGAGTTGCATAGTCATAAAATAACCTGGTTTTTTGAAGTCGTTAAAAAATTAGTGTTTATTTTAAACATCTTTTGATGATGTTAATCTTACTTTAGACATCAGTAGTGAATTTACCAAAAAAAATCAATTTTTGCGGTGTTAATGTGGTGTATTTTACACATAAAATTAATGTCATCCCAAAACGGGTTAGTTTTTGTTCTAAAAAAGTGATGTTGCAATGAGTTTTTCAGGCTTAAAAAAACACAAAAAATAATTATGAATTTTTGTTTTTTAAAGGTCTGGAAAAATCATTGCAACATCATTAATTTTATACATGTAATAATACGATACAATGTTTCTTACCGAAGTACGCTAAACGGAATATTTTCTTCTCCAAAAATAGTCAAACCCACCAGCTGCACGAATTAATTTAGAAATAAACTAAAAACAAAAATTAATTGCTTGGCATTAGGCCATTTATATCGCAAAAAAAAACAAGATCTTTGTAAGAAATATCTTGGTTCTTAACAAGAAAGATGTCAATGTCATTTTACAACAAATTACTAGTAATTACAATATTAAAACGGCAAACTACTTTTGATCTTTTCTTGAATAAAGCGTCGCTAAATAAGAAAAAAGTAAGGCTATTTTACCTATTCCACCATGTTTTTAAAATTTTATTGGCTGATGTCAAATCCATTTTCTTGAAGATATTTGGGTAACATACTTTAATCAAATTTACTATTTGGTAAAGCTTAACCAAATAGTGTAATTTTAACACCATTTTTTACACAATTAAAATATCCTTTTTTAAATTTTAATTAACACTACTATCTTTTACTACTATCTATTAACACCCGAAATTTTATAAGTGTGTTAAGCCTAAATACTAGGTACGGTGTTAATCTTAATTAGATTTGGAGTTACAAAAAAGTTTATAATATATAAAAGTAAACAAAAAAATAAAATATAGTTTAATCTTCTAATCTAGTAGATTATTATATTTTTATGTTGTCAGAGGTAACGTAATTTTGTAACAGCTACGTCAAAAATTGCCATATATATTGAATGCGATTTCCTATTTTTTGGCACGATGGTACAGGGTATTTTATTTAAGAGGAAAAACGGCATATTTTACTGACTGAACTATTTAAGCTTGAAGAAGTTAAAAACCGTAATAAAAAAGCAATTACATGAACAACAAAATATTTATGCCAAAAATGTTGCGTTTTTATATGGAACACCCTTTTTATTATAACATTCCTTGATTTCATGGTCAATTCTAAGTGTTTTTAATAAATGTCTATCTTTAACTGTTTTTTAGTTATTAACGCCTAATTAAGTACATTTTTGGCTTATAATATTTAATTAAGTAAGTCTAAGAATATAAAAATTCAAATTCATTGAAGTTTTTACTTATTAGTGGATTTTATTTTAGTTTTTCATAACCCTTTTTTTTTGCTTCACTGGCATTTTCTTTACACTTTTAGTATAGCATTACTATCTGTAGTTTTTCATCTAAAGAATAATTTCTTATGAAAAACTAATATAAACTTTACTGATAGGTAAAAATTTTAATGACTTTGAAGTATCAGGTGATCGCCCGCATTACCTCTATTTAATATTGCTATATATCATTAAATAATATAAGCCAAAATGTTACATTTTAAGCGTCAATAAGTCAAAAACAGTTGAAAATAGACTTATTAAAAAGGACTTAGAATTAATTATGAAATCCAAAAATGTAATAATAGGGTGTTCCATTTAAAAAACGCAACATTTAAGTATGGCTCAAGTCTTTTGCTTTTCATGCAATTGTTTTCTAGTTTCGATTTTTAAATTTTTAGAGCCAATACATTTATTGGCTATCTCAAATTTCTTACAAAAATACGGGAAAGTAGCGAAAAATGCAATTTTTTTCTTAAATTGGTTCCTAATAGTATTTATATTAACCACTAGGGATGATGGTAAATTAATTCCAGATTAGAACAGTGGTAGTAAAGCAGTTAACATTAATATGTAAATCGGTTCCCGATCCCCAGAGAGGCCGTAGGTATTCCTGGTAATAAATAGGTAGACGCCTCGGGCGCCCGACGCGACGGCTCAAGATTAGGGTGAGTTTGATTTACTGTCAATTTACATGCGCCCACCAGTTAGCTTTTAAACTATACAGGGTGATCAATTTTAAATCGATACTATTGCTAACTTGCTTATTATTAAAAATACGAGGAAGGTTATATGCGTGAAGTTGTAGTATTTTTTCGCTGATTTAAGTGCTACCAACAGAAAAACAATTGAACAACGGGTTTTTGATTTATTGCAAAAAATGTACTTTCTTAAATGCAACACCCGGTATATTATATCACAATTTAAAAGGTCTATTAAACCTTTAAAGAAAGTCCAAATATAGTATATCCAATTTTTAAGTGTTTCGGAAATATGGCCATTCTCAAGAATTTGATAGAAAACTCGCATTTTTAAATAAAACATCCTGTATGTTGCATCACCATTAAATAGATATTTTAAAGAGCTTTACAAAAATACCACATTTGGTATGTCTATCTCTTATAGTTTTGGAAAAATGGCCATCAAAATGTGAAAATTTTGTTAAATTTCCATTATCTCTACAGCTCTAAGCTATAATATAAACACTAAGTTTATAACCGTAAATAAAATGGGCATATTTCCAAAACTATAAGAGATAGACATAAAAAGGTGGTATTATCTTAACCATTAAGTACAATAGTACAATTTTCAATCATTATTACTATAGGAAGTCTCAGAGACTTCTGCTTAAAGAAACTTAAACAAAAAATAGATATGAAAAAAACATTTTTCAAATTGGTTTTATTTATTTACTTGGCCTTACATCTAATAACATATCAGTAAAATTATAAAAAAGATCTTACTAAAACCTTTATGAAACAATTTTAAATATTATAATTTTTCATATTAATCAGTTTAATTAAGGCAAAATTTCAACAA